>CM053789.1:253559259-254031759 GCA_028749045.1 Cupressus sempervirens
ATATACATATATACATATATATACATATATATGTATATATGTATATATATGTATATATATGTATATATGTATATATGTATATATGTATGTATGTATGTATGTATGTATATGGGGAAGTAGTATAGTATTATGTAGATACATTTAAAAAAAAGTAGAAATGACCTTCAGAAAAGAGATTTTGAAAAATAAGAAAAATAGAGTATGTTATCGAGCTACAGGATTAGGAAGCCAAAACTAAGTTGAAAACTTAGAATGATGATAAAGTAATCTTTTGACTTATAGATTTGAATGTTTAATTTTTTGGGTTTGATAAGTGTTTTTGTCACTAATGTAAAAGGTTGAGATTGTTGACATGAGGTCAATATGTCTATCAGCTATTCAATGTGTGGTCAAATGGTTAGATTCCTACCAAGCTTGTCATTCATCCTATAGTATTAGCTAAGTGATTTAATTCTTCTTGAGCACCTCAATAAGTTTTTATAGTGTTTTCAAATCTAGATGTTGTGTATTGAGATTCATAGACTATGTTTAGTGCAAACTAAGTGTTGCAAAGGTTACCAAGCTCATTAGTGGAAGTGAAGAAGATCATAGTGCTATCTAATTTTTTGTATGTGAATAAAGTTCTATTGTATCTACTAATCTCACTGTGATGATAATGTGAATCTAGTGTTGATCGAGTCCTTGAGTGTCAATTGAGTGATTTAGCAACTACTAAGTTTATCATTATTCACTGAGTTACACAGTGCAGACCAAGTTTGAGCTACTTCGAAGTGATTAGTATGGACAGTGCTTCAAGTTCAATCAACTAACCAAGTTTTTTGACTATTGACAATGTTTTCTATGTATCATAAAATTATCAAGTTTTTCTTTAGAATTTGAGTTACAATAGTTAGGTTGGCTTTGTGAATAATGATGAAATTGGTATTGTAGTAGATTCCAGTAAGTTTTTATTTGGATTGGTATATATGTAATGCATTTAATCATATCCAATTATGTCATTTAAGAAGATTAGAAAGTAAATGAGTTTAAATTGAAGAAGGCTACAAGAAATATAAGGGAAAGTAGAAATTATCTATCATAGTATAGTGATCAGTGTTATACAAGGAATCTTATTCAACAAATAAGAGTTGTAGATCAAAGATCAACTATTAGTTCATCCTAAAATTTTCATTATTCAAATCCTTGAATAGCATAGACTTAAAATTCCTTTTCTAAATCTCTTAATTGAGTGCATAATTCATTTTTTTGTTTGTAAATCCTTTAACAAGGTGTGTCTTAGGATCATTATTGCTCCTAACAAGGTAGATCACTAGAAGTGGTTAGTTGTAAGCCTTAATAGGTTAACTATATATTGTAGTACTAAAGCTTGTGGGTATCATCTTCACCCCAATTTTACATTATATTTGGAAGGTTTCTAGTTCACCATATCTTGTGTCAATTTGTTATGAATGTTTTTCTGGTTTCATTCTTTCATGCATGCAATTAGATTGTAATATTTTAATAAGGATTAATTGGTGAAGTAAGATTAAAAAAAATGATTGGTTCTTAATTCATCCCTCCCGCCTTAGTAACCTAGCCTATCTTAGATTTCCATAGATATATGTTTCTTGATTGAAACTAATATAATATGCATGAAGGCATTTGTGCCAAGAGCTAAGTTCATGGATACATGGACTATGAGTTGAATAAATGAATAATTGAAGAATTTGTTAGATACATCTAAAAATAAGTAGAAATGATCTTTACAAAAGAAATTTTGAAAATTTAGAAAAATAGAGAATCTTACCCAACTATAGAAGTAGGAAGCCAAAACTAAGTTGAAGACTTAGAATAATGATAAAGGAAGCTTTTGACTTATAGATTTGAATGTTTAGATTTTTGGGTTTGACAAGTGTTTTTATCACTAATGTAAAAGGTGGATATTGTTGACTTTAGGTAAATTTGTCTATAAGTGATTCAATGCTTGGTCAAATGGTTAGATTCCTACCAAGCTTATCATTTATCCTACAGTGTTAACTAGGTGATTTAGTTCTTCTTGAGCACCTCAGTTAGTTTTTATAGTGTTTTTTGAGCTACATGATGTGTACCAAAAATCATAGACTATGTTTAGCATAAACTAAGTGTCGCAAAGGTTACCAAGCTCATTAATCGAAGTGAAGTAGATCATTGTGCTATCTAATTTGTTGTATGTTAACAAAGCTCTATTGTATCTACTAATCTTATTGTGTTAACAATGTGAATCTATTATTGACTAACTCATTGAGTGTCAACTAAGTGATTTAGTAGCTACTAAGTTCATCATTGTTCACTAAGTCACATAGTGTAGACCGAGTTTGAGCTACTTGGAAGTGATTAGTATGGACCATGCTTCAAGTTCAATTAACTACCCATGTTTTTTTAGTGTTGATAGTGTTTTCTGTATATCATAAAATCACCAAATTTGTCTTCAAAACCTAAGTTACAATAGTTGGGTTGATTTTGGGAATAATGATGAAATTGATATTGTAGCATATTCCAACAAGTTTTTCTTTTGATTGGTATATATGTAATGCATTGAATCATATCCAATTATGTCATTGAAAAAGATTAGAAAGTACATGAGTAAAAATTGAAGAAAGCTACAAGCAATATAAGGGAAAATTGATATTTATCTATCATAGTCAAGTAATCAGTGTTATATAAGGAATTTTATTTAGGAAATAAGAGTTGTAGATCAAAGATCAACTATTACTTCATCCTAAAATGTGCATTAGTCAAATCCTTGAATAGCATAGACATAAAACTCTTTTTCTAAATCTCTTAATTGACTGTCTAGTACATTTTATGTTTGTAAATCATTTAACAAGGTGTGACTTAGGGTCATTATTTCTCCTAATAGGGTAGATCACCAGAAATGGTCAGCTGTAAGCCTTAACTAGTTAACTTTATATTGTAGTACTAAATCTTGTGGGTATCATCTCCACCCCAGTTTCACTTTCTAGTTGGAAGGTTTCTAGTTCATCATATCTTGTGTCAATTTGTTATGAATATTTTTTTGCTTTCATTCTTTAATGCATGCAATTAGATCATAATATTATATTAAGGATTAATTGGTGAACTAAGATAAAAAAAATTATTGGTTTCTAATTCATCCCTCCCCTCTTAGTAAACTAGCCTATCTAAATTTTCAAGAGACATATATTTCATGGTTGAACTGATATAACATGCATGAAGGCAGTTGTACCAAGAGCTAAGTTCATAGATCCTATGGGCTATGAGTTGAATAAAGGAATAATTGAAGAATATGCGAAGATCATGTTAGAATCCAAGGAGGATAAAGACACTCTTAGATGGGGAACTTATGCAAAGAAAAAAGAGAATTAGAGATCCATTTTTACAATAAGGAAATAAAGAATAATATTAAGAAGAAAATTGAATCAATTCTCAAAAAAATTAGGAATGACTAGAGAAAAATTCAATGAGGTGAAAGGTATAGCCTTGGAGAGGCACACTAGTAGGTAGCCAAAATTATTACTAGTAACACCTATTTCCATAGATCTTCAATGTGAGTAGCTATAACAAGTTCTAATTCATAAATATCTATGATCCCTTATGTCATATTAGTATAAGTGCAACCCATTGTTGCACATCCACTAAAGAAGATTGACGAGGATGAAGTATAGATAGAAGTAGGTAAATCATCTACTCCTCTAACCAAAAGGAAACTAGAGAGACTCACTAATGTGAAACAAGAGGTTGGGTAACCTATCAAGGAAAGCACAAAGAAATTATCAAGTGACCTTGGAAAGAGGATAAATATATTGCAGATGTTTGAATTAGATAACTCTGATGAATTTGAAGATGAAGATGATAGACCTATAGAGAAAGTATATGGAGAAGCATAGATGACCATTAGGAAGAATCCTTCGAAGCCAAAGGTAGAGAACTTAAATATGTAAATTATTAATGATAAAAATATCATTCAATTGAATAATTTCTATAATATGTATAACAATATGGATAGAGTTTAGTTAGAGAATGTAGTAAGAAAGAATTTTATTTTGAAGAATAAAATATTTGAAGATGTATAAATAAATATACCAAAGGTGTTATAAATGCTTTAGAATAACTGACAGGGAGGGTGAATTAGTTATTCAAGGTCCAAATGTCCAATTCAAACTTTTCATCAAGTAGAGTGTGCCCATCTAGCTATTTATTTATCCAAGCTTTAACTTTCATATATAGTAAGTTACTATAAATCAGCATGCAAACATAACACATGAAAAGATCAACACATAACATAGTGATTTATGTGGAAACCCAATAAGGAAAAAAACACCAATAACATGTTACTCAATTCTCACTCTTCTAAAGTGATGCCCTATGAAAGGCCTACCCTATTAAAGGCTACAACACAATGTTAAATGTAACCTAGTTAAATTATTTAACCACCCTATTAGAAGTGGGCCTAGTTAGAGGACTTTAGATCATTCACTAGGAATGTCACCATGTTAAAGGATTTACAAATGGCTATTAAACCAACCTAGGTAAATAGGATTTTCTTTTACCCTAACTAATACAATTGCTAGAGAGTAACAATAAGGGGTTTTGACCTAATTATAGTATACAACTTAGCTTATAGATTTTAGATCACTTCTTTAGCTTATAACATTTTTTGGCTTTTAGTCTCTACAACTCTTGATAGCTTGCCCTCTTTTCAAGCATGGTCTCCTTAAGTCTGCATGCTCAATGTACCAATGCAATCATCTCTCTCTGACTACTTATCAAAGTAGAATCTTTGTGCACTATTCTTCCTTCTCCTAGATGTCTTCTCCTTAACATCCTTTCAACCACTTTACAATTTGGCACTCCAGTAGCACTTGCTTCTTGGTCTATGACTCCTTAAATAGAAGTCTTGAATCTTCTTTTCCCACAGTTTGATAGTTCACTTATTTCATTTTAGTTCATATGGATTAGGTAGGATTCATTGAATCTAACCCAAATTTTGTTCCTTCTAGAAATATCATGAAGAATCTTTTTGAATTTGCTCAAAAATAGTTTACATAGAATTTTGTGCCACTAGCTCATCATCGTTATCCTCCAACTAGTTCACAAAATTCAAGATAACAACTTTGTTAGCTCATATTTGGTGAATCTTTGACATTTCCAATAATGTAGTAGCTCAGTACTATTGAAATTAGGGTTCTTAGCACATACCATGTTACTCAACACCAACTAGATTTTACTAATACTTAGCACCTACTATGAATTCACTTAGCACTTTAACTTCACTCAGAACATAAAGTTCACTCAACACATAATAGATTTTGCATTTTCTCAGCTCCAACTAAAAATTTTCTCAGCTTAAACTAGCTTGCTCAACACTCATTAATGAACTTAGTTCAAACTTTATAGTCAACCTTGTTCCAACTTATTTGTCTAAAGTTTCTAAGTGTGACCAACCTCTGTATCTTCAAGTATGTTATCAATACATCATTTAAACATTGTCCTAGCTGATCCTTACACTTCATTACAAAACCATAACCCAACCTTTTCGTTAGGTTCTTTTGTTACATCTTTTTGATTAAATCCTCTTCATAAATCAACTAAGTGATAGTACTTGTATCTTATAAGAAATTGTCATTCCTACAAATAGTTGGTTTGACATCAATAACAACACAATGATTGAAAACATTATTTTAACAAAAATCTCCCTCTTTCAATCAATCTTCTTCTCACAATGATCTCTGTAATCATATTTTCAACAATCTCCCTCTTTGGCATTGATGGAAAACCAAATTGATCAACCATCAGACCAAATTGTTCAACCATCAGAACAAACTATTCAACCGTGTTATCAAAATGCTAACTAAATTAGAATAGTAAGTAAAATGCTAAAAAGAAAATTGGATTGGATTACACAATTTCTTCCTCTCTTGATCTACTCTCCTAATTGCTTTACTTCTACTTCTCCTTCTTAGCTATTGTATCCTTTTTAACATTGTATCCCTCTGTATGCATTACTCATCTTCTACTATTTCTTTCTTTGTCCATATTTTCTAATTAGCTTCTTCTTCTCCCTTAACATTTGATAAGTTTCTAATATTTCTCCCTCTTCGACAACAATGCCAAAGACATATTATCTCAACATCTTAGCATGGAAGTGTAGAATTTGTAGGTTCTTTCAATTTCTCCCTCTTTCAACTTGCTTATGACTGATTTGAAATTTCAACACTTTGATTACTTCAGACAAAATCTTAAAGTAAGTATCATCTGCATAATCAATTCATTTGATGTAGTGTAGTCTTTGTTGTTACTTAAGTAGCCTTGGCTAGGGGTATCACCCCTAACTTACCTCTAAGATACTCAAAAGCATCTTTAGGTAATGATTTTTTGAAGATTTCAGCAATTTGTTCCTTTGAACTAACATATTCCATCTTCACTTGTTTGTCTTCCACCAATTCTCTTACATAGTGATACTTGATTGCAATATGCTTTTTATTGGCATGCACTACATGATTCTTTGATATGCTGATAGCACTTTTATTATCATAGTAAATTTTCACAAGCTCACTTACTTTTTCCTTCATACCTTGCAACAAATGTTTGATCCATACAATATTAGAGCAATTGATAGCAGCTACAACATATTCAGCTTCTGCTATTGACTGTGAGGTACAAATTTTCTTTTTTTTGGTCCAAGTAATCAATCCTTTTCCCAAGAAAAGTGCTCCTGCACCGGTGCTTTTTCTATCACAAATATTACCTCCCCAATTTGCATCAATGTACGCTCTTAGCTCAAAATTTTCACTTCTCTTGTAGTACAAACCAAAGTCATCAGTTCCTTTTAGATACCTTAGTATTCTCTTTACTGTGCCCATCAGATGATTTTCCCTTGGGTTAGCAAAAAAATCTTGCTACTATTCCAACAACTAATGCAATGTTTATTCTACTATGTACAACATATTAGAACTTTCCAATCATTGATCTATACATTGTCTAATTCACTTTAGCTAACTCATCATTTTTGGATAGCTTATGTCCTATTACCATTGGTGTTCTAACTAATTTTGAGTCTTCTAATTGAAATGTCTTGAGTATCTCCTTGATGTATTTTTATTGGGTCACAAATATGCCATGGCTCAATTGATGTACTTACAATCTAACAAAGAATTTGATTTCTCCAAAAATTAACATCTCAAACTCATGTTTAATTTGATTAGCAAAATCTTTGCATAGAGCATCTTTTCCTTGAAATATTATATCATCAACAAAGATTTCATATATAAAAATGTCTTTACCCTTTTCTACTTTCATAAATAGGTTGTTGTTGTCAAATGTTCTCTCAAATCATATTTTCACAAGATATTTGTGTAGTCTCTTGTACCATGCTCTAGGTGCTTGCTTTTGACCATAGAGTGCCTTATGTAGTTTGCAAACCATATCCTTGTTGTTGTCATCAAAAAATCCCTCTAGTTATTCTATGTAAACTTGTTCTTCCAATATACCATTGAGAAAAGTAGACTTCACATCCATTTGGTAGACTTTCAATCCTTTGTAGGCATCATATGCAAGTAGTGTTCTTACTCCTTCGATTCTTGCAACAAGGGAAAATGTTTCCCCATAATCCAGTCCTTCTTCTTGTGCATAGCCTTTGCAAACTAGTCTAGCTTTGTTTCTAGTTATCTCACTATTCTCATCAAGTTTGTTCCTAAATACCCATTTGGTACCAATTACATTCTTCTCAGCTGGTCTAGGAACTAGGGTCGAGATTTGGTTCTTCTCAATCTGATCTATCTCTTCTTCCATATATTTATACCAATCGTCATCTTATAGTGCATCTTTCAATATTTTAGGCTCAACCTTGCTCAACATACATGATTCATTCCTTAGTCTATTCCTTGTCATTGGATTGGCATCCTTGTCACCAATGATTTGATCTATTGGGTGATGTCTTCTCACATACTTGGCCAACCTTGGTTCTATCCTTCTTTCTATATTTGACCCTTTAGCTTTAGAGTCATTTTTCTATTCTCCATTCGGTATTTCATTATCTCTTTCATGTGAACTATTTTCAAAGTCAGATGTGCATTTTCTTCATTTAGCAACTCGGTTTCTAAATGCAACTGGACATTCACTTGCTATGACTCGGCTGATAGTAAATTTTTTTGCTGATTCCCAACTTGATTAGCAGCATTATCTTCAATGGGCATTCCTTCATAGAAGTATACAAAGATCTATAATCTTTGATTTTCTTAGTTTCATCAACATGAACTTCTGCATGCTCATCAAAATTTACATTTGCACTTTCCACAATCTTGTTAGTGTTAGTATTCAAACACTTATATGCCTTGCTTCTAGTGGAGTATCCAAGGAATATGCATTCATCACTTTTTGCATCAAACTTTCCATTTCTAGTATCTTTAAGGATATAACATTTAAAACCAAATACATTGAATTTTTTTAGATTAGGTGAGTGACCATACCATAATTCAATAAGTGATGCATTTTTTCCTTTCTTGACTTGGACTCTATTCAAGGTGTAAATAGTAGTACTTATAGCTTCTCTCTAGTACTTTAGAGCAACATTTTTCTCCATCATCAAAGCTTTGGCACAATCTATTATTGATCTATTCCTTCTTTCAGCAATACCATTTAGTGGTGGAGTTGTTGGTGCTGATGTTTTCCTTTTGATACATTTTTCATTGCAAAATATTTCAAATTCTTTTGATGTAAATTCTCTTCTATCTAATCTTAGGCACTTCAGACTTTTTCCTATTTCCTTCTCAACCCTAGCCAAGTACTACTTAAACATTTGAAATGCATCAAATTTTTTCTTCAAAAACATGGCAATCATCGTCCTAGAATAGTCATCTAAAAATAACATTATGTAGCTATTTCCTAGGTAGCTTTTCACTTCTATTGGTCCACATAAATTTGTATGGACTAGTTCTAGTATTTCTTTGGAAGTGTAGGTTTTGATTTTGAAACTAGACTTAGTCATCTTCCCTAGTTGACATTGTTTGCACATTGTGTTTTCAGGCTTCTTCCATTTGGGCAAACCTCTGACTTTCTTCTTTTTGCTGATGCTAATCAGATTGCCAAAGTTGACATGCCACAAACTTTTATGCCATAGCCACACATCATCAATTTTAACAACAAGAAAAGTTGCATATTCCATATCTAGGTAAAATAGATTACCTTTAGTTTTTTCACCTTTTCCTATTAGATTTCCATTAGTGTCATAGATTCTATGATAAATTCAATAAATTCTAGTTCAATCCTTCAACATAGTATGCATTATCACATGAATTTTTTTGTATAAGTTTAATTGAACCTTTTCCTTTGATTTGACATGGAGCATCATTTCCAAATCTAACACTATTTCCATCATACTGAGTAAAGGTAATAAACTTACTTTTATCTCCTATCATGTGATGTGAGCATCCACTATCTATGATCCACTTGTCATTCTTGTTTACACAGGTTACTGGTGCTATTGCTTCATCTTTCATGGCAACATAGACTACTTCATCATCATTCTCATCAAAATATTCATCAATAATGCAACATCTTTTTCCTTTGTCCTTGTAATCTCTACTATCATCTTCTCTTCTATTCTTCTACTTGTTTCCTTCTTTGTATTTCTTCTTCTATGTACACCTTTTAGCAATATGACCTACTTTGTTGCAATTGAAACAAATGATAGGTAGCTTACCTTTGAATTTACCTCTGTCTCTATGGAATATTCTAGCTAGTATTACTTCTAATTGTTCCACATCTTCCTCATTTGTGCTATTGTCACTGGATGCATGTTTTCCTTTTCTACTCTTCTTTTTGATTTCAGCTCCTCAATATCTTTCAATGTTATCTTGGCTTTGAAAGAAAATTCAAGGTTCTGAGGTCTGTAGTTGTTAAAGTTGGACAACTCAAATGCAATAAGTCTTCTCACTATTCCTTCAAAGGTTAGTGTGCTTCCTTGTACACACCTTAGCTCTTAGATGGATAAAACTCTAATAGAATAGATAGGGGGCAAGGTTCTTAAGTATTTTCTATTTATATTTTCTTCTTCCAATTGACCACCTAGACTTCTTATTGCACTTACTACTTCTTTCATTCTAGAACCATATTGAGTAGCATTCTCACCTTCTTTCATTTTCATGTTATCAAACTTTCCTCTGAGGCTTTTTGTCTTTTCTCTTTGAACATTCTGATCTCCTCCATAAATATATATTAGGGCTTTCTACATTTTGAATGTACTATCACAACCTTTTATGTCATCAAATTTAATATAACTAAGTGCAGAGGCAATCTCTAACATTGCCTGATTGTGCTTCTTCCTTTTTTTTCAAATCATCTGCAATGAGAGGTCAAGATGGATCTACATGCTTCACTCCAATTGAGGTTTTCTTCATAATCACCTATTGATCCAAGCTTTAATTTCATCAGACTCTGCCATGCAAAAAGGTTGTCTTTGTTGAGCTTGGGTACTTCTCTCTTGGACATCTTGATCTTCCTGCTTCTAGTACCTTGTAACTAAATCAACATATGGCTCTGATATCAATTGTTAGAAATTATTTACAATAACTGGGGGGCAGGGGGGGGAAGGGGCACAAGTGAATTAGTTATTCAAGGTCCAAATTTCCAATTCAAACTTTTCATCAAGTAGAGTGTGCCCATCTAACTATTTATTCATCCAAGCTTTAACTTTCCTATTCACTAAGTTACTATAAATCAGCATGCAAAAATAATACATGAAAAGATCAACATATAACATAGTTATTTATGTGGAAACTCAATTTGGAAAAAACCACTAGTAAAATATTGCTCAATTCTCACTCTTCTAAAGTGATGCCTTGTGAAAGGCCTTTCCTGTTAGAGGCTACAACACACTATTAAATGTGACTTGGTTAAAGGATTTAACCACCCAGTTGGAAGTGGGCCTAGTGAGAGGACTTTAGATCATTCACTAGGAATGTCACCCTATTAAAGGATTTATAAATGGTTTTTAAACCAACCTAAGTCCATAGGATTTCCTTTTACCCTAACTGGTACAATTGCTAGAGAGTAACAATAAGGAGTTTTGACCTGATTACAACATACAACTTAGCTTGTAGATTTCAGATCAATTCTTCAGCTCATAGCATTGCCTAGCTTTTAGTCTCTGTAACTCTTAACAACTTGCCCTCTTTTCAAGCTTGGTCTCCTTGACTCTCCATCATTAATGTACTAGTGCAATCATCTCTCTCTGACCACTTATCAAAGTAAAGTCTCTATGCTCTATTCTTCCTTCTCCTAGATGTCTTCTCCTTGACACCCTTTTAACCAGTTCACAATTTGGCACTCTAGCAACACTTGCTTCTTGGTCTATGACTCCTTAAATAGAAGTCTTGAATCTTTTTTTTCCACTCAATTCTGCCCTCCTTTAATTTTAGTTTGTATGGATTAGGTAGGATTCATTGAATCTAATGCACATTTTGTACCTTCTAGAAAAATAATGAAGAATCCTTTTGAATTCACTCAAAAATGGTTCACAAAATTCAAGGTAACAACTTTTTTGGCTCAAATTCAATGAACCTTTGATATTTCTAATAATGTAGCAACTTGACACTATTAAAATCTGGTGCTTGCCACATACTGTATTACTCGACACCAACTACATTTTACTAATGCTCGGCACCTACTATGAATTCACTAGGCATCAACTAATTTTTTTCTTTTCTTGGATCCTTCTATATCACTCAGCACTTCAACTTCACTCAACACTTGAATTTCACTTGGCACACACTAGATTTTTCATTTTCTTAGCTCCAACTGAAAATTTTCTTGGCTTAAACTAGCTTGCTAGGTACTCACTAATGAGCTTAGTTCAAACTTTGTAGTCAACCTTGTTCCAACTTATTCCTCCAAAGTTTCAAAGGGTTACCAACCTCTGTATCTTTAGGTATGTTATAAATACATTATTTAACCATTATCTTAGCTGATCCTTGCACTTCATTACAAAACCATAACTCAACCTTTCCCTTAGGTGCTTTTGTTACATCTTGTTGATTAAACTAAGTGATAGTACATGGATCTTATAAGTAATTGTCATTCCTACAAATAACAGGTTTGACATCAATGACAAAACAATGATTGAAATCATTCTTTTAAGAACAGTCTCCCTCTTTCAATCAATCTTCTTCTCACAATGATCTTTGCAATCAAATTTCCAACAAAGGGACCTATACAATAGGTTGATAAAAAGGAGAAGAAGAGTTTTAAATGAATATAGGAAAATAAAAGAAAATATGATTAAGAAATTTTGTGAATTCAATAGTGAAGAAGACATGTAAGATACAATTAAGAGTATTGAGCACGCACTAAGAAAATAAAAAAAGAGTTATTCTTTTTATGGAAGGAAACTATGAAGAAGTAAAAAAGGATCTAGAAGAAGAAATTATTAAATACATGAATTGTGTAAAATAATTGAGCAAGAAGTTAGGGGGAGCAATCCCTATGTCTTTTGAGCAAAGTACTCTAGCAGTAGAAGCAGTGGAAGCCAAGGACATTCAAATGATATATCTATCTATGTAGATCTCCATTAGAAAGAACAATATGTAAATTAGTACCACATGTGTGATAGTAAAAATTGTAGAAGATTCCTTTCAAGGATGTTGGGCCAAATATTGTTGGCAATATCATTGATTGCTCCATCTTAGATAAAGAATAGGAGAAGAAAAAAATGAAACCAAAAGGAAAAAGAGAAATGAAGATGAATAGAAAAAGAAGAGAGAAAGTATTGAAAATGAAAAGAAACCCAAAACTCACAATATAAGAAAACAAATAAGGAAGAAATGGGTAACAAAATTGTTAGAGTAAATAATTAATTTATTAATTATTTATTCTATTTAATTAAGCTTACTTAGGTAAATGCATTTTATTTATTAGTTGTAGTTTAGGAGTTTGTTCTCTCCTAAGTCATACTTATCCTCTCACCTTGTTTGAGGAATTTTCACCTCATGTGGATGTATGCTTAGTTGTCACATTTATCTCCTAACGTATTCTAGCTTGTTCTAGGAGATTCCATGAGGCCTTTATAAATGATCTCTCCCTCATTGTATTTTCATTAACACATTATCACATTCTCAATGTAAATACATATTTTTCTTATGTTTGCATATTTTCTCTCTCATGTCCATTTAGGGTTTTATTCCCTTGCTCCATGCTCTTCCTTCCTTAGCCTCCCTTTGACAAGTTTTCGCCTGTAGGTGATCTTGGACATCTTCAGAGTTGGATCCAACATGCTATCAGAGTCTTCTTGCTACTACTTGGTTGAAGGATTTTTGAAGCCATTATTTGAAGTCACAAACCCTAGTTTGTTTGTGCATTTTTCTTCAAATTAGGGAAACAACAATTTTTTGGAGCATATTACACCCAAATAGACACTGCCATTGGATTTGGAACGCCATTTGCAGTCAGGATTCATATAAAACTTTTTATTTTTGAGATAGGGCTTTAGGAGGAAGTTTTTTTTTTGTTATAGGGCCTTACATATGGTCATATGGATGATTTGTGATTTTAAAAAAAAGGGAACGGATGCCGCACCACTGTGGCATCCCCAACGGCCATTGCGGAGCCGCCTATGCCTAGCTCTTGCTCTGCCTACACCCTACTAAGATCGATGATGCCACCCATCTCTGTGCGAAGTCTCGCCACCACTGGCAGGCCACCCCAGCCCTGCTCATCACCCACCTCCACCAATGGACATCTTTGTTTCTACTGCCCTTGCAGTTGCCTCTGCCTAGTCTCATCCATCTACTTCATTCTAATAGCCTATACATGTCACTAACACATGGATCCTTTTGCTACTATCACGTGGTGGTTCTTTGTCTAGTTAGCAGTAGTTATAGCATAGTCAGCACCACATCAACAGCCACAGGTGTGACACGTGGCACATGTGTCATGTGGCACTTTTCCACATGACCCTACCATGTCACACCTACCACATCATCTTATCCACCATGTGGCAACCACATGGCACCTTTTTTTTTAACAATGGTTGACTGGCCATCAATTTTAAGCCAATAAAATGTTGACATCAGCACTACATTAGCACACCTTGCTTGCACATCTCTAGGGTCAGTTTTGGACCTACCTTCAATTTTTTGGCCATAACTTGAGCATACAAAGGTATTTTTCTGATCTGAAAGAAGTGTCAAAGAGCTAGTTCCAAGACGAAGACATTGGTGCATGTATTTTTATTGCCTTTTTTTTAGTTAAATTATGAAGTTCAATTTTTGACTCTGACATGCATATATTTTACGTCCCATGTTAATTTTTTGAAAATATTATATTTTTCAAAAATTGGTTTTGTCACCCTTTCAGAAATATGGTCATTTTTTTTAGATTTTTGCCCATGCTCTTTCTATCATACTTTTGACATTTTTACTATATGGTGGATATCTTTAGTGTTTTAGGCCCAAGGATCATTTTTCTAGCATGGTTTCCTTTGTTTTGGGTTAGACCTTATTTTGTTACACCTCGTCTTTTGTTTTGATCATTGTAGGTATCATTTTGAAGCACTTTTGTGTATATGCACTAAGTTAAAGTGCCACTCTTGCATTTTAGAGGTCATAAATGTTTCTTTTGAGTCATTTTTACATGCATTATTTTCATAAAGAACCATGGGGGATAGTAGTTTCCATGTTTGTGCCATCTTCCTTTGTCAAGTGAGTGTCCCTGCTATGACATTAGCCCATGTAGAGTTAATTTGACTGTGTCTTTAAGGGTGTTTTGTACCTCTTTACCTCTCTTTTTGTTCTTGGTTCGTCTACAGGAGATTTTTGGCCCACCTTCTTAGTTGTCTATCATCTCACCCCATCTGCATTAAGGAGGGGTTATGATGTTATTTTTAATGCATCCATGGTTTGATGGTTCAATAGTGTAAATTATCTATTTAGTGGTTGATCCTATATACAAGGTGATTGTAGTGGCTAGCTACCTATGCATATCACTGAGATAGATAATCTACCATATAGACATGCTCGATTCGTTCCTTCTTCTTATAGGGAGGTTTTTCAAATCAGCAGTTTTCTTTCTGATGGTAGATTTTACAACTTCTTCATGCTCAGTGATGCTCTTCATGATCACTCATTGTTCCTATTTTAGGGGAAATTCCCCTAGTTGGAGTTTTTTTTAGTTCTTCACTAGGTTCTTACCTCTTTTTGGGGAAGGTTTTTTCCCACATGGTTTTCTCTCTTTCCCCATTTATAGAGGTTGCATCTGTTGCATTTGTACATGGGTACCTAACATGGCCTCATTGTCAGGACCCATTCTGCATTTCTTAGTTTTGTGGGCTTGAGGCATTTCCCCAAGTTGCACTTAAGGGGGGGTGTTAGAGTAAATAATTAATTTATTACTTATTTATTCTATTTACTTAAGCTTACTTAGGTAAATGCATTTTATTTATTATTTTTAGTCTAGGAGTTTGTTATAAGTTGTTGACAATACAGGAGTTTGTTCTCTCCTAAGTCATACTTATCCTCTTACCTTGTTCGAGGAATTTCCACCTCATGTGTATGTATGCTTAGTTGTCACACTTATCTCCTAATGTCTTCTAGCTTATTCTTGGAGATTCCATGAGCCTTTTATAAACGGTCTCTCCCTCATCGTATTTTCATTAACACATTATCACATTCTTATTGTAAATACATATTTTTCTTGTGTTTGCATATTTTCTCTCTCATGTCCATTTAGGGTTTTATTCACTTGCTTCATGCTCTTCCTTCCTTGGCTTCCCTTTGATAGGTTTTTGCATGTAGGTGATTGTGGGCATCTTCAGAGTTGGATTTCATCAACTCCAACATGGTATTAGAGCCTTCATGCTGCTGCTTGGTTGAAGAATTTTTGAAGTCACAAACCCTAGTTTATTTGTGCATTTTCTTCAAATCAGGGGAACAATTTTTTTTCAAAGCACATTGCACCCAAAAAAATGCTGCCATTGGATTTGGAAGGGAGTTTGCAATTAGGATTCATATAAAACTTTTTATTTTTGGAGACAGGGCTCTAGGAGGAAAAACAATTTTCATTATAGGTTATTTTGTACGGCCGTATGAACGATTTGCGATTTAAAAAAAAAAAGGAGCCACATGCCACAACACCACGACACCACCCAACTACCAGTACGAATTTGCCTACACCCAGATCACACTCTTCCCACACCCTGTTGTGACTGGTGGTGTCACCCATCTCTGTGTGCAGTCCTGCCACCACAAGCAGGTCACCCCGACCCTGCTCATCACCCACCTCCACTAGTAGACATCTCTATTTCTATCACCCCTATGATTGCCTCCACCCAGTCTCCTCCATCCAATCCACTCTGACAACATGTACATGTTTCTTCCACATAGATCTTTTTGTTGCTGACATGTGGTGGTTCTTTGTCTAGTTAATAGTAGTTGCAACATAGTTAACGCGACATAAGAAGCCATAGGTGTGACACATGGCATGTGTGCCATGTGGCACTTTTCCACTTGGCCCTACCATGTCACACCTACCACATCATCTTATCCACCACATGGCAGCCACGTGGCACCTTTTTTTGCAGCGACAGCTAACTGGCCATCAATTTTAAGCCACTGAAATGCTAACATCATCACTACATCAGCACACCTTGCCTGCACATCTCTAGGGTTAGTTTTGGACTTACCTTCAATTTTTTGTCCATAACTTTAGCATACAAGGGTTTTTTTCTGATCTAAAAGTAGTGTCAAAAAGCTAGTTTTGAGATAGAGATATTGATGAAGATATTTTTAGGTTTTAATGCATTTTTATTGCCCATTTTTTTAGTTAAATTTCAAAGTTTAGTTTTTGACGTTGGCATGCATATATGTTTCATTCCATGTCAATTTTTTGAAAATATTATATTTTTGAAAAGTTGCTTCTGTCACCTTTTCTGAAATGTGATCCTTTTTTTCAGATTTTGGCCCATGCTCTTTGTATCATATTTTTGGAATTTTTTCTATATGGTGGATATCTTGAGTGTTTTAGACCCGAGGATCATTTTTATCACATGGTTTCCTTTTTTTTAGGCTATACTTTGTTTGGTTGCAGCTTATCTTTAGTTTTGAACTATCATTTTGAAGCACTTTTATGTATATTCATTGAGATAAAGTGTCACTCTTGCATTTTAGGGATCATGAACATTGTTTTTGAGTCAATTGTACATGCACTATTTTCATAAATGATCATGGGGGAATAGTAGTTGCCATGTTTGTGCCATCTTCCTTTGTCAAGTGAGTGTCCCTTCCATGACATTAGCCCATGCAAAGTAACTTTGATCGTGTCTTTAAGGGTGTTTTGTAGCTCTTTCCCTCTTTCGTCATTCTTGGTTCATCTACAGGAGATTTTTGGCCCACCTTCTCAGTTGCCTATCATCTCACCCTATCTGCATTAAGAGGGATTTAAGTTGTTTTTCTAATTCATCCATGGTTTGATTGTTCGATAGTGTGGACTATGTATTTAGTGCTTGATCCTATATACAAGGCAATTGCAATGGTTGGCTACCTATGCATTTTAATGAGATGGATCATCTACCATATAGACACACTTGGTTTGTGCCTTTTTCTTCTATGGAGTTTTTTTAGATCAGCAATTTTCTTTCTAATGGTAGATTTTGCAGCTTCTTCATACTTCAGTGATGCTCTTCATGATCACTCCTTGTTCCTATTTTAGGGGACATTCCCCTAGTTGGAGTCTTCTTCAGTTCTTCACAAGGTTCTTACCTCTTTTTAGGGGAGGGTTTTTCCCACATAGTTTTCTCTCTTTCCCCATTTACAGAGGTTGCAACTTTTGCATTTTGTACATGGGTACCTAACATGGCCTCGTTGCCAGGACCCATTCTGCATTTTTTAGTTTTGTGAGCTTAAGGCATTGCCCTAAGTTGCACTTAAGAGGGGGTGTTAGATTAAATAATTAATTTATTAATTATTTATTTTATTTACTTAAGCTTACTTAGGTAAATGCATTTTATTTATTTGTTGTAGTCTAGGATTTTGATATAAGTTGTTGACAATACAAGAGTTTTTTCTCTCCTAAGTCATACTTATCCTCTCACCTTTTTTGAGGAATTTCCACCTCATGTGGATGTATGCTTAGTTGTCACACTTATCTCCTAATGTCTTCTAGCTTGTTCTAGGAGATTACATGAGGCCTTTATAAAAGGTCTCTCCCTCATTGTATTTTCATTAACACATTATCACATTCTCATTGTAAATACATATTTTTCTTGTGTTTGCATATTTTCTCTCTCATCTCTATTTAGGGTTTTATTCCCTTGCTCCACTCTCTTCCTTCCTTGCCTTCCTTTTTACAGGTTTTTGCATGTAGGTGATCTTGGGCATCTTTGGAGTTGAATTTCATCAAGTCCAAAAAAAAACTAAAGAATGAAAATTGAAATCATGACGTAGATGGCACCCAAGTCAATGAGCCAAGTGACTCAATAATTTCAGCTTAGTCCCCTATGGAGATCACTAGAACTATGATCTAGAAGGAATCAATTAACATCAGTTCTAGCTAGCAAGAAGAAAGATCCATATCAACATTCAAAATGTATAGGGATCACCGAGCATGATGGAAAGGAGACCTTACTAAGAAAGATTAGGTCGCAAAGCCTTATCAAGCAAGGTTGGGTTGCATAATGTTTCAAATTGCAGACATAGAGTTTGTAGTTCCTATTGACTGATGGTGACTCTACTAAGATGTAGATGTATCCTAAGCATTAAATACTAAATTGAGTGGATGAAAAAAATGAAGAGGTAATCTTTTGATGCAATGAAATTATGAAGTAGTAAATAAGGAGACATTAGAAGCCATCACTAAATACTTTACTTCTATAGAAGAACTATGAACAAAGTTAGGGGAAGAAATCCATATGTATATTTAAAATAGCACTCCAACACTAATAGCAGTGGAAGCCAAGGACATTAAAATGACAAAACTATCTTTGCAAATCTCCATTGGAACAAACAATATGCAAGTTGGTACCACAAGCATGATAGTAAATGTTTCACAAGATCCTTTCAAGGTTCTTCTTTGAAATAATGTTGGAATTATCATTGATTAATCTATCCTAGATGAAAAAGAGGAGAAGAGAAATACTAAAGCCAAATCTAGAAGAAGAGAAAAGAAGATGAAAAGAGAGAATAAGAAAGGAAGAAGTAGTAAAGAGAAGAAGATGAAAAGAAACAAAAACAAGAAAGAGGAAGAAGATAAAAATAAGAAAGAAGAGGACAAGAAGAGAAAACAAGAAGAAGAGAAGAGAAGGAAGGAAGAAGGATATGAGAAGAGGGAAGAAGAAGAAGAGAAGAGAAAGAAGGAAAGAAGAGAAGAGATGAAGAAAAATGATGAAGAAATCAAAATAAAGGAAGATGAGAAGAAGAAAGAGGATAAGGAAAAGAAAAGAGAGGAATAAAAAAGGAAGTACAAAGAAGAAGATGATGAGAAGTCACACAAGGAGGGAAAGAATAAATAGGGCCAAAGGTGCATCCAACAATCTAAATGAACCTTGCAAAGTTAACACAATGGAAGAAAACACACATAGAGAACAACACTACATACAGAGAAAACAATATCCTTTTATTGATTCAACTAATGATCAACATACATGCCCAACTATATGGCCTTCTTGGTTATGGCAAGATACGAGATACATTCAAGATCTAAAATCCAACTTCGAATTCACATTTCTTGTGTCATATGCAATAAAATTTCCAAATCTTTCAATTCCCTTCTAAACTCTCCAAAATCTGCTCTAACTCTAAGCATAAACACCCTATTTATACTTGTCAAAATGACTTATAGAACATTCTTGAACATTGAAAAGGGTGACCCATCAATGGTCTAGACACATCCTAAGACAAGGCTTTATCATAATTCCATGATGAAAATAAATCTTGCAAGTTAGCTCACACAAAAAATGTAGAATACATGTCCAAAATGTTGATCGTCGACATCAACAAGGAAACAATGTACATGAAGGATAGCTTGACACACACTATGGAACTCAACACAGACTAAAGAGTGAGATGTGATAACATGCTAACTTGAGTGTTAAGATGATGTGGGATAACCTCAGCTCAACTTATACTACAAAATTAATGTCACTCAGTAATTTCTTGCACTCGAGAATGACTAGAACATGGAAACAACTAGTAGAATGAACACAAATGGGTGGGATAACATGTCAACCTAGGATGCTCCTACATAACACAACTAGATTAGAAAGAAATGATTCTTCTAAATCATTGAAATGTCAAAACCTAAGCTAAATCCAAATTAGATTGATAAATCCATTTAGCATCTCCAACTAGTCTATTTTTCCACTTTACTAAATATTCATAGAAGTCATTTCCTCTTGTGCTTTTACCAACTCTTTGATCCTATATATATTCAAACTAATCAATTTTTTTCTTAGGATATTCATTAGGTACAACAACTTCATCATTTGACTCATGATACTTATATCAATGAGCAACATTGAATATAGGAGATATATCCATGTCATCAGGTAACTCAACTTCATAAGCACTTCCACTATCAAATTTCTTTAGAATCTTACAAAGCCCAAACTTCTTCATCTTCAACTTACTATATGTTCTAATTGGAAATCTTCCTTTCTTCAAATGAACCATTACCTCATCACCAACTTCAAAAATATGATGTTTTCTAGACTTATCAACATTCTCCTTGTACTTTTGATTACTTTGTTCCAACTTCAGCCTAACATCCTTATGCAAAGACTCCATAAAATTGAAAAATTCTTCACCTTAGCACTTATCTTCTCTTCACTAAAAATATCCCTTAAATCTTATACTCGTCTAGGCTTCATTCCAGTAACAATCTCAAAATGTGTCTTCCCTATACTTTTATTCACATAATTATTATATGCAAACTCAGCTTGTGTCAATACAATCTAACAAATATGTGTTTTATCTCAAAATAAGCAACTCAAAAAATAACCCAAGATTCTATTCACAACCTCTTTCTATCCATAAATCTATAGAAATAATGTAGAACTAAGCTTCAACTCAGTACCTGTCTTCTTCCACAAAGTTCTCCCAAAAAAACAACAAACTTACTGTCTCTGTCAGAAATAATACTTCTTGGTAATCCATGCAATCTCATGATCTCTATGAAGAAAATTTTAACAACATGATCATCATCTGATGTCTTCTTACATTGTATAAAATGAGCCATTTTAGAAAACCTATCCACAACAACAAATATAGAATCATACCCTTTACTATTTCAAGAAATCCAAGAACAAAATCCATACTAATGTCACTCCAAGGTTTCTCAAGAATAATATTAGGTGTATACAATCTAGTATTCTGACTAACTCCTTTTTTAACTTAACAAACTCCATAACTCTTCACAAATTTATAAACATCCTTATACATCTATGGCTAATAATACTTTTCCTTCAGCAAACTAAATGTGTTATCAATTCCAAAATATCCAACCAATCCACTACTATTCTTTTCCTTATTCAGATTCAACCTCATAGAAATTTTAGGAATACACAATTGAATACCTTTAAACATTATACCTTCTTGAATAAAATATTCATCATACTTATTGATGTGACCTATTAAATTTGGTGCTTTGCACTCTCTCCATACCTTAGAAAAATTAGGATTAGTATCATACAACTCTTTCATCTCATCAAAACCAAGAACTTCAACCTTCATTTTAGTTAACAAAGGATTTCTTCTACTCAATGCATCAACAACTCTATTAGTAACTCCACCCTTACTCTTCATCACAAATGTAAAACTCTACAAATAGTCAACCCATCTCATATATCTTTGATTCGATTTATGCTGACTTCACAAGTACTGTAAAGATTTATGATTAGTATAAATCACAAACTCCTTAGGAATCAAGCAATGTCTCCACTTCTTCAAAGCTTGGACAATAACATTAAAATCTTGATCATACACATAATCCTTCCTTTTAGCATTATTCAACTTCTCACTAAAGAAAGCAATAGGTTTACCTTCTTGACTTAATACAGCTTCTATTGCACTACCACCTGCATCACATTCAACTTGAAATACTTTCTTGAAATTAGGTAAAGCCAATATAGGTAATTCAACAACCTTTAATTTCAAAGTCTCAAAACTCTTATTAGCTCCATGTTTCAAATTGAATTCCTTTTTATCTCCTCTCATTGTCTCAGTCATAGCATTACAAACAACACTGACATTCTTTATAAAATTCCTATGAAAATTATCCAAACCATTAAATGTTCCTACCTTACCCACATTCTTAGGTGCATGCCATTCCAAAATTTCTCTAACCTTCTCAAGATACATTCTCAAACCATTAGTTGAAATCACAAATCCCAAATCCATGATCTCCTCTTGCATAAAAGAACACTTTTTTAGATTAATACTCAACTTTTCCTCTTTCAATCTTTGCAATACTTGTATAACATGCTTAAGTTGTTCTTCCTTAGTCTTATTCAATATTAGAGTATCATCCAAACATAAAAATCACAAACTTGCCCAAGAATCTTTTCAGAACTTCATTCATCAACCTCATGAAAGCACTAGGTTCATTATTCAATACAAAAGGCATAACCAACCATTCATACAAACCATCTTTTTCCTTGAAAGCAGTCTTGTGTTCATCACCTTCTCTAATTCTAATTTTATGATAGCCATTATTCAAATCAAGCTTGGTAAAATACTTTGTTGTTTGTTGTCACTCAGTCATTACCAACTTTTGTTGCTCAGTCATAATGAACAATACTTGATCCTCTAGGAACTATACAAAAAAACATGATTCTATTGGTAGTCTAACCAATAAATTAGGTAAAGTAAGTTATATGGTGTTTATTTATGGCAACATATTTGTTTTGTAGATTAGCCATGATCATTTGTGAAGGAAAATTGTCTAAGTATTAGATAGTGTTATAGTAGCATAATAGATTTTTTGATAGAAAAATATTCTCTTGTGAAATTAACCAAAGATGCATAATGTCATACTAATGATGTGTACTAATGTGCATGTCTATACAATCAACCAAGTTCAAGTTATGAAGGAAATAGTGATGTAGTGATAATATAGTACAAAACAAAGCATGTCAGCAGAATGTGTTAAATGACTCGAATAATTATTTTAATTATTATTTCTTGATGAGCTAACTTTAAGAAGGATATGTGAGCCAACTAAAAAAGAATTTACCAATATGTTTGGTATAAGTAAAGAGCTTCATTTGTGAAGTCATAAGTGGTGTGGTATTGAAAAATAAATGTATAACCAATAATTGCAAAGTAATGTGAATATTGTAAAATACAATGACAAGTGAATGTGATCTTATGATATGGAGCAAGGTCATGCGGGATATGATATAGATTGATATGTGTGTAGTCCCCTTTTTCATGAATAATTGACAATCATAAGATTTTTGAAGTACAAGAAGTATTTTAGTATTGTATGTATACTTGTTTCTTGAAGAGCTTATTGTATAGTTGCATGTTAGGGTTGAGGCTTCTAACAAGGCCTAGTCTCCTAACAAGGACTTGAGACACTATACATTATTCATAGACTCCTATCAAGGTCAATCTCCTTAAACGGATCCTTTATACAGTGAATCATCTTGTGGGTTCCATCCCCATAGGGGTTTTCCCTTGGCCATGGTTTCCCTAGTTAACAAAATATGGTGTTTTGAGTTCTTCTCTTGTATGGTTGCTTATTTTATTTAGCACTATGGGTTCTCTCTTTTATGGATGTGGAAAAGTAATTAATAAAATTTAGTTGTGGGCAAAAATATTGAAAATATTGATTCACTACCCCCCCCCTCCACAATATTATCTATTTCTAACAACTGGCATTGGAGCCTACTTATTTGGAAGAGGCTTAACAACTTGAATAAGATCCCTATGGATATGGAACACTTGAAGAAGAATCTTGAAGAAGCCCTTCAACAAACTAATCTACTTACATATGAAAGAGATGGCATTAAAGACAAATACAAAGATGCAAAATCTTACATTGGTGAACTAAAAGACAAGATAGATGATCTAAAGAAAAAAGGACCTTATGAGAAAAAGAGTGGTGATGATATTGAAATCTAAAGAAATAAAATGATATCATCAAACATGAGTTAAAAATAGTTTAACTTAAGCTAAGTCTTAAGAAAAATGGAGGAAAGAATGACTCTAAAATAAAAGTTGAAAATACTGATCTAAGATCCTAGTTAAGCAAGGTAACATATGAATTGGAATCTATCAAGTTAGAACATGAGGAATTAAAAAAATACAACACTGTTGTGAAAGGTGTGTTAGTGAAAACTAAACATAAACTTGAGAAATTATATACTAGCAGTGAAAATATTGAAGAACAAATATTAGAACAATGACCAAGTTATGACAAGACTAGACTTGGATTTTTCCTTAGACAATCTGCCAAGAAATCTATTAAGAGAAAAGAACCTAATACTCCTAAATTCAAAGAGGATCTAAGCAAGATAGATGATGCATCTAAAGACACAGAGAATATTACTCACTCTAAGAAAGCTCAAGAATCTAATCAAGATGAGGTCAATAAAAGAAAGGAATCCCATGCTTGGTGTGGTGAACTTGAACACATTGAAGATGATTGCAAAGGTAAGTCTTTCAAGCCTATTTCAAATTTTTATTGTCATAATTGTCATGGATATGAACATTGTGCAATAGACTTTAAGAAACCTAAATTTAATAATAATAATGTAAATAGTATAATGTCTAGGAACACTAACCATGTAGGCAATATAAGAAGATCTCATAGAAATGAAAGTGGAGAAAGAAGAAAAATTATTTGTTACAGATGCAACAATCTTGGACACGTAGAATGGAATTGTAGAGCACCTGACAACCATATTAATAAACCAAGAAGGAATATAACTATATGCCAATTATATAATAACTTTGGACACACAAAAAAGTTTTGCAGAATGGATAGAAGAAACCTAAATAGGAATCAGAATCATAGAAGGAACAATACAAGAAATGATAATAGTCTGAAAGAAGAAATGAAGGAGTTGATAGAAGAATTTAAGGAAACATTTGTAAAAGTAAGAGAAGTTGGAAGTTATCACTCAATTCAGGAAGAAGTTCATTCTAATGTACATGAAAAGACAATAAAGTCACTTATTATCTATGAATCGTCCTACCAGAATTAAGCATTTTTAGTGGAACTAAGTGTCAGTTAGTGATAAATGATGTTAGAGAGAATATCATAGGTTGCACAGTAAAAAATATGTACTAGACATTGAGAGAAGTCTATAGTGAAGTGTGTATTGCCTAATATTATTAGGATAAGGATATATAAGAAGAATAACCTCTCTATTATATAGAGACAATATATTGAGCTAGCACTTAATGTGTAGTACATATTGCAAAAGATTTAAAGGACACAAATTGATTTGTATACATCATTTGTTTGCGAGAAATCTAAATGTGAGATCAAAGCAAGATTTGAAGTCTCAAAGAGGTCTATAGACACACGAAGTCACCAAAAACCTTGATACATGATGTTAAGGTATTTTCTAAATTTGTTGACCATAATCTTATAGAAATGGAAAGGACAAGAAGTTTTTAATGTCAGAAAATTACCTAGATACAATTTCAAGAAATACCCATTTGTTTCTTTGTTTGATGACCCTATTGGAGAATTTTTGCAAGTTCCAAAAAATGTTCTTCATGTTGAGGATATAAGAGGTTATATTCAATTTCAAACTGAAAGCATATGTGATATAGTGATTCATAAGGAACTAGAGAAAATGTGTAGAAATGATTTGTCCCTAAAACCAAAATATGGATATCTAGAACAACTTAACTTAGTTAAGCATATGTTCTACATGGACTTCGACAATCATGAATGGACAATGATAATTCTAGGTAGAATACATGATGATATTCTATGGCTAGGAGATTGTTTTGTATGTATAGATAATGACCTAATTCATAGGGTCATAGGTTTAAACAAAGGAGGATGTAATCTAGTAAACATCAAGAATGTGTGCAAGATAGTTGAGACAAATCTCAACACATATTTTGATGGAAGAAAAATGAAGGTAAATAGAATTTAGGATGATGGAATAAGACTAATTTGTAAAATTTTGGGATACAAATTCAATTATGGATCAAGGATAGATTTAGTTCCTAGAGGATTCCTTCATGCAGCTTACTTAGCAGTAATCTATGTGACATTATCTGAACATAACTATTGGATAATATATAAAGAATTAAGAAATATAGGATCACAATCTTTAGATTTGAACCCCTTCTAACTCATATATTATTTTATTCAATTAAGAAGTTTCCTAGTATCAAAAATTGGGATGGAAGTGAGTGCACAATGCAAACAAACACTCATGCATACAGAGCCAGACCTGAAATAGTCAAAGACAGTGATATTGATAGTATAATGAAATCTTTCCAAGCTGAAATGAAGCAAAGGTATATAATACCTCCTATTCTAGTGGAAAAGTATAAGGGTGAATTGTGCTTCATTCTAGAAACTGGTTTCACTTGTATGGAGGCAGTAACTCCTTGAGCTAAATTCATTGAACCTATTGGTTATGAAATGAGTGAGGAATTGATTGAAGGGTATGCATAGAGAATTCTTCACTCAAAAGTTTATTTTGAATGTCCTAGATGGGGGACATAAATTGAAAAGATGAATTAAGTCAAAACAAGTTAGATAATCAAGGACTCTAACAAGAAGGTGAAAATGGTGATTGATTCTATTATGAAGGAATTAGGAATGATATGAAAGGAATTTGATGAAGTGAAAGACATAGCCATGGAAATGAAGGCTGGTGATTAATTGGAGCTATTGATCCCTACACCTATTATAGTGGCCAAAAATATTGAAGAGGTCACACTTGCCTAGACAAGTGTGCAAGCACCTATTATACCATATGCAAAAATTGTGCAACAAACAACCTCCAACGAATCCAATAAAGACTGAGGAAGCACCAACACCTAGAAAGTCTACAAGACTAGAAAAGACAAAATGTCCTAAGAAGAGAGTTAGGAAAACTAAAAATGGTCCAAGGAAGAAGAGATGAATCTTGTATATTATTTCTTCTAAATCGAAGGAAGAAACTAGTGATAGACCTGTAGAGCTAGCTCACAAAGAAGCAAAGACCTCAGTTGGACAAAAGGCATGGATACCTAAGGTAGAGAATCTCAAAATAAAAATAAATAATGACAATAATTTTGTGCTTAAATAAGTACTATGATTTGTACAATAATATGGATAGGAGATAGCTAGAGAATGTTGTAGTTATGAATATGATTCTTAAAGATAAAAGGTTTGATAGTATAAGAGGTCAGATACAAGAAGATTTATACAATAGACAATTAAATAGAAAAATTAGAGTAATAGATGAAGATGAGAAAATAAGAATTAATATAGTGAAAAAGCTATCCATTGTAAATAATGAGGAAGAAATAATAGAAATTTTGAAAGGTATATCACCACTACTAAGGAATAAAAAGAGATCCATTCTCCTCATGGGAGGAAATTATGAAGAAGTAAATGTGGAAATTGAAAAAGCTATAGTCACATATATGTCTACTATGGAAATGAAGAGTGTGTAGCCAGAGAAGGCAATCCCTATAATAGAAAAGAGTATGCAACCAGAGCAGGCAGGCCCTATGTCAAAAAAGACTGCATAGAAAAAGGAAGCAAGTCCTACTACAATAAGTCCACCTCACAGTTTTGAGCAACCAATTCAAAGTAGTTCACCCCATATCACCATTGGTAGTGAATCTATGTAGGTAGATAACACCAATGTGATACTTGATAGAACTAAGGATCCATTTAAAGATTTTGGTTCCAAATTGTTTGGAAAAATTGTAGATTATAGTAGTTCATCTGATCAAGAAGAAGATCAAGAGCCAAAGAAAAAAGATGCACCTTCTGTGAAGAAAGTTGAATCTAGCATTGAAGTAGCTATCTCAAGTGTTCCCTTAGGAACAACAAAAAAAACACCCTCTACAACACCTACTCAAGCTCTAGTGGTCTCACCAGTAGTAGTTCAGTTAGATGAAGAAGATGAAGCAAAAACTCTCATATCTTCTCTGAGTAAATTTCTTGCCAAGAAGAAATTATTTAAGTCAATTGAAAATACTTTGACTTCAGTTCTAGATAGAATGGAAAAGATAGTAATCCCTATTGACACACCTATTGATATTCAATAGCGCACAAAAATTTTGTGTAAAACTTTCGATAATGAGTTCTCAACATTCTCTAATATGGCTACAATTCAAGTACAAGTGGAGCATGATGATAAACTCCTTAATACCATGTGTACTAATATAAGAAATGATATAAAAACTTTGAATATATGTATTAGGGATTAGGATAGTGTATAGAAGATGGAAAATAGGCTTATGCTAAGTGCAACTTGGCATCCAACCATCTTCAAAGTTTTGATGATCAAATCAAAGAAAAGGTAACTAAGCTTCAAACACTCACTAAAAACTCTTTGAAATAGAATCAAAAGTTAGATACCATTGAGCATTTAATGAAAGAACTTCACAATAGCATTAGGGATTTATAGGTAAAAAAAGAGAAAGCTTTGAAAAGATTCACTTTTTTGAAAGATCATTTATCACCACATGTTAATTGGAGGAATGCTTCGTAGCAAAAACCTAATATGAATTTTTTTTGGCTATAGATTTGAATGCAATAGAGTTAGCCACATATGCCTTTTGTGTGCTAATAAGTGTATCTAATGCACTAAAAAATAGTTTTAAGAAACACTTTGCCGAATTGAAGACCAACTTTAGTGATTGTTTTTCCAAGTTTTGATGTAATGTTTGACATTTCTTTCTCTTTTCCTTTTATTGGCAGCTTTTTCATGTATGTCAAAGGGGGAGAAATATGGAAAATTGTAAATTTTAAGGGAGATAAATAAGGAAAAGTGTAATCAATAGTTATATTTTAAGGTATAGTAGTAAGTTTTTCTTTAAGAAAAACTTTGTAATCGAAGTTATAAGGGATGTAATCCTCTCAAAACATGAATACAATGTTTTTTTTCTCTGTGTTATGGTTATTTATCTTGATTGGTATGCCAACATATTTGGGAATTAACCAATTTTCCCAAAATGTTGCCATCAATGCCAAATGGGGAGATTGTTGGCAATATGACTAATCAATCAGATAAGGTAAGTTATATGGTTGTCATTTAGGGCAGCATATTTATTTTTTAGATTAGCCATGATTATTTGTGAAGGAAAATTGTCTAAGTATTAGATAGTGTTACAACAGCATGACATATTTTTTGATAGTAAAATATTCTCTTGGAATATTCTCTTGCACAGTTAACCAGAGTTGCATGAAATCATACTAATGATGCATACTAGTGCATGTTTTTGCATGATCAACTGAGTTCAAGTTATTAAGGAAATAGTGATGCAGTGATAATAGATTATAGAATACAACATGTCAGCAAAATGTGTTAAATGACTTGAATAATTGTTTTAATTATTATTTCTTGGTGACCTAACTCTAAGAATGATATGTGAGCCAACTAAGGAAGAATTTTCCAATATGTTTGGTATAAGTAAAGAACTTCATTTTCAAAGTTAGAAATGGTGTCATATTGCGAAATGCATGTGTAACCATAAATTGTGAAGTAATGTGAATATTGTGAAATAAAAGTGATAAGTGAATGTGATGTTATGATATGAAGCAAGGTCATGTGAGATATGATATAGATTGATATGTGTGTAGTCACTCTTTGCATGAAGAATGAACAATCAAAAGATTTGTGAAGTACAACAAGTATTTTAGTATTGTATCTATACTTATTTCTTGAAGAACTTATTGTATAGTTGCATGTTAGGGAAATGGGCTCTTCTTGCACACATTTGTATATGATCAACTAGCTCCTAACAAGATTGAAGCTTCTCACAAGGCCTAGTTTTGTAAAAAGGGCTTGAGACACTATACATTCTTCATATATTCCTAATAGGATCAACATCATTAACCAAATCCTTTATATAGTGAATCATCTTGTGGGTTCCATCCCCACCGAGGTTTTCAATTGGCCAGGGTTTTCCTAGTTAACAAGATATGGTGTTATGATTTATTCTCTTGTATGGCTATTTATTTTTTTTAGCACTATTGTTTACCTCTTTTATGCATGTGGAAATGTAATTAATAAAATTTAGTTGTGGAAAAAAATATTAAAAATACTAATTCACCCCCCCCCCCCCCCCCCCCCCAAGTATTATCTACTTCTAATATATTCTTCTTCACTTCTATTTCAAATTGCTTTGGATTAACCATAAAAACTTTTATTGTAGTATAATTAACTTCATCTAGACTTTCAATCAAAGGCAACAATATTTTCTTTCTCCCATCCACCCAAACAGTATATTGATTCAATCTTTAATCATGTATGACATACCTATCATATTTCCAAGGTCTACACAACAAAATATGACAACAATCCATAGGCATAATATCACATAGCACTTCATCAAAGTAATCTTACAACACATAATATCTTGAACTTCATAGCACATTGCTCACTTACCAATATCTTATGCTTATCTTTGATCCATGAAACATGATAGGGTTTTGGATGCTTTTGCCTATACAATTGCAACTTTGTAACCAACTCTTTTGATTCCCAATTTGTAGAACTCACACTATCAATGATCACCTTGCAGCATTTTTTAGCCATCTTACATCTAGTCTTGAAAAGACTTCTTCTAAGATATGTTCCTCATTGCTTCCCTTATTACATAACGCTCTTCTCACCATCATATTTTCTCTAGCCTTAGGTCTACTTGGTGAGCTCTCAATGTCTAGATGAATTACAACATTTATATTACCATTCTCACTTTTAGATGAATTACATTCAAAATATCCATGTCCTTGTTTACCAAATCTCAAACAATTACCATAGAAACCACCTCTAGAATAAGAATTACCTCTTGCTCATAAGAACTAGTACCTTCTTAGTATGAACTACCACCTTTTCACTCAGTATTGTCTTTATCATGATTCTTCCATTCAAATTTTCCTTTATCCTATATAGATCTATTAGATCTACCACCTCCTCCTCAAGATTTACTTCTACCTTTCTTGAATCTTCCACCTCCACCTCTTTGTCTTAGTTCATGCTTCTTTTTAAAGATCTCCTTAGCTTTCAATGCATATTGATATGTTTCTACACTTTACAATTTCACAAAAAATATTACATTTTAAATTCTAGATCTCAATCCATTTAGATATCTTGTAATTTTCTCAACATCATCATCCATATGTCTAGATATGATGTCCAATCTATAGAATTCATCAATATACTCTTTCACGGTCATGTCTCTTTGTCTCAAATTTTGCATCTTTCTTAATAAGCTAACTTGGTAATCAATAGGAACGAATTTGTTCTTTACCTTGCTCACCATTTTCACCCAAGTTCTGATCTTTTCCTTTCCTCTCCTTTGTCTATCAATTTTCAAATTCTCCCACCATAGCGAAGCATTACCTTTTAACTTATTAATCGCAATCTTCAGATTCCTATTATCATAAGTACTTTCATACTCTAAGAAATTCTCCATATTAGAGATCCAATCCAACACAACATTGGTATACAACTTTCTATCGTAATGAACAACTTCTATAGTAGGCTTCAAATGTTCCCTAGAAAATATTCTCATTAATATTTCCTCATCTTGATCTTCTTTTGGTTTTGGATTAGGGTTTTGTGCTACTTCTTCATCATCACTCACATCCTCAAGATGTGCTCTTCCCCTTTGGGTTGTCTTTATGGCATCAAATATTTTTGCAATTTGTCTCAATGTATCCAATATTGCATTATCAACATTTTCTCTACCACAAACCATCTTTATAAATCAAGTTCTTACAACATTGTAACCATCTGCAAGTTATAGTTCAAATCCAAAAATCTACAACCATACAACTAAATCTAGATCAGGATTCTACATGATCCAATCTCCACAAGGAAAAACCCCAAGCTTTGATATCACTTGATGCAAGGAAGGCAAGAATAACTAGGTCCAAAGGCACATCCAACAATCCAAACCAATCTTGTAGAGTTAATACAATGGAAGAAAACACACACAAAGAACAATACTATAGAAAGAGAACAATATTATTTTATTGATTCAACCAATGATCAACATACATGCCAAGCTATACAACCTTCTATGTTATGACTAGATAAAAAATACATTCAAGATCTAAGATCTAACTTCAAATTCACACTTCTAGATACATATGCAATAAACTTTCCAAATATCCAATTCCCTTCTAAACTCTCCAAAATCTTCTCTAACTCTAAGCCTAAACTTTCTATTTATACTTGCCAAAATGGCTTACAAAACATTCTAGAATATTAGAAAATGGAAAGGGTGATCAAACAATAGTATGGACACATCCCAAGACAAGATCTTATCATAAATGTCACAATCAAAATAAATCTTGCAAGTCATCTCACACTAAAAATGTAAAAAACATGTCCAAAATGCTAATTCTTGGCATGAATAGGAAACCTTGACACATGAAGGATCACTCAGCATATATTGGATAACTCAGTACATGAAGGATATCTTGGCACACACTGTGGAACTTGACACACACTAGAGACTAAGATGGGATAACATGCTAACTTGAGTGATAACATGACAAGGGGTAACCTTAACTTGCCTTATACTGCAAAATTATAGGCACTTGGTAATTGTTGCAACTTGGTAATGACTATAACTCAACAACAATTGGTAGAATGAACACAAATGAGTAGGATAATATGTCAACCTAGGATGCTCCTATATCAAAAAGCTAGGTACACCCATCACATGTATCACGTTAGCTGAACTTATTGGTTTAGATGATGATGATTAAAAAGAATTGGTATTATCCTTTTCTAAGTTTATCTGCAAAAATAAATAGTCAATATTTTACAAAAAAATGTTATGGTGGTAACTGAAAAATTACAAGGAGTCATGATTGTGAAGTCACATAATGCAAACCTTAGGGAAAGAGCCAAAGTCATGTTTCAAGCATTTGTTGCTAAATTCACAAATTTGTCAGAGGTTGTAGCAAGACAAGTTCAAGCCAAGCTTAATGTGTAGATGTTTGACATTGTTTGTTAGAACATCAGATATGAATTATTGACTCTTGATACATGAATCAAGACATTACAAAAGAGTGAGGTTAAAGGAAAAACTTATTAGAAATATATATTACTTAGATATGGGAGGGTACATGAATATTCTATTTTTTTTCCAACAACTAAATATTTTTAATTACTTTATAATTGTAATGAAATAACTTACACAATGGAAGAAATAATATGAAATATTATATAAATACTTTATTATAATTGATAGTAATAGGCCACTTTGAGGGGGAAACCTCCAAATATCTTCAATAAGAATACACTTCACAATATGATATTGAAATAAGACTCATAAACTCCTATATATACATAATTATGCTTAGGTTGAATAGACATAACCCTCATAACAACTAGGCCAAACTACCTACCTAAATAATAATATAATAATGATAATGCAACCTAATTAAGGATTAAAATAGACACAAGTTGACTATTCATAACCCTATATACACCAATATTAGGGGTGTAACATGGCCCATCTCTTGAAAGAAGCATTATCCTCAATGCTAACCATGTGTGGATTCTTTTGAATGAACTTCTCATCCTCCCATGTGGCCTCTTCAACTAGTAAGTTATTCCATTAGATGAGATATTGAGTCACAGTTCTATTCCTTATCTTCTTCATTCATGTTTGGAGAATGCACTCTGGTTCCAAAATTATTCTTCCTTCTTCATGAAGTTTTTGTAGTACTATTTGAGTAGGAATATTCTTCCCAATTACCTTTTTCAAACAAGAAAAATGAAAATTTGTATATATCCTTGCTATTGGTGGCGAGTCAAGCTTGTAGGTAACAGTACCAATCTTTTGCATGATTTGATATGGTCTATAATATCTTGGAGAAAATTTATTATTCTTTTTTTGTTGCTTCATTGAGATTTTTCTATAAGGCTACAATCTCAAGAAGACCAAGCTCCCAACTTCAAAATTTCTTTCACTATGGTGTTGCTCCACTTGTTGTTTCATTCAATTTTGTGTGATAGCCAAATTCTCCTTGAGTCCTAAAAGTACCTATTATTGATGAAACAAGTGGTCCTCTACAACTTGGACTCTTGGTGACACCTTTAATGATGATGTGATGGAAGGAGGATGATATCCATAAAGTGCAAAAAAATGGAGACATTTTTTATGATCTATGAAAAGAAGTATTATACCACCATTCTGTAAGAGGTTGCCAATCTACCAATTGAGATTGCTTTTTTGAAATGAAACAATGTAGATATCCTTCCAAACATTTATTAACATCCTCAATTTTCCCATATGACTGAGGATGGTATGAAGAACTATGAGCCAATTGAGTGCCCAAACATGAGAATAAATCTTTCCAAAAGTGACTAGTAAATATAGGATCATAGTCACTAACAATAACCTTAGGTGTACCATGTAGCTTTTGAATATGCTCCAAGATAACTTTTGTCACTATACTTCTTCTAAAATGATGTGATAATTCAATGAAATGTGCATATTTAGTGAGGCGATCAACTACTACCATGATGCCATTATGACCTTTAGATTTGGGAAGCCCTATGATGAGGTCCATGGATACCTCTTCCCAATGTTGGCTATGAATAGATAAAGGGTAGAAGAGACCTAGTTTCTTAATTGTTCCCCCCTTTTTTATCATTTCTAGAAAGTGCATCAACTGCAATATTTTCCTTCTCTTTCTTGTATACAATTTCAAAGTCATATCCCAACATCTTAGTGACCCATTTTTGTTTCTCTTATGACAATAGTCTTTGTTCCAAAAAATATTTTAGGCTATCCTAATCTAGGCCTCCAATTTTTAACTGCATGAAGGATTGCTTGCATTTCCTTCTCATAAATAGGTTTGAGTTGATTTTTAGCTTTAAATTTATGACTCTCAAAAGCAATTGGCTAACCTTCTTGAATGAGAACTACTCGTATTCCATTTCTAGAAGTATTAGATTCCATAATGAATCCCTTGGTGAAGTCTAGATGGGCAAGCACTATAGTTGTACACATAGCTTTCTTCAATTTCTCAAATGATACATTAGCATATTCATTCCAATGAAAAGAATCCTTCTTCAATAGAATGGTAAGTGGTGCTTCTATACAACTATAATTATTCAAAAATCTACTATAGTATCCTATCAATCCCAAGATTCCCCTCAGTTTATTAATAGTTTTAGGAATAGGACATTACATGATAGCCTTAATTTTGTTAGGGTCCACCTTTACTCCTTCATTTGAAACTATGTGTTCCAAATACTCCACCTCCTTAATACAAAAAGCACACTTGGATCCCTTAGCATAGAGTTGATGATATTTGAGTCATTGTAATGATTGATCTATATGTTACAAATTTTCTTCCCAAGTCTTTCTATAAATTAATGTATCATCAAAAACACTAACACAAACTTTCTCAAGAAATTTTTAAAAATGGAATTCATCAAACTTTGGAATGTAGATGGTGCATTGGTAAGACCAAATGGCATCACCAAGAATTCATCATGACCCTCATGAGTTTGAAATGTTGTCTTACAAATATCTTCCTCCTTAATCCAAATTTGGTGATAACCTAATCTAAGATCTAACTTGGTAAAATGCATAGCTCCATTTAATTCATCTAGAATATTGTCAATGATTGGAATAGGAAACTTATCTTTAATGGTGAACTTGTTGAGCACTCTATAATCTGGACACATGCACCAAGTTTCATCCTTCTTATGAACCAACACAATAGGCGATGAGTAAGAACTTTGGCTATGCCTAAAAAATCATGCCTCTAGAATTTCCTCAAAAAAAAAATTCTATTTCATCTATTTGTATGTGTAGGTACATATAAGGCTTGATGTTTGGTGGTTGGATCCATAGAATTAGTTGTATGGCATGGTCATGATTCTTCTTTGGAGAAAGTACTTTAGAAAAATCTCCAAGAGTCATTGAGTGATGATCAATTATTTCTCGTAAATATGGATGTGTAAGAGCATTAGATTGAGAGACTTCTAATGAACATAGTTGGGCCACAAATCCATTTGCACCTTTTTTACAAAGCTTTTGCATTTGATGAGAGCTTACCATCTCTGGCAATTTTCCCTTCAATCCCCATATCTCCACTACCTTTCCTTTTGATTTAAATCACATGAATAGTTCTTGGAAGTTCATCTTGTTGGATAATGTTTTCCTTGATGTCACACAAATGTCATATCTTTCATTAGTCTCAAGATCACCAAGCTCAGATAGTCTGCAATGCAATCTATAGTGCCAACCGAGCTCACTCGGTCATCAAAGAAATCATGAAGAAGTCAGTATTAACCGAGCTTCACTCGGTCTCCAAAGCATAGTTTCCACTAAGCTCACTCGGTCATCAAAGAAATTATGAAGAAGTCAGTATTAACTGAGCTTCACTCAGTCTCCAAAGCGTAGTTTCCACCGAGCTCACTCGGTCATCAAAGAAATCATAAAGAAGTCAGTATTAATTAAGCTTCACTCGGTCTCCAAAGGATAGTTTCCATCGAGCTCACTCAATTATCTCAGGAAACTCAGTACTTACCGAGTTCTCCCGGCGACTGAAGGATTGTCACAAAGTTTATTGTATACACCGAGCTCAGTCGGTTAACACAAGAATTATTTTCTAAACAAAGTTTACCATGCAAGGTCGGCTAGTATAGGGATGTGCAAATTAATTACTTCTAGCCGACTATTGTAATTGTTTTATTATTCATTAATTCGAGCCAACTTAGATAATCTAAAAGGTATATATGGTCATTCCAGTTATGAATTATGGTAATGTAAGATTATGAAAAAGAAGTTATGAATGCAAATTATAGTATGAAATGATAAGGTGAATGTTAAGCAAAGTCAATGAAGGATCAAATGTGTTGAAGGAGTTGTAAAGTTGCATTTGATCAGTGAGGATCCAGTCAAACATAATAGAGATCTGTAATCAAAAAAGATAAGTTGTACAATATATCAGATCACTTCATTGTTGCTTTCTAACCATTGTAACAGTGAATTCAAAATCTCTTAATAGAGTTGGTCTAACAACCATTCAATAAATCCTCTAACAAGGTGACAGTTTAGTCGAATTGTTCTAAAGACCTCTAGCAAGGCCACTCCTAACAGGGTGATTAAATCCTTTAATAGGGTCACACCTAATAGTGTGTTTTTGTAACCTTTAACAGGGTTGGCTCCTAACAGGGCTCACTTTAGAAGAGTGAAAAACAATATCTAGTTACATTGGTGGTTTTTTCCATATAGGGTTTCCACATTAAATCTGGTGTCTCTTGTGTTCTTAATTGCTAAATTTCTTTGTGCATGATAACATAACAGTTCTTAATATTTTTCATTTGTTGCATTATCAAGTTTCAACATTTTATATTATTTAGGTCAAGGGGATATTTAGACATCTTAGGGACTGTGAAAGTTTTTGAGTTAATTGATTCACCCCCTGCCCCTCTCAGTTACTCTATTCTCATTTCCAACAATTGGTATCAGAGAATTTGGTACTTGCAAGAAGAGATTTCAAGGATCTAAGCCGAAGATCAAGATGTCTTACAAAAGAGAAATTCCAAAACTCAACAGAGATAACTTCTCTGCATGGCAAGGACTGATGAGACTTCATCTGGCTATTGTTGGTGATACTGGACTAAAATACCTTGAAGAAAAATATGAAGAACCTCCTGGCACATTATTTGTCAATGCCATTGTTGAAAAGAAGACTCACAACAATATGATGATAGACATAGCATCCGCTCTCAGTTATGAAGAATTTGATGACATTAAGGACTGCTAAACTGCCTTTGAGATGTGGAACAAGCTATCTATGGAAAGAGATCTATGGAGGAGATGATAATGTGAGAAGAGAAAAAGAAAAAAGTCTAAGAGGACAATTTGATCAGATGAGGATGAGAGAGGATGAAAACATTGCAAAGTATGTTGAAAGAGTTAAAGCATGTGTGAGTGTAATCAGAGCATTTGGAGGTGATATCAAAGGAGAAACAGTTATAAGAAAAGTTCTCAGAACCTTGCTTCCCATGTATGCAATCAAAGTTTCTGCAATTTAGGAAAGAATGTGTGAAGAGAATCATCAGATTAATCTTGAGGCCATAGTCGAAAGACTAATTGCATTTGAACTAGATAACTTTGACAACTATGTTCCAGCCTCCAAGAACATTGAATCAGCATTTCAAGCCAAGCTCTCACTCAAGGAGAAAAAAAAAGGAGAAGGAATCTCAGTCAGAAAGTGAAAATGAATCAAGCCAAAGTTTAGACAATGACCTCAAAGTGATTGAAGCTCTGCTAGCAAAGAAATATTCTAGAGGTAGAGGAAAATACAAAGGTAAAGTTCCTCTAATATGTTTTTCTTGTGAAGAAATTGGTCATATTGCAGCAAGGTGTCCAAACAAGAAAAACCATGATGAAAATAAATGGAATGGAAAGAAAGACTTCAAATCATCCAAGAACAAAGGTAAGAAATCATTCTTCATGGCTGAAAATTCTAAAGATTCTAATAATAGTGAGGATGAAATTGTTTATATTGCTGTTAAAGATGATTCTGATAGTGATGAGGAAGATAAAATGGCAGTTGTTTCTCATATAAGTAAGAATGATACATGGATTATAGACAGTGGTTGCTCACATCATATGACTGATGATAAAATTAAGTTTGATTAGTTTGAAGACTATGATGGTGGCAGTGTAAGGTTTGGTAATAATGAACTTTGTTTCATAAAAGGAAGAGGAAGAATCTATCTAACCAAAGAACTTGTATGTAATAATGCCTATTGGGTTGAAGGTCTTAAACATAATTTGCTAAGTGTGGCATAGTTACTCAATACTAGATTCAAGGTGGAATTCATGCATGGAAAGGCAAGACTGTTGAATGAGCAAGGAAAGCTGATAGGATCTAGCACCCAAAGTAAAGGTAACTTGTTTTATCTAGAACTTGGTGAATGCTCATGTTTTATTGCTCAAATTGAAGAAAGTTGGTTATGGCATAAAAGGTTGTGTCATGTCAATTTTGATAATCTGGTAAAAATAAGAAAATTTAGAAAAGTGAGAGGCATTCCTAACATTAAGAAACCTAAGGTTGGACTATGCAAGAATTGTCAGATTGGTAAAATGGGAAAGACTAGTTTTAAAAGTAAGAACTATCAGTCTGAAGATATATTAGAAATTGTGCATACTGATTTATGTGGACCCATTGTTGATGACTGTCATGTATCTAAGGAATAAATCAGAAGCATTTGAGAAATTAAAAAGGTATTTAGCAAGAGTAGAAAAAGAAACAGGAAAAAGACTAAAATGCTTAAGGTCAGATAGAGGTGGTGAATTCATCTCACATGAATTCAACAACTTCTGCATTGAAAAAGGTATTAAAAGACATGTCTCAGCACTAGGAACTGCTAAACAAAATGGAATAGCTGAAAGAAGAAATAGATCCATCATGGATTGTGCAAGAACCCTGATGATAGAAAAGAAGGTTGCTATCAAATACTGGAAGGAAGCCATTAGCACTACAGTTCATACCTTAAACCGAGTACTGTTGAAGAAGGACTCATTCAAAACTCCCTATGAATTATGGTATGGCTACAAACCCAATGTAAGTTATCTAAAAGTATTTGGAAGAAAATGTTATATTTTGAAAGAATCTAGAAAAGGAAAATTTGATGTAAAAGGTGATGAAGGAATATTTTAAGGATATTCTTGCAAAAGCAAAGCATATAGATGTTTCAATCTATCCACTCACAAAGTTATAGAAAGTGCACATGTGAAAGTTGATGAGTTTGCAGACAAATCTGAAAAAGAAAGCAAAAAGGTACCCAAAGATTACAAAACATTTGTTTACATTGAACCGGATACTATACCAAGCATACCGTTCACTCAAGAATCCTCAACTCCCGAGTCATCAGTAACCAAGTTACAAAAAGTTCAAACTGAGCCACAGAAACATTCTGACATTACCAAGAAAGTATCTACCGAGTCTGAAGTGCTTGAGCCAATTCATACCAAACCAGAACAGCTTGAACATGAAATTGAAGCACAAGGAGATAGCAATGAAACTCATTCAACAGGCAAAGAACCTGTATTAGCTAAATATGTCAGAAGAGATCATGCACTAGATCAGATCATTGGAGACAAGTCTGAAGGAACTTTGACAAGAAGCAAGCTGAAAAATACTTGTTTACTTGCTGATTTTGAACCTAGAAGCATTAAAGATGCATTGACAAATGATAGTTGGATTGAGGCAATGAACAAGGAAATAGAACAGATAGAGAAGAACAAGACATGGACTCTAGTACCTAGGCCTAAAAATAAGAATGTAATTGGAACCAAGTGGGTATTCAGAAACAAGTTGACTGAAGATGGTAAAGTATCTAGAAACAAAGCCAGATTGGTATGCAAAGGATACTCTCAAGAAGAAGGCATAGATTATGGAGAAACCTTTGCTCCTGTTGCAAGATTGGAAGGAGTCAGAACCTTACTTGCATATGCTTCTCACAAAGGATTCAAAGTTTATCAGATGGATGTCAAGTCAGCATTCCTCAATGGAATATTGGATGAAGAGGTTTACATTGAACAACCTGAAGGTTTTGTTGACCTAGATAAAAAGGACATGGTCTGCAAATTACACAAGGCACTGTATGGTTTGAAATTAGCCCCTAGAGCATGGCATGAAAGATTGCATAACTATCTTATTCAGATTGGTTTTCAAAGAACTAATGATAATAGTAGCTTGTATATAAAGGAAGGACCAGATAATAAGATTGTCTTGGCAGAAATATTTGTAGATGATACTATTTTCATAGGGCATGATGATCTTTGCAAAGAATTTTCAAAAAAAATGAACAAGGAATTTGAAATGTCTATGTTTGGTGAAATAAAATTCTTTGTTGGTCTTCAAATTCAACAAAATAAGAATGGCATCTACATCACTCAATCAAAATACATCAAGGAAATATTGAAAAAGTTTGGTATAGAGGACTGTAAACCTATTGGAACTCCTATGTGCACTGGATTGAAACTTACCAAAGATGATAACTCCAAAGAGGTAGATCAAACATTGTATAGATCAATGATTGGAAAATTGTAATATGTAGTTTAGACCAGGCCAGATATTTCCCTTACAGTTGGTATTGTTGCGAGATTTTCAGCAAAGCCAAGAGAAACTCATCTGATGGCAATCAAAAGAATAATGAGATATTTGAAAGGAACTAAAGATTATGGCTTATGGTACAAATTTGGAGGTAATTTGGATTTGAAAGTGTTTACTGATGCTGATTGGGCAGGAAACCTTGATGACAGAAAAAGCACAAGTGGAGGAGCATTCTTTCTTGGAAAAAGATTGGTTTCTTGGACAAGAAAAAAGAAGAATTGTACATCCCAATCTACATCAGAGGCAGAGTATGTTGCTGCAGCTTTAAATTGTTCAAATATTGTTTGGTTTAAGAAATTATTGCAAGGAATGAAGATGAAAATCAAAGAACCAATTGTCATGTTCTATGACAATACTAGTGCAATCAACATATCTAAGAATCGAGTGATGCATTCCAAGACCAAGCATATTGAAATAAAATATTATTTTGTTAGAGAATTGGTGGAAGACAAGGAGATCAGATTGGAATATGTCCATACAAAGGAACAAATTGTTGACATATTCACAAAGCCTTTACCTAAGGATGCATTTTTGTATCTTAGAGGTAAGTTAGGGGTCATTCCCCTATCTAAAGTCCACTAAAAATGAGTTCTAGTGATGCATCAACACATACAAGATTGAAGATCTATCTGTTGATGCAGTTCAATCAGAAATCATTGCATATGAATCAGTACTGAAGGTACATTACAATTCACTTAACTTCTATTCTCTTTGGCATGTGTTGTCAAAGAGGGAGAGATTTACTATCAAATCCTTATGAAATTTGTGAGATTTGAAAAGTTTTCCATGAATTCCCTTAACAGAGGGAGATTATTGAAAGAGGGAGAAGTCTGTTATCTTGTTGGACTTGTTTTCAAAATTTAATTCTATTATGACATGTTGTGTTGCCATCAATGCCAAAGAGGGAGATTGTTGGATAATGTTGTCCTTGATGTCACACAAATGTCATATCTGTCATTAGTCTCAAGATCACCAAGCTCGTATAGTCTGCAATGCAATCTACAGTGCCAACCGAGCTCACTCGATCACCAAAGAAATCATGAAGAAGTCAGTATTAACCAAGCTTCACTCAGTCTCCAAAGTGTAGTTTCCACTGAGCTCACTCAGTCATCAAAGAAATCATGAAGAAGTCAATATTAACCAAGATTCACTCGGTCTCCAAAGCATAGTTTCCACCAAGCTCACTCGGTCATCAAAGAAATCATAAAGAAGTCAGTATTAAGTGAGCTTCACTCAATCTCCAAAGGATAGTTTCCACCGAGCTCACTCGATTATCTTAGGAAACTCAGTAATTATCGAGTTCTCCTGAAGACTGAACGATTGTCGTGAAGTTCGCTGTATAAACCGAGCTTAGTCAGTTAACACAAGAAATATTTTCTAAACAAAATTTACTGTGCAGGGTCGGCCAGTATAGGGATGTGTAAATTAATTACTTCTAGCCGACTGTTGTAATTATTTGATTAGTCAGTAATTCGAGTTGACTTAGATAATCTGAAAGGTATATATGGTCATTCCAATTTTGAATCAAGGTAATGTAAGATTATGAAAAAGAAGTTATGAATGCGAATTATAGTATGAAATGATAAGGTGAATGTTAAGCAAAGTCTGATGAAGGATCAAATGTGTTGAAGGAGCTGTAAAATTGCATTTGATCAGTGAGGATCTAGTCAAACATAATAGAGATCTGTAATCAGCAAAGATAAGTTGTACATTATATCAGATCACTTCATTTTTGCTTTCTAACCATTGTAACCATGAATTCAAAATCTCTTAACATAGTTGGCCTAACAGCCATTCAATAAACCCTCTGACAAGGTGATAGTTCAGTCAAATTGTTCTAAAGACCTCTAGCAAGGCCACTCCTAACAGGGTGATTAAATCCTTTAATAGGGTCACACCTAACAGTGTGTTTTAGTAACCTTTAATAGGGTTGGCTCCTAACAGGGCTCACTTCAAAAGAGTGAAAAACAGTATCTAGTTACATTGGTGGTTTTTCCCATATTGGGTTTCTACATTAAATCTGGTGTCTCTTATGTTCTTAATTTCTAAATTGCTTTGTGCATGATAACATAATAGTTCTTAATATTTGTCTTTTTTTGCATTATCAATTTTCAGCATTTTATATTATTCAGATCAAGGGGATATTCAGACATCTTAGGGACTGTGAAAGTTTTTGAGTTAACTAATTCACCCCCTCCCCCTCTCAGTTACTCTATTCTCATTTCCAACACATCTCATTTGTTCCCAATGTAATAAGCTATTGTACTTCCAAACTAATACCTTCCACACCCATGGATATTGTGTACATTGGGGTATCAAACTAACAATCTCCCATGGATAATTATACTATGACACTTCCCTAAAAAGCTAACTATGCTCCCATCTACATTCAAGACCCAAAACTCTGGGGATGGATATATAAAACAATTTAGAAGAGTTTTCATATTTTTGTTGATGAAATTATGAGTACTACCTTAGTTGATTGACACTGTTACTTTATGTTTCTTTAAGAAACCAACTACCTTGAGAGTTTGTGGTGCACTAAAACCTAAAAGTGCATGACAAGATATGATTGGTTGAGAATCATGTTAGTCCTCACCTGACTCCCTATCCTCCTCTAATATGGGCTCATCCTTTCCTTCCTCACTTAGACACACTACATTTATGTCCTCGACTATATTTGCTATCACAATTGAAACACAAGCATTTTTCTCTTTTCTCCTCAATTTTTAGTGGAGTTAACCTAGTAGGTTGAGGAAGAAAAGATGTTGATTATCCTTGTTCTCTTGTCACATTAGCCCCTTTCTTTGTAGGAGTCAAGAACTTCTCCTCTACCTTGCATGCCAATATAAAAGACTCAATTACTAACGTAGGGAAAAACATGTGTACCTCATGTTGAATGTGATCCCTGAGACCACCCAATAATAAATCATCCAAGTTCTCCTTTGTAATTGTATCCACTCTTAAGGATAGATTTTGGAATTTTTGAATATAATCCTTAACTAATCCTATTTGCTGAAGCTTAGCAAGTTAGCTAAAGAAGTTCTCAGTCACACTATTGCTATATTGTGCTTGGATTTCTTTTGTAAAAGTTAACCATGATATAGTGAGACCCTTTTTCCTCCTATGAGTACAAAGCCAATGATACCAAATGAGTTGATCTAGTTCTAGATATAAGGAAGCCATTGCGATCTTTTTTCCATATGGGATTTGATGTACTTCAAAAAAATTATCGATTTGATTTATCCATGTTAAAGGATCCCTACCATCAAATTTGTGCATATCCACCTTTGGAAAAAAATCCTAAATACCATAGGATTAATAAAAAAAATTTCACTACTAGTTGACTTCAAGGTTTCGCCTTGATTTCTTCATAGCTCCTTCCTTGTTTCATTCATATAGGTGCTTAACATGGTTCATATATTTGATCTATCTCCTCGTAGGTCACCCATATCCCTCTTAACCTTTTCCTTAAACTTACTGAGGTCCTCATTTGGATTACTATCCTCTATTGCTTCATAATCTTGATTAGAGGATTTCCTCAGTGTGGTAGCATTCTTTTTTCCTCTTGTTGAAGGCCACATCATGATGGAAACCAATATTTTTGAAATAAATCAAACAAATGACATGTATCTTGCTTCTTCTTTCTTCTTTCAATTTCCCCAATATTTGAAATTTAGGCTCCTTTACTATCCATTCCAACACCCAATACTAGTTATACTCCAATTTAGCATGATGTGAGAGATACAAAGATCTCAATAAATTGTGAAGAAATGGTAATTATGCAATAATTTTCTCAAATTTGCTCCAATTTCTATAAATTTTGGACTCTAGATTCTTTAATATTTTTTTCAAAAAACCTTTTAAAAATATTTGAAAAAATTGCTAAAGTTTGAATGTTATGCTCTTTCCAAAATTGCACCAATGTTGAGAAATTTTTTTGCCTCTATGGTGCCAAGACCATGCTTTGATACCACTTGTAATGAAATAACATGCACAATGGAAGAAATAATATGAAATATTATATGACTACTTGATTAATACTAAGAGTAATATTCCTGATGCAAGAGCATCCAGAGGTATAAGGGCAATCTTGTGTCACCCAAAAAATGGTACTTAGAATTAGTTTCTGTTTCATGTCTTTACATTTTTGGATACCCATTTGGGTCAAATAAAGGTTCAAACTCTCACAATTCAACTATTAGTGTGTTAGAAAATCCTAAAAAAATAGGAGCATGTAATTTGGCCATCATTTTGGTGACCGAAAATGTGTGAATTGGCCAGATGAATGTAATTGTGATTTAGAGCATTCCAAAAAAAGAATCAAGTCAAAAGGCCCCACGGTTTGAAAGTTATTGCAATTTTTCAGGTTTTGGAGACCTCTTAAGAATGCTTCAAGTCAGGTTAGGGGCATTAAATGACCTCGAAAAGGGCTGAAAAATGGGGCATGAGTGAAGCTTGTCTATAGGGCTATAGAGAACTTCAAGAGCTTTTTGAAAATGTAAACGGTTCGTAAATCAGAGCTACGGTTCAAAAGTTATGCCTCCTGAAAGTTCAATTATAGTTTTTGGATTCTTCTAGATTTGCACCAACATCTAACGCAGCTTTTGGAACCTTCTATTTGGTTGGTGGATGCCTACTAGCACTTTCTAGAATGTACTCCTAGTCCTTAACCCTTCAGGGTCTATTTAAGGAGATTTCTGGCATTGTAAAAGGGGGTTTGGAGTGGAGTTTGAAAGGAGGTACTGAAAGGAGAAATTATCTCCAGATTTATGCTATTGTAAGCCCTTAGGGAATGTTTTGAAGTTTATTTTCTCTATACTATTTGTACTATCTTATTTTCTCAGTTAATATATTTTCCCCTTTTCTATTGTGTCCATTGTGTTCTTGGGTTGTGTCCCAATCAAGTGGTATCAGAGTAGGTTTTCCTGAGCGTGTAGATAGAGCGCCGACTATGAGGCAGTTTGCACCAGGACTATGTGGTTGTGGGTTTGAGTTAGAAGATTCCTCCATGAAGAGAGCATGGTGAAAGGGCGAGGGCTATTAATCCTAAGGAGGTTAGAGCCCTCCAAAGACAGGTACAAGCATTGCAAGAGGACCTCCGTAGAGGAGAAAATGTTGCCACTGGTGACGATAGTGAGGATGAAAATGAAGAAGAAGTTATGGGACCAAAAGGGGAATTTGACGGGGAAGTTCTAAATCATGCAAAGGAAAGGCTTTTTAGGGCCATTACTAAGTTTAGGAAAAGACCCACAATTGAAGTAGGTGTATTTTCAGGAAATCTGAAACTAGATGAGTTGATCGATTGGATCAATTAACTGGAAGAATACTTTGAGTATGAGGATATCAGGGACCTAGATAGGGTTAAGTTTGCAAAGGCCAAACTGAAAGGCCATGCCAAAATTTGGTGGCAAGAGGTTCAATTGGAAAGAAACAGAAGAGGAAAGGAGAAGATCACAAGATGGGATCGCATGGTGGACAAATTGAAGAAGCAGTTCATTCTTGTGGACTACTAGCTTGATTTGTTTAAGAAGATGCATGGGTTAAAGCAAGTAGGAAGATCAGTCTAAGAATATACAGAGGAATTTTACCGATTCTTGATTAGAGTAGGGCATGTAGAAGAAAATAAAGAGAAGGTTGCTCATTATATCAGTGGGTTGTGACCTAGCATCCAGGAGGAATTAAGTTTGGTAAGAATGACCAGCATTGAAGAGGCATACTATTTTTCCTTATGAGTTGAAGAGAAGCTGAATAAAAGGTTTGAAGGAAGACAAAGAGGGTGAGGTCAAGGAGGAAGGGGAAGCAGTAGATCATCTGGAGGCCGCAATGAAACCCAAAAGAAAAATGAAGATGTGGGTACTAGTAGGAACCAAAGGAATGAGGGTTTTAACCGCTCCCATGATCAAGACTTTGGAAATCAAAGAGGAAGAGGTAGAGGATGTGGACAAGGAAGATGAGGCTTCTGTGGTACCTGTTTCCATTGCAATGAAGAAGGCCATCGTGCCTTTGAATGACCTCAACGACAAAGAAGGACAGATAGGAGAGCTAAGGGCCAAGCTAGGGTTGCTCATGTGGATGACAATGCACAATCATCACATTCAGAGGATGCAGAAAGAGGAGAAACCTTGGTAAATGAAAAAGTCCTACTAAGTGGTGAGATTGAACCAGGACAATAGAGGAGTTTGTTCCGTACTAGATGCAAGTGTGAGGATAAATGTTGTGATGTGATCATTGATGGTGGTAGCACTAATAACTTGGTATCAAAAGAGACGGTCTCTAAACTGAAGCTCAAGAGGGAGAAACATCCCCAGACCTATCAGATTGCTTGGGTAAAAGATGATCAAAAGGTCCTGGTAAGTGAACAATGTTTAGTGAAATTCAAAATTGGGAGTTACCATGATGAAGTTCTCTGTGATGTTATTTCAATGGATGTTTGCCATCTATTGTTGGGTAGACCATGGTAGTTTGATAGAAATCCAGTGCATGATGGACATGAAAACACATACTCTCTAACAAAGGATGGAGTTTGCCACAAATTGAAGCCCATGAAAAAGGAAGGTGAAAAGTTATGTAGCAGTGCTAGGATTTGTCTTGTTGATGGAAAGAAGTTTTTAGATGGCATAAAACATCAGCATATGTGTTATGCTTTGATTCCTAGGAAAGATAAAGAAGGTAGTAGTGAAATACCACATGAAGTTTCAGATTTTGTAGGGGAGTTTGGAGATATTATCTCTGATAATGTTCTAGATGGATTGCCACCAATAAGGCAAATCAGTCATCAGATAGATCTGATTCCAAGAGCTAGTTTTCCTAACAAGGCTGCTCACATGATGACTCCTACTGAAACAGAGGAGCAAAATAGACAGGTTCAGGAGCTTTTAAGGAAGGGCTTGATTCGAGAGAGCCTGAGTCCGTGTGTAGTACCTACAATACTCGCACCAAAGAAGGATGGAGAGTGGAGGATGTGTACAGATTCTCGAGCTATAAATAGGATAACCATCAAGTACTGATTTCCTTTGCCAAGGATGGATGATCTTATGGACTGCTTGAGTGGAGCTTAGTACTTCACAAAGATAGATCTGAAGAGTGGTTATCACCAGATACGGATTTGAGAAGGAGATGAGTGGAAAATAGCCTTCAAGACCAAGGAGGGCCTTTATGAGTGGTTAGTCATGCCCTTTGGATTGACAAACGCCTCAAGCACCTTCATGCGGCTCATGAATGAGGTACTTAAGAAGTTCTTGGGAAAATTTGTTATTGTCTATTTGGATAATATTTTAATTTTACTGCATATTCGTAGTGTCCTTGAAAGGCTAAGGGAAGATAAACTGTTAATTAATCTGAAGAAGTGTATCTTTGCAAAAAGAGAGTTAGTCTATTTGGGGTTTGTTATATCACCCGAAGGTCTCAAAATGGATTCGAAGAAGGTAGAAGCCATCTTGGAATGGCCTACTCCAAGGTCTGCTACTGAGGTAAGATCATTTCATGGTCTGGTTAGTTTTTATAGGAAGTTTATTAAGAATTTTAGTGGCATATGTGCACCCCTAACTGATACAATAAGAGGGGATAGAAAAGAGTTCAAATGGACTGTAGCAGCTGCGAGAAGTTTTGAATTGCTAAAGAAGAGGGTAATCGAACAACCTATGTTGGCACTTCTAGATTTTAGAAAGGTTTTCCAGGTAGATTGTGATGCCAGTGGCAGCGCTATTCGGGTCGTATTAAGCCAAGAAGGTAAGCCTATTGCATATTTTAGTGAAAAATTGAATGATGCAAAGAAGAAGCATTCTGTTTATGATCAAGAGTTCTATGCAATAGTTCAGGCCTTGAAGAAATGGAGGCATTATTTATTGCCAAAGAAATTTTTTTTGTATGCTGATCATTAGGCATTATAGTACCTAAATAGCCAAGGTAAATTGAATCAGAGGCATATGAAGTGGGTAGAATTCTTGCAGAGTTATACATTTGTGTTGAAGCATAGAAGTGGAAAATCTAATAGGGTTGCAGATGCACTAAGTAGGAGACAGTTGTTGCTTACAGTAATGCAGGTTGAAGTAGTTGGGTTTGATGAACTCAAGAATTTGTACCCTAAGGACCCTGATTTTGCTGAAGCATGGAAAGCTTGTAAAGAGCCTGTTGCTGTAGATAGAACCAAGTGGTTAGACTATTTGATTCAGGATGGCATGTTGTTCAAAGGTAGTCAATTATGCATTCCAAGGAGTTCCATGAGGGAAAATCTGATTAAGGAGAAACACAATGGAGGGATGGCAGGACATTTTTGTCGAGATAAGACCATTTCCATTCTTAGAGAACATTATTTTTGGCCTCAAATTTCATAGGATGTGAAGAAGTTTGTACAGAGTTGCCAGGTTTGTCAAGTTGCCAAGGGGTTTAGTCACAATACTAGCCTATATCAGCCATTGCTTGTTCCATCAAGGCCATGGGAGGACATAAGTATGGATTTTGTTCTTGGATTGCCAAGGACACAAAGGGGTAATGACTCAGTATTCGTGGTGGTTGATAGGTTCTCCAAAATGGCACGATTCATTCCATGCCACAAAACTCATGATGCTGTCCATATTGCAGACTTGTTTCTCAAAGAGGTGGTAAGACCACATGGTCTTCCAAGAAGCATAGTTTCTGATAGGGATACTAAAATTTTGAGGTATTTCTGGAGGACATTGTGGAAAAAGTTAAGAACCAACATGAAATTCAGTTACACGCATCACCCACAAACTGATGGCCAAACAAAAGTGGTAAATAGAAGTCTGGGCAATTTGCAAAGATGTTTAGTTGGGGATAAGCCCAAGGGATGGGATTTGATTCTACCACAAGCAGAGTTTTCTTATAATAACTCTGTAAATAGGAGTACCAAAAAATCACCATTCCAAATTGTATATGGGAATAGCCCAAGGACTGCACTAGAGCTGAGGAAGATAGAACAAGGGGAGAGGACAAGTGCTGAAGCTGAGGAATTTGCTGAACATATCAAGTGTCTACATGAGGAGGTTCAATCACACATTGCCAAGATGAATCAAGAGTATAAATCTAGGGCTGATCAAAGGAGAAGACATAAGGAATTCCAAGTAGGGGATCTAGTCATGGTACACTTACGAAAAAAAAGATTTCCAGCCGGTATTTACAACAAGCTAAAGATGAAGAAATTTGACCCCTACAAAATTTTGAAGAAACGTGACTCAGGAAATGTATATGAAGTAGAGCTGACAGATGGTATTCACATTTCTACCATTTTCAACATTGCAGATTTAACAGAGTATCATGATGATGGTACAGATGAGGAGCTGGTGTTAGAGCCATGTCCAATTCCTGCTTCTAAGAAGGAGGAGATAGAAGACATTCTAGATCATCATGTGGGTAGGAGTACCAAAAATAGGTAGTATGAAGAGTATTTGGTCAAATGGAAAGGACGATCGATCGAGGACTCAACTTGGATTTCAGCAGCTGAGGTTTCCCATTTGGGATTTCCTCTACCATTCACAAAGTGACAGGGTAACTTTTCAATCTACCGTGGGTGTCTGATGCAGGAGCATCTAGAGGTATAAGGGTAATCTTGTGTCACCCAAAAAAATGTACTTAGACTTAGTTTCTGTTTCATGTCTTTACATTTTTGGATACCCATTTGGGTCAAATAAAGGTTCCAACTCTCACAATTCAACTATCAGTGTGTTAGAAAATCCTAAGAAAATAGGAGCATGCAATTTGGCCATCATTTTAGTGACCTAAAAGGTGTGAATTGGCTATATGAATGTAATTGTGATTTAGAGCATTCCAGAAAAAGAATCAGGTCAAAAGGCCCCACGATTTGAAAGTTATTGTAGTTTTTCGAGTTTTGGAGACCTCCTAAGAATGCTTCAAGTTAGGTTAGGGGCATTAAATGACCTCAAAAAGGGCCAAAAAATAGGGGATGAGTGAAGCTTGTCCATAGGGCTATAGAGCGCTTCGAGAGCTTTTAAAAAATGTAAACGGTTCATCAATCGGAGCTATAGTTCAAAAGTTATGCCTCCCAGAAGTTCGGTTACTATTTATGGATTCTTCTAGATTTGCACTGACTTCTAACACAACTTCTGGAACCTTCTATTTGGTCGGTGGATGCCTACTAGCACTTTCTAGAATGTACTCCTAGTCCTTAACCCTCTGGGGTCTATTTAAGGAGATTTTTGGCATTGTAAAAGGGGGTTCGGAGTGGAGTTTGAGAGGAGGTACTGAAAGGAGAAATTATCTCCAGATTTATGCTATTGTAAGCCCTTAGGGCATGTTTTGAAGTTTTTTTTCTCTGTACTGTTTGTACTATCTTATTTTCTCAGTTAATATATTTTCCCCTTTTCTATTGTGTCCATTGTGTTCTTGGGTTGTGTCCCCATCAATTCCACTTTGAGGGGGCAACATCCAAATATCTCCAATAAGAACACACTTCACAATATGATATTGAAATAAGACTCACAACCTCCTATATATACCTAATTATTGTTAGGTTGAATAGACACAACCCTACATAAAACCTAGGTTGACCTACCTAACTAAATAATAATATAATAATGATAACATGATGTAATTAACGATCAAGATAACTACAAGTTGACTATTCATAACCCTATATATGCCAATATTAAGGGCATAGCAATAACTTGCATATGAAAGTAAAGAAACAATGCCAAATATTAAGTATAACCATACAAAAAGAGAACTCATTACACTATTATTTGTTAATTTGGGAAAACTTTGTGAATGGAAAACCATAGTGAGGATAATACCAACTTGATGATTCACAAAAAAAAAAAGAATCTTGTTAAGGATATTGACCTTGTTACGAGCCTATCAAGTACATATAGTGTCTTGAGTCCTTATTAGAGGACTAGGCCCTATTAAAAGACTCAACCCTCTTAGGATTTCCCCAACCCTATTAGTAGTTGGTAGATCAAATAAAATGTATGCAAGAAGAGCCCACTGCCCTAATATACAATAAGCAATAAAGTTCTTCACAAGTATAGCTATACATACAATACTTTCTCACTAATAAAAATTGCACTTGAACTAATCATACATCAAATTTTTTATCACATTAGGCTAGCATATCTTCCAAGTTATCTTCACAATAGTTCACATGTCACACATATTACACATTATTTTTCCAGGATACAATATTTACTTATATCTCACAAATTAATAAATCTCTACTCAGTTGGCCTTCATATCTTCATACGCTTGACTTGATATAAAATCACTTGTGTATTAATATCTATAATGTTAGCCCATCATGAAATAGTAATTACTTTGTCACCAAAATAATTCCTTAAGTCAAACAACTCATATTTTTTATATTCTTTGTTATATCTTGTTAAATAACTAAAATGGTAAGTTAATTGTAACTTGTGTGGAACTATCCAAAAACATTAATGCATTGACCTACATCATTATGGTATTTTCATATAGGTTAAAAGCACAAACCTGTGTCACCCTTTCATAAAGAAAAAAGGCTAACAAAAGTATTACTATTCACCTTCATTAGCATAAAATTGCTATTATTATTTAGAATTTGGAAATGAAGTAAACTAATAAAATGTGTAGAAGTGGATGAAGTTTAGGATTATAAATTTTAATAATTATTTGGAATAAAAATTTATATATTTTTCTAATTTTATAGATAATTTTTAGGTGTTGAAAAATGTTGAAAATTAGGGGTCTAGTTCCCACCACAAAACTATATGGAAATAAACTTATTTACCTTTGATCTTAGACTATGTTATAGATAACATATAAATCTAGAACAATAAGAAATAAAAATTGGCTTTAGACCTATATTTTCTCTTTTATAAGGATTAAAATCTCAACTCACCTGAAATTGATAGTTTTCATCTCCCACCACATTTTTCAAAACAAATCTATTCTAACTAGGAGAAAAATTATACATTCTAGAAGAGGACTCTCTCCTCTAGAACATCATATAATTTTTAGATTTTTTTGATATGATCTATATTTTCTCTTTTTGAAAACTGACATCTTTTCAAGTGTTAAAGTACATGGTTGTAGAATTTTTTAATTACAATGTACTATATCTAATTAAAACACTATAAACACTTTATATTAGAATATTCTTGACTCTGAGCACTTTAAATTGGTTTTTACATATGATTAAAAAAAATATCATAAAAAATAGTTACGAGTTATATAAATTCCACCTTTCTAAAATAATTTTATTTCTTTAATAATTAGGTACAAACTAGTATAAAACATGCATTTAATAGACATTCCCAATTGAAAAAGTGTGACACCATATATAACATAGCTAGAATTAATTTCTCTACATCATATGTTTTAAAAAAATAGATTTTTAGATCGAAATACTAAAATTCAGTTGTTCTAATAAGTTAGCCTGAAAGGTGACATAGCTTTGTACTTTTATCATATAGCTATCCTCAACTACGCATGCACTACCATGAAGTGAGTTGTCTATACACATCACATCTATCTCTATATTATTACAAACATTTCAACACAAATGATTTTCTAATGCTAAATACATAAATGAAATACTGAATGTATGTTTCAATAAATGACAACACTCTAGATGACCAATTGATAATATTTCTAACAATCTCCCCCTTTGGCATTGATGGAAACATTTGGGAAAATTAGCTAATTACCAAACTAAAGTCATACAAAGCATAAGTAAATACAAAAGGTAACTACAAAATTTTTCGTTAAAACAAAAAATATTTTATTCATGTTTTGATGGATCATTACATTTCTATCACTCCTAACAATGGTATATAGGTATATTTTGTTAGAGTAATAACATATTGCCTTATTAAAAAAATCATTTTAATTTAATTATTAAGTCATCAATTATCTCTAGTTTACTTAAGCTAAAATTTAGGCATATAATAATTAATTATTTTAATAATTATTATCATGCAACCTAGGTTTTACCTATTAGGGTTTTGATCTCCTTTTATAAAGATTGATCTCTTTGTAATTTATTGATTCACATTTTTTAATATAAATTTCTACTTTTACTCATCAAGAATTTCTCATCTATGGATCTAGCAATTTTAGCATCCATACCATTTTGCTTCTCTCTTGTGTGATAGGTATTTATAGTAGGTGATGCTTGGAAGTTGTGGGGTTGATCTTTCATCAACTTCAATATATTATGAGAGCTCCAAATCTTCATGCCACTATTGTATTTATGAGAATTTTGGCTTGGCTTTCAGATCTATGTTGTTTCTTTTCAAAGTTTCATTTTTTTATTTTTTATTTTTTTTTGTATTAAATTTGGGTGGGTGCTAATCTTCATTGCACTTTGAGCGCAAACAGACATCACCATTCAAGTTAGACCACCCAAAAACTCCTATTTTTATATAAAATTTGTCCAATTTGAAAATAGTTGGAATTTGAGGCTAACAAATTTTGCTCCAAGATCATGCACGTTTCCCAAAGTGTAATTTTTGATATTTTGGCACATTTTCTAAGGTAGCGACTGGTATATTTTTGGCACACAAATCAAGATTTTTTCTTTAGAAATTGAGATCTTTGTACATTTCCTGAGGTAGTGATTTTTTAAATTTTAGCATGCAAAAATCAAATTTTTCTTAAAACTAACACAAAAATCATGTTTTTTTCGCATGTAAAACAAGATTTTTGGGTACCCAAGTTGAGACAATTTTGGTAAATGACTGGCATGCATCCCAGTATTTGCTATTGGTGGGCACATTTTTCAATATATTCTAGCATAGATCCCAAGGTAGCATTTTTTTTTGCTTTTCCAACACTTTTTTTGGAACTACACGTGGTATTTTGGGCATAACTTGCTCATTTGAACTTTTTCTTTTTCAAAAAAGATATCATCTAGAAACTGATTCCAAGCCCTTCATGATCATCCACTTTGTTTGGATTTTTTAATGTTCACTTTTTTAGTATTCAAAGTCATAAGTTCTATTTTGCACTCTAAGAGACATTTTTTGAGACATTCTATTTTCTAGATTCTACTCCAGGAACATCACATTCAGTTGTTTTCTTTTCTTCATTATGATGGATATCTTGGTTGTTTTAGGTTTAGGGATTATTTTTTTGTTTTAGATGATTTTTCATTGATTATACTATTTATTGCATCAACCTTATGTCTCTTTTGATCTTGGTTAACATTCTTTTGTTGTTTTTTTCCAAATGCACTAAGATAAAGTGTCACTCTATTGCATTTTGGGATCTTGGACATCTTTGTGTTTTATTATACTCACACTACATTATAAAGTGCCTTATAGGGTTTCATATTGGCCATATTTCTTATCTTCCTTTGTCAAGTGAGTGTTCCTTCTATGACATTAACCTCATAATGTGTCAATGACACCTATTAGTATAGGTGTTTGTACTTCTTTTTCACTCTCGATGTTCCTAGTTATTCTTTCTATAAGAGATAGTGTATTTAGTTTTAGAGTTCATATCATATTTCTTAACATTATAGGTGGCTTATAATTTTTCTATTGCTTTCTTGGATTGATGGACTGAGCTATATATTTGTTATTTGATCCTATGTACTAGGCAATTGTAGTGGTTGGATACCTATGTATTTTGGTGAGATGGATCATTTACCATATAGACATTCTTTTATTCCTATTTTTGGAGGCCATGAAGATACTTCTATCTCTAATTGATCAAGTCTTTAGAATTATCCTTCTTTACTTGGTGATGTTCTATATAGTAGAGGTTCTCTAGATCAAAAATTTGGAAATGTTTGGGTAAAAGTACAAAGTTGTGTCATCTTTTAGGCTAACTAATCAAAATGACTCAATTTGAGTATTTCTATCTAATTTTATTTTTTTTCAAACATATGATCTAGAAAAATTTATTCTGGATAAGTTATATATAGTCTCACACTTCTCTAATTGGAAATATCCATTAAATGCATGTTTTATACTAGTTTGTATCTAATTACTAAAGAAATATAATTATTTCAGAAAGCTGACATTTCAATAACTCTTTTTTTAAAATAATTTCAATAACTCTTACTATTTTTAATGGTATTTTTTAATAACTTATAAACGTCATTTTATAGAGCTCAAAGTCAAGAATATCATCATACATATTTTATAGTTTTTAAATAGATATATTATATTATAATTAAAGAATCTAAAAGCACGTATTTTAACGCTCAAAAAGATGTCAATTTAGAGAAAGAAAAAAATATTAAATCATATTAAAAAAAATTGAAACTTATATGACATGCTAGACGAGAGAGTCCTCTTCTAGAATGTATAGTTTTTATTCTGGTCAAAATATATTTGTTTTGAAAAATGTGGTGGGAGATGAAAACTATTGATTTCAGGTGAATTGAAATTTGAATCATTATAAAAGATAAAATATAGGTCTAAAGCCAATTTTTATTTTTGAATGTTCTGAATATAAATGTGATCTGGGCACATCTATATTTTGAACAATATGACAAATCTTGTCATAAGGATCAGTTTTCACTAAGAAGGCATCTAGAATTTAAGGTGTCATGATGTATAATGGTTAATTTGCTCATGTATTTAATAATTATATTGTGATGAACTATTCTAGACTATTTGAATGTAAATGAGTAGGTGGATGGTTTCAGTTTTATAACTACCCATAACTACCTTAGAATATATTTTTAAAGAGATAGCAATGTAATTGAAAGGATGGGGGGAAATAGCTACAAGGAAGTAGTAAGAAAGAAGGGAAAAGAATCAACTCTCTGGCCTTCAGCCAGAGAGCCACCCATGCTTGTTATTGTAACAATTAGGATTTTAATGTATTAGTTTTGAATAGATTCAATCTTTTATCATCTTGTTTAGAATCTCATAATTTAACGATTTTAGTTTTAAAGTATATGGTAGCAGTTTCCTTCATAACCATTTTGATTTCAAAATTGGGATCTATAAGACTTCATTCTTGAATCATTATAAATTTATTTTTCTTTGATTTTTGAATACCAATTTCTCCAATGGTATTGATTTAAATGACAGAAGTGCTTTCTTTAAAATGAAATTATTATTTGAATGTGAGTTATGTCAATTGTTTTTATCAGTTCTATTTGAGTAGATTTGGCCTTGAAAAATTAGATTTTACTCTGCATCAAAGTAGTATTAGAGCAAGTGAAAGTTCTGGGCAGAACAACAAGTTGAATGTTTGGTTTTGTTAGTAAAGATTTGGTTGTATGGTGTTAGTCCATAAGTTGCAAGATGGAAAATAGGTATTTTCCATGGTGAGCATAAAAGTTGTCGTGTGAGACTGAGCGAGAGGTCCAAGATTTCCAAAAAACCTAGGGAGAGAGGTAGAAAAAGGACTCCTAGGTGAGGCAAATTTAATGTGAGTTGTGGCAGCATTGTGCAGTGGACTCAAAACACCTTGATGGAAACTCATATGCACTCCATTTCATAGGGAGTTAGTTTGAACATTATGTAGCATGCAATGGAAGCATATGCAAAAGTTTTGTTCTAGCTTTGCCCATGACATTTCCACAAGACATGGAAATCTTTCAACTTCGAGAGTATAACGCAAGAGCATTTATGTTTTGAACAATATGAAAAATATTTTCATAAGGATCATTTTTCACCGAGAAGATATCTAAAATTTAAGGGACCATGATGTATAATGGTTAGTTTTCTCATGTATTTAATAATTACATTGTGATGAACTATTCTAGACTATTCAAATGTAAATGAGTAGGTGGATGTTTTAATTTTATAACTACCCATAACTACCTTAGAATCTCTTTTTAAAGAGACATAAATGTAACCAAAAGGATGGGGGTAAATAGCTACAAGGAAGTAGCAAGAAAGAAGTGAAAAGAATTGGCTCTCTAGCCTTTAGCCAAAGAGCCACTAGTGCTTGTTATTGTAACAATCGGGATTTTAATGTATCAAATTTGAATAGATTCAATCTTTTATCATCTTTTTTAGAATTTCATATTTTAATGATTTCAGTTTTAAAGTATATAGTAGCAGTTTCGTTCGCAACCATTTTGACATCAAAATTGGGATCTACAAGAGTTCATTTTTCAATCATTATAAATTTATTTTCCTTTGATTGTTGAACAACAATTTTTCCTATAGTATCGATTTGAATGAGAGAAGAGTTTTCTTTGAAAAAAAAATTATGATTTGAATCTAAGTTGTATCAATTCCTTTTATTGGTTCTATTGGAGCAGATTTGGCCTTGAAAAATCAAATTTTACTCCGCATCAAAGCGATATTAGAGTGAGTGAAAGATCTAGGTAGAAAAAGAAGTTGAATGTTTGGTTCTATTTATAAAGATGTGGTTTTATGGTGTCATTTTATAAACTGCAAGATGGTAAACATTAAATTTTCTATGGGGGCATAAAAGTTGGTATACGGGCCTGAGCGAGAGGTCCAATATTGCCAAAAATCCTAGGGAGAGAGATAGTGAAAGGACTCCTGGGCGAGGCAAAGTTAATGTGAGTTGTGGCAGCATTGTGTAGTGGACTCAAACCACGTTGATGAAAACTCATATGCACTCCATTTCAGGAGGAGTTGGTTTCAACATCACAGTGCACAATAGAAGCATATGCAAAAGTTTTGTTCTAGCTTTGTCTACAACATTTCCATGAGACATGGAAATTTTGTAAGTCTAATATTATGACACAAGAGCATCTATGTTTTGAACAATATGACAAATCTTTTCATAAGGATCAGTATTCACCTAGAAGGCATCTAAAATTTAAGGGACCATGAGGTATAATTGTTAATTTTCTCATGTATTTAATAATTACATTGTGATGAACTATTATGGACTATTTGAATGTAAATGAGTAGGTGGATGGTTTTTGTTTTATAACTACTAATAACTACCTTAGAATCTCTTTTTAAAGAGACATAAATGTAACCAAAAGGATGGGGGGAAATAGCTATAACAAAGTAGCAAGAAAGAAGGGAAAAGAATCAGCTCTCTGGCCTTCAACTAGAGAGGCACTAGTGCTTGTTATTTTAACAATCAAGATTTTAATGTATCAATTTTGAATATATTTAATCTGTTATCATCTTGTTTAGAATCTCATAATTTAATGATTTTAGTTTTAAAGTACATGGTAGCAATTTCCTTCATAACAATTTTGACATCAAAATTGGGAGATAAAAGTTCATTCATGAATCATTATAAATTTTTTTTCCTTTGATTGTTGAATACCAATTTGTCCAATGGTATCAATTTGAATAAGACAAGAGTTTTCTTTAAAACAAAATTAGGATTTGAGGGTAAAATTATAAAGCTATGTCACCTTTCAGGATGATTTATCAAAATTACTAAATTTGAGTATTTCCATCTATAATTCAATATTATTCAAACATATGATCTAGATAAATTAATTCTAGCTAAGTTATATATGGTTTCACACATTTCCAATTGGAAACGTCTATTAAATGCATGTTTTATACTAGTTTGAATATGATTACAAAAGAAATAACATTATTTCAAAAAAGTGGCCTTTCAATAAATCTTAATATTTTTTTATGATTTTATTTTAATAACATATACACCATTTTATACAGCTCAAAGTCAAGATTATTCTCATATAGAGATTTTAGTGTTTTAGTTATATATAGTTAATTGTTATTAAAAAAATTTATAAGCACATATTTTAATACTAAAAAATATGTCAATTTTGAGAAATAAAAAAATATTAAATCATATAAAAAATAAAATTATACGGTGTTCTAGAGGAGAGAGTCCTCTTCTAAAATGTATAATTTTTATGCTGGTTAGAGTAGAGTTGTTTTGAAAAATGTGGTGGGAGATGAAAACTATTGATTTTAGGTGATTTTAAATTTGAATCATTAAAAAAGAGAAAATATAGGTCTAAAGCTAATTTTTAATTTTGATTGTTCTACCTATATATATTACCTATAACATAGTCTAAGATCAAAGGGAAATAAGTTTATTTCCATATAGTTTTATGGTGGGAATGAGACCCCTAATTTTCAGTGTTTTTTAGCAGCTAAAAAATTATCTATAAAAATTATGCAAAGATATCAATTTTTATTCCAAATAATTATTAAAAATCATAATTCTAAACTTCATCCATTTCTACACATTTGATTAGTTTACTTCATTTTGAAATTCAAAATAAAAATACCAATTTTATGTCATTGAAGGTGAATAATTATATTTTTGTTTGTCTTTTCCTTTACAGAAGGGTGACAAAGGTTTGTGCTTTTACACTTGAATGTGAGTTGTATTAATTCTTTGTATTAGTTCTATCGGAGCAGATTTGGCCTTGAAAAATTAGATTTTTGGTGAGGCTTTTTACACCATATCGCAGATTTGCTATGATTATACATTAGTTTGGATTAAAATTCATAATTTATATTTTTTGGGTAGAAATCAGATTTCAATAAGATTAGTGATGGGATTGATTTCTTGTTCCATTTACACATGAAATGAAGATTCTTTTATTTTCAAGTTGAATATGGTTTGATGTCATTGATTTGGGAATTTAGGAAGTTGATTTATATGGGAGGATTTAATTAAGAAAGAAATCAATTCATGGGGTTTCCTTGATTATTTAATGGAATAAAAAAATGAGATTTGGTGTTAGGCAAAAATCTGATTTGGAAAGCAATGGCCTTTGTTACAAGAAGTAGTTTTGAATAGTCAGTGAAATTGCATGCTTCACAAGAAGGAATATGGGAGGATATATAATTTTGCCTATAATCTTTTAGTGTTTCGACAGTAAATGAAGTTGAGGTATACAAATTTGGGTGAATTTTTGAGGAATCAAATATTACTTTGTATCAATATGTTATCTACAACATTGTCTAAGATCAAATGGAAATAAGTTTATTTCCATATAGTTTTGTGATGGGAATTAGACCCCTAATTTTTAGGATTTTTCAGTAACTAAAAAATTATCTATCAAAATTATGAAAATATATCAATTCTTATTCCAAATAATTGTTAAAAATTATAATCCTAAAATTGATCAGTTTATACACATTTCATTAGTTTACCTCATTCCAAAATGCTAAATAATACTACAAGCTTTATATCATTGAAGGTGGCTTGTTATGCATTTTTTAGCTTTTTGCTTTACAAAATGGTGACACAGGTTTGTGCTTTTACCCATTTCTAGCTTTACACTTTAGTGGTGTTCTCCATGATCATCTTTTGTTCCTATCTTCTAAAAAATTATTTCCATCTCTTTTTTGAGTACTATTTTTTCCATGTATTTTTCTCTATTTCTCATGTTTAAAGAGATTTGGTTGTGCTTGGGTACCTCATCAGGCCTTGTTACTAGGATCCAATTTTCATTCTATAGTAGTTTCTAGGTTTTAAGCTACTCCATAATATTCACAATTGGCTAATGAAGATATGTAATTATTGTCATTTATGACAATACATTATGTACATGCTTATAGGAAACCTTAGAAATAATGATACTTATTTTTTGGTACTCAAAAAATTGTCCAAGTATGAATTTGCATTACAACAATGTATTGTTTTGTATGTAACTTATTACTGACATCATATTATGACTAGAGAAGTTAGATGGAGATAATATACATGCCGATGATGACATGTATAACCTTAGAAGTCAGCATGGACTATACAAAAAAGGGATATTATGTTTTGCCAATGAAACAAGACAATGGAACTAAAGGAAAGGAATTATTTTGTTAAAAAAATAATTACTTGACCAATTAGGGCCAACATCCTACATGTTTACTCTAAGTTGAAAAAGTATATTATGGTGTTAGCTAACCTAGTAGCAATTTGTGAAAATGTATGTTACTTATCCAAAGGACATCTTGAGAATTAAAAGTGTAATTATGGAAGTAATTGTGAAGTAGTCAACATTTTCATATTGTGATATACAAACTTTTGTAAAGTGATATATGTGAAGTTTTGTAATGCTATTTTTGTGATCCAAGATCGAGCTAAAGATCAGAGATCAGTCAAGCAAGAGGTTATAGTATCTATATTACATAAGTCTAATTACTTGTTTGGGTAGTAAGCTCTTCTTGTAATTCAAAGTGGATGTTTGTGCAGTGGGCTCATCTTGCATCTATTGTACTACAACTCCTAACAGTGCTGGCACAATTGCTAATAGAGTTGGAATATCCTAATAGGGATTCAAAGTCTCCTAATAGGGATTTTTTATATTGAATTTTCTCGTTGACTCTTAACAGGGTCCATCTTCTAACAAGTTACTTATATATTAGTATATTATCTAGTGGGTACCATCCCCACTATGGTTTTCCCTTGGCTAAGGTTTCCTGAGCTAACAAAAATATTGTGTTATGAGTTATCTTTATGCATGGTTGTTGTTAATATTTAGCATTAACTTTTTAATTTGTTATGTATGCTTCAAAGTAATTAATAATATCCATTTGGTGACTAAATTTTGTAGATTATTGATTCACCCTCCTTGCCCCCCCCCCCCCCCCCCTCAATAATTCCTATTTCTAACAATTGGTATCAGAGCATAGTTACTCAAAAGAGGCTTAACAACTTGAGTAAGATCTCTATGGATATGGAACAGTTGATGAAGAACATTGAAGAGGCACTTGAACAAATTAATCTTCTTACTAAAGAAAGAGATAAGCTAAAGGATAGATATGAAGACTTCAAATTATATATTGGACAATTGAAGGACAAGATTGAACATCTCAAATCCAAGCCTAAATCTACTAAATCTATAACTAGTGATGATGATTATGCAAAGATAAAGATAGAGTACAAGATCTTTAAACATGAATTGAAGATTATGAATCTAAATTTGAATTTGAGGAGTGATCCTTGTAAAGCTAAATCTGATTTGAAGATTGAGAATAGAGATCTTAGAGAAATTCTAGCAAAGAAGACATCTTAATTGAAACATTGAAAGAAGATCATGAAGCACTTCATAATTACAACACTATTGTGAAGGGTGAACTAACTCAATGCAAGCAACAACTTGAGAAGCTTTACTCTAGAAGAGAAAAGCTTGATGATTCTAAAATAAATATTTTAAGAACTAAATTATTCACCAAAATTTCCTAAAATTATCCAATTAGCAAATATTAGCCACTAAAAAATACCCTTCTTTTGGTCAATTCTATCACCACAACCTCAGTATAAACTAAATCACTTGGTTAACATGAAGTGACGTGATCAATACTAGATTCACATCACTATAACTACAAACTCAGTAAGCATTGCACAACTTAGTTTGCACTAATAAGCTTGGTACACATTAAGAAGCTTGGTTTACACTAATAATCACCAACCTAGTAGAAATTGCTTAGCCTAAACTAGATGTTTTCCCCTAAATTTGGTAGCAACCATAGGTCTTAGTAGAGTGTAAATTACTTGGTTAACATTGTTAACTATACAATAAGCTCGATAGATACTTACTTTATGAATAAGTTTATGTCACTAATAACAAACTTGACTGCAATGTCAACAATATCTGGCTACATAGAGCCTCTAACTCACTTATCTTTCCTTTAATCTGCCTATCAAGATCTTTGGTCAACTTGTGAGATAAGGTACACTTAAGCGTAAAATACATTTCCATCCTATTGACATTTTTTTAAGTTCATTGATACAAGTATTAAGACTTATCAAATTGTTCTTGATCTTTTAAGAAATAGTGCTAAACAAGTTAGAATCATGTGAGATCTATGCCTTTGATTCTGCAATATTTAGTAAATTTGTAACTTCCTTATCAAAATATTTTAGTAGTGCTTGTGCTTTCTATTCAAAATTTTCCTCTATATGTTGGAATTCTAGAGTACTATGTAATCTATTAGTAACATACATCAAGGTTCTATGTAGGCTCTTGATTATCCTATTCTTCTTAATAAGTTTTGACAAAGATAAGATCAATTCAATTTGATTTTCATCATTATTAGTTGTCAAGCTAGCAAGTGAAAGTGAAGTAGATGAACTAGAAGGTTTAGATTCATCTTCCCTTTTCTTTCTTTTGGTTACCTCTTTGACTCTTCTCTCTTCTTCCTCTTTCTCTTTTTTGTCTTTTCTTTCCTTCTCTCTATTTTCTTCTGCATTTGTTCTCTTATGCTTATCCTCCTCTAAATTCCTCTTTTCTTCTTCTTCAACTATTATTTTCTTTTCTTCCTTAAAAAGCCTTTTCTCATCTTCAATTTGCTTCAACTGATCTTCAATATCCCCAGCATGCATGAGGTTAAGTCTATTACAAACTCTCAAAAGGGTTTGTATCATCAATGTTAATGGTAACATTGGTGTGATCTATCTACATTGTGTCACCTCTTATTAACATATCCAAGGTTATGGGTGTTGGTCAATATGCTACCTTGGATTTTTTCATCATCTAATTTATGGCTATCACTATTTCACTTCTTAATTTGTCCTTCTCACCCATCGTAAAAAGAAACGGTCTTACTTTATTTCTCAATTAAGGTACTAGATTGTTCAACCAATCTCTTGACTTCTTCTTCATCAGCAGTCTTACACATAGTCCTTAACATAGACTTCCAAACTTCTAAGTCTTCTTCTTGAGCTAGTATCTTCTTTATTATGAGCCTGTCATAGACCTTTTGGTTTACCATGCCTTCAATATCCTTAAGTTTCATATTGTTGGCTATCATGTATCTCATAGTAGATATATCTATTTGACATTTATAAAACTTATTATAAAAGTCATAAAATTTGTTCATCTGAATGAAATTTCCTTCATTTGCAATACCTGAATTAATCTTCTTAATCTTTGGCTCTGATGGTTGCTAAGATTTACCTGTTGATTTTTTAGAAGTAGTAATATTTTTTTCATATTTAGATTTTTGTTCTTCTTCTTCTTCACTAGAATCAACAATTGTAAACAATGTCTAATGTCTCTTTCCTAGTCTAGTGGCTTGTTGCTTCACCCTTTTTGTGTTGGTGTTTACAGCTTTCACTAGTCTCTCTAATTTCCTCTTTGTCTCACTTTTTTGTACATCTAATAATGTTTCATAAGGAATGCTCTATTCTGAAGATGTCTCTGCAATAGACACTAACAAAGGTTGCAAATATGTTATGCCTCGTTTCATAGTCTACCTAACTTCATGTGACTCACTCTCAATCATACCAAGCTCTGATAAAGCTTTCTTCATTATTGTCTCTATCTTATTGTGAGATTATTTCTCTAAAGATTCTTGATGAGCTAATTGGGTAATCTCATCACAAGTTTCAAATATATACTTGACATGGCCTTTCTCGGAGTTCAACAATAAATCAATGTATCCAATTGCTACTTCTTCACTCATTTGATAACCTAAGGGATCATGGAATATTTCTTGACATTCTATAACTTGAATATAAGTAAAATCTATATCAACCATAATGCATATGTCATCTTTAAATCTATCTACAATTGTAGGTGCAATTCTGAATCTTTGTCTCATTTCATTCTAAAATGTTTTGATTATCAAGTTCCCACTATCCAAGATTTTCTCTATTGGATGTCTTCTATACACATTTGTAATCTTCTCCATTGAACATCTATCACTGCTCATAATCTCTATGATTGACATGTATGGAAATCTCTTAAGTTTATGAAAAAATAAATGATTGATTAGTGACTAAAACCTAAACACACCATTCTTAGTCCTTTTGATTTTCACTAAGTTCTCAAGAAGTTGCATTCTTATAATTTCACTAAGATTAACTTGTTCCTTCTCAACACATATCTTATAGGCTACATACATGAATCTAGCTTACAATTCATCAATCTTAGAACATACACATATAGAGTAGGCATTGATTTTACTCAAGAATCTTACATCATCTTGTGTAATGGTGGTGATCACCATGACGTTTCCATTATAAATTTTTTTGTGTAACTGTTCGCTTTCTTCTTAATCAGTTTCTTGCCTATAGGTACACTACCTTGCTTGCTAAGACTAGTTACCTCATGAATAAGATCAGCTAAAATATCAACTACATTACCTTCCATCCACATTTTTTCATCATGAATTCTAGTTAGTATGATCTATGTCAACTCATCTGTGTCTAGTTCTTAGTAGAAATAATATTTGAATAGGTCTAGTTCTCTTAAATGTTCAAATTTGAGTTTCATAGTCATATCATGGTTAAAGACTAATTCCATATCCTTGCTCATATGCTCACTCCCAATAGATTCAAACATTTTGTTAAGATAACTTCCTATATCTTCCAAATAAACTACACTATTCAGAGTAATGGATGATTTTGAACTAGAGTTTCCTTCTAAAGGTTTCATAGAAACTATCATCAATTTTAGTCTCTCCTCATTCTCAACATTATGAACTACTGGCATATCCATGATTCTAACAAATATTAAATTTATCAAATAAATTTTGCAGATAAGCAATAAAATTCCTTTTTGCAAAAATAAGTTTTCTTCTAAATCACCTTATCATGTCACTTTTGAGTGCTCTATGATTTGGGTGTAATTGCAATGAAGTGGTAATCAAGTCTATACTTAATTTTATTCCTTCAACTTTAACTTTCATTAATTACATATATCACAAATTTGAAAAAGCTATAAATTACATTCTTAAATTAAATATCTACTGAAGATCTTCTATCTAATCATCAGATGCTACTTGAGGTTTAGCATAGCCTTCTTCCATCATGACAATGCTCCAGAAAACTTCACTCAACAAAATTCTTAGTAAGAACATAGTTTTCATCTTCTGCTATAGAATAAACCTTGTCTATAATAATAGTAACTCTTAATCCTTTCATTACTAGTTTAGCTAAGCTCCAAATTTTAAATGAACTTAGATACTATTTGAGCTTATCTTTGTACACCTTTTGCCACCTTTAGTACCTTCTATCTCATCATCTTCTAGGTTTTCTTTTTAGATGTCTAACCCTTTTACAAATTCCTCATAAAGTTATTCTCAAATTTCACTGACTATATTTCTTTCTTCTTCATTATCTTTTTTGGTTCTAGATTTCCTCTCACAGTTCCTTCTATCATTTATGATGTTTCTTTTGTCATTCCTTCTATTCTAAAGTTTCTTCCATTGTTCCTTCTATGTTCAAAGATTCTATCCATTCTACAATATTTTGTTGTATCTCTGAGGTTGTTGCATAACTGAAGTATCAAAGTTCAACTTCTAGGATTATGTTGATCATCAGATGCATGACAATTCATAGCTATGTGTCCAAAGTTACACTTATAACACACTGTCAGTTGTATTTTTTCATAAGGTCTTCCTTATCTCAATGTCCTTTCATTAGATCTTCTTCTATCTATAGGGTTAGTCTTTCTAAACATTCTACTATTCCTTCTATGACTATCATATTTAAGTTTCCTACAATAAATTGCTTTATGACCCATACCATGACAAATATGACAATAAAAATCCTTTACATGATTAAATGACTTATTTGTACAATCTCTTTTCATATGACCTATTTCATTACATGGAGAACACTTTACCTCTAAATTCATAACTAGTTTCTTTAGGAGATTTCACTTGCTTTGGTTCATCCAAAATCTCAACTTCCTTGTCTTGTGCAACTTCATTAGCTTTATCAAAATACTGACTAGATTCAATCTTATCATTAGATTTTTCTTTTTCTTTCAGATCTGATATAATCTTAGGCTTTCTTGTAGACATGTTAAATAGGTAACCAAGACCAGTATTATCATAGGTACTTCTCCATATTGACATAAGGTAGGTTTAAGAAGTTGGGTCTCACTATTGTGCAAAAAGTGTGTCATGCCCAAAATATAGGGCATAAACACACTAACAATTTTTTTATTTTATTTTATAGATGATATCAAATTAGATGGAAAACATAAGTATTCAAATAGCATTACTCAATTTCCTCACACTCATGTATAATTATGAAATTCAAGTACAAATCAAATGCCAATTTTCTTAACATATTTTAAACTTAAATTGCATAACTTGATATATATAACTATGTTTTCTAATTAACTTCAATCAAATAAATATGATTACAAGACATAAGAATGTCATACAAAGAGTGAAACTTAATTTTATCTATTTTCAAAACAAACATATGTAAAGAATTGAAATACTAAAAGGCTCAATGCAAGAACATTACTCAAACCCTTTTTTTTCTTCTATTATTCAACTTGGTTCAAGGCTCTGTTAGGAAAGAACCAATAAGAAAACTTGACATCCTTGCCACTCCAAAAAGAGTTTAAATACACTTGTACATAATATTATAATACAATTTGAATTCTCTTCTTGGTCATTAACAAATGATCCTTTGCAATATCTTCAAGACATCATAGTGATCATGGAGAAGATGAAAACTGACCCAGAGACAAATCAAACATATCATGAAGAACAAATCAAGCATGCATTCCCATCCTGATTTGCACAATAGGTTCATCATTGAACTCGACTAGGGAGAAGGTGAATTTTCCCAATAGGAGACATGGGTCACAATACCAAAACATAGCCCTTTCGAGGCTAAAGACTCAAGAACTTTCATTCTTCCACAAATGCCCTTTTGAGGCTAATATTACAAGGATTTCATTCTTTCATTTCTTCAATTTTCAAAATTCCAAAACATGGTATGTGATGATAAGTAGGGGCCCATAACACCCTACCCTCTTTCCCTCTTCTCGTCATGAGAAGAGACTCTACACTATTGGGGTCCAACTAAGCCCTTCCCCCGTACATGGTGACTTCTTCCCTATCCACGGGTCAGTAATGCTAGAACAACCCAAAAAATTCATTCAAAATTCAAGTAAAACATCAAGAAAACATCCAAGAAACATGTTTCAATCCCTCCCAACCATACCTAACATACATACAAGCATACCAATGAAAAGCACAATAACATAAGCATGAACCAAGCATGAACAACATGAACAACATAAACAAAAGGGATGAAGAACTCCTACCTCCACAATAAGGTTATCATAACATGAACAAGTTGGATATGAGCTCTTCCTTCCTTCATTCAATCTTTAAAACTTCTCTCTAAAACTAGAGATTGGGTAGCAACCCAAAACCCTCTCAAAAAAGCCTCTAAAAAGGTCCCCCAAAACTCAACAACCTACCCCCAAAAAAAAAACTCCTACCCACTTTCCTGAAGCCCTAGAGACTTCTAACTCAACTAGACATAAGGTAGGCCACGACATGGAGTTATAGTTATCCAACTCATGATGGGACAATCAATTTTTGCACTAAAGCATAAATGGGGTTTTTGAGTGACCATAAAAGTCAACAAAAGAGGATACGAGGGTGGAAAATGCCCCCAATCCATACCCATACCCCTTAGGTACTTAGATTTAATGATTTTAGGCATTAACGATAAATTAGGGACCTTTCAAAAGCTTGGAAATTTTAGGCCTTACTAACAGCCTTCAAAATATAGGTTACTCACTAATCTTGATTATGATAATTAATCTTGATTACTAATTGATTAGCAAAAAGGGTCACTAATCTAATCCAACTTAGATCTTTAGGTTATTGGGTTAACCCAAACTATCATGTTGGAATGCATATACAATTCACAAGTGTCAAGAAAACTATAAAAACATTGTTACAAAACATTAACATTTCAAGATTACAAAATGATACATTCATTCAATCCATGATACAAATAAAACATGAACAATGGGGTTTGCATCTTTTGTTAGATTCACCCCTAGTTTCCACAATCAATACATAGGGTTTAGTTTTGTTTATCCATTAGATTTTTTGGCTAAAATATCCTGCACACTCATCGTACACATTAGCAGCTCAACAAAATCACATGCATATATATATATATATATATATATATATATATATATATATATATATATATATATATATATATATATATATATATATATATATATATATATTGTATCAGTTAAATCACGTAATTTAAAACATCCATCTTTGAATTAATTAACTATTTATCTCATTTCAATTCATATTCTTAATCATTAAATTTGCATAATCAATGTATTAATCTTGCATTCACTTACTTCATCAGTATACATGTTCATAAGCATTAAACGATGAAATCAAATATCTGAAAGTAAAACATCACACAACATGAAATAACATAATATGTTTAGTGTATCCGATAGTATCTCTATATATCAAGTCATGAGTATCAAAATAATAATGTATCAACTATGCTACAATGGGTCGGGGCGAGGCCTCAGATTTAATCGTTAGGAATCACAAAAAATCAATATAACATAACTTATCCATTAATTTAGATTAAAAATACTAGAATAATCATCATTAGGCATGCAAATACCTATCATCATAGACATCACCAATTAAGGAATAATGAACTATCTAAAAGCATAAAACTTAATCATCAAGGTACCAAAAGCAACACCCTTATTATTAGTTTAAAATGCTTCATATCTTTGTTAGTGAAATTTTTAATGTTTAATTAGTCAAGATAATGTAGTAGCTTTCAAATCACTGGTATACAAATGTATAGATTTATCCATTGGTCTCAAATTCAATAGGACATTCACAACTTAAAGAATTGTTTCATATTTGTTCTAATCTTCTCCAACTGATTCAACCGAGGAATTCCTATTTTAACAAGTACATATGAGGAGGGATCTTGCATCCTCCCCCACTAGGCTTTGACTTTCTCCTAGAAGTTACACAACTAAAATGTTCATTCTATGCTAGACCTTGTCTAGACTTATTCCAAGACTTACTCTAATTAAAATAATGATTAAAAATTCACATACATACACAGGGATGATAACCTATTTACTTGATTACCATTTCTAAAAGCATAGTTCAATCCATAGCTCTGACATGGTCCTATCTTTTAGGTTCAATCACTCCTTAACACAAATTGGTCACATATAAACAACATTCAAATCTAGTATAACATACTTATAAAGTCTTTAATAATAATAATATCATAGATGTTCCATATTCCACACACCCACTCATCAGGGTAACATTTGTACGAGACTCCATCAAATGAGGTTTTCTTATGATGCAACTTTGCTCTTTATGTAGGATTAATCACTTTTCCTTTAATGTTTCCATGACTTACTGATTTCTTGATAGGATACTAAATAGTCCATCACTACATCTTCACCTTTTCATCTAGAAGTCCATTTGGCTAACTCAAAATCTTAACCAAATTAATGTTGGGGTTAATTTTCATTACTCGTAATATCCAACAAATATCACCAATCCTATTCTTGAAGTTTTTGGGAGAGTGTGGGGTAAGGATACTCTCACTAATAACACTATACCCTAAAGTTATGCATTCACTTAATGATTAGGAATTCCTTTTGGTAGGCCCATCATATGTCACTTGCCAACAAAATTTTAAAAGAAAGTGCTTCACAATTTAAATTCAACATCAAGGATGAAACATCCAACACAAAAGTCAAAAATCAAAGAAATAAAGAGTGGCCACAATAGTAAAATTTTAATCAAGAAATAAAGACATAACCAAGAGGCAAAATAGAATCATCAATAATACAGTTGGCTAAATAGACCCACATAGAACTGTTAGCAACTAGCAAGAACATTAAAATATCAACATCTGAAATCTGACAATTAAGGAAATAAATGCAATTACTCACAAAATGTACATTACTGAAAAGATGCGGCTATACCAAGGTCACTAAGGAAAATGAGGGATCTTAGGTCTATTTGACCACAGTATACTGATTACAGTTGTGTTATCAATTTCACCAAATTTCGTATGATCTTGTATTCATAATTATATCACTATCTATGTTATTCCATCATTTACACAAGTTCTAATTATCATATAAGAATGTACTAAATGCTATTGTTATTAACTATAATTCCATATTCCATGTCTCCTAGTCATAAATGACTTATAAAATTCATCCTTAGGTTGTAGGTTTACAACTAGGTAGGTATACAACCATTATTAGGATGTTGCTAATGCTCACTCGATCATTCTTACAACTATCTCCTTGGTGACAATATAGATCATCATTATTGTTCTTATCATGCCTCATGGCTTATAATCTGCCTATTTCTTAACTTTGATACCTAAACCTTTAGTTCGTGTTAGGTTGATGACCTCATTGCAACTTTACTTACTCCATATTGTAGGGTTATAACTGGTCCAAGAATTTCAATGTTAGAGTCTACAAGCATTCACTTGATAGTTAAAAACTTATTTTTCATGCTTATACAATAAGTGTGCTAGCATAATTAAACTCACATAACCCTATCTAAGAAGTCTACGTTTTTCCACCATTTAATTTAATAATCCACTACACACACACACACACACACACACACACTACATTGCAATGGTTATGAGAAGTTGATGAAGGATTAAGAGTGAGTCTTCAAATATATATCATCAAGTTGTAGAGTGGACATCTTCCACATGATGTACAGGTTTGAACCCCTGAAGTCTTAACGATATAGGAGTACTTAGTTTCTGGTTAGATGAGTCGATACTACATTGCAATGGTTATGAGAAGTTGATGAAGGATTAAGAGTGAGTCTTCAAGTACATATCATCAAGTTGCAGAGTGGACATCTTCCACATGATGTACAGGTTTGAACCCCTAAAGTCCTAATGATACAGGAGTACTTAGTTTTTGGTTAGATGAGTTGATCGATTAACCATTAGGCTTAATTGCAAAGGTATGATTCCCAACTCAAATTATATTTAGGGTTTCCAAGTTCACATGTTAACTATGATGCTATCCCTTTAATACAATACAAGATCAATCTCTCAAGGGAATCTAATTTGACATTTAAAGGTTAATCTATCATAACATGCTAAAGCTGAATTTCAGATATAATCATAACCTATTTTGAACTAACTCGAGACATTAAATATCCATCATTAAAAAAATTATGACATATTGCCAAGCAAAAATATCATCCTATGCTACCATCAAGTTGGCTACGCAAGAGCCCTTCTATAATGCCTTCCAAGCTATAAATTATAAGAATTGTTTTTTCGAGGTTATTTCAAAATATTTCAAAATTAAAACTAAAACTAAAACATTTTCTTTTCTTTTTAATAAAGAAAAATAATAATAAATAATTATATCCCTCTATTCTTCTTTCAAAAAATTACAAGACAACATATCTAAATTCTAAACTGTCAATTGATTATATAAATAAAGTTTAGTTAAAAACCATTTAATACAACTTGGAACAATAATAATTAAATCTAGTTATTCTTTAACCACTTGAAACTTTAATTAAATCCTAGTACTAAAACATGCTAAATAAATAACTTAATACAACAAAATAAAACTTACTCAATACTTCTATTTCAACCAATTGAACATTCATATTAAGAATAAATAATCATTTTCATTTAAACATCTAACTATTTAAACTAGATATTCTTTACTAACCACTTAATGTTTTTCTTTAACTTTATATTATACTACTACTAAATTCAATTTGACATTACTAACTACTTCTAAGTAATTTACCTTACACCTAATTATAATCTAACATTAATACTAACTTAACTAACAACTAACTTTAACTATCTGCAATACCTAACACACTTTTAATGAAAAAAAATAAAAATAAAAAATAAAATAAAATTTCTAACTAAGAATATTAAAACAAAATAACAAAACTAACTAATAACAGATAATTAAACCTTTTTGAACTTATCACAACAAAACATCTTTTAATTCTAAACTAAGACTAAATATAAATATTACGAATTTAACATTATCTAATTTATATTAATTTCAAATTTAAAATATTTAAATAAAATCAAATTGATATCCTAAAACTAGTTACTATCCCACACTTTCTAACATACCATTAACTACTAACTATTACTTTAAATTTGCTCATATATATATATATATATATATCACTTACAAATAAAGCTAATTAAATTCTAAAACTCAAAACAAATTCTAATATTTTAAAAAAAAATGCTAATATAATTACATAACAATAAAACTACCTATCAAAAATATCTCCTAACACCCATTCCCCAAACCCATCTTACTTAACACTAATCTCACTCCACATCACTAGCCTAACCCACCTTCAGTTTGACTACCCACTGTACCCATATGAGCGTGAGGTCCTAAAGCAGCTGATTTCCATGTTGGTCGAGGGACGCGTAAGGAAAGCACAGGAGGATGGGATGGACGGTGGTCAATGAAGTAAATTGCCCTCCCCATTACTATTCACGTAGACACATGAGCATGGCATAGGGCTTGCCAGGCCCCCAAAATCTCAATGCTAAACTAGGTGCTTCCAAGATATTGCCTAATCCATACCACTTGGCCGATATTACCTGCCCACTCTTCCTTGGGACACGTGTCCAAGCTGAACATTGCCCAAGGTGATGCAGGAGGGTACACTGAAAGAGGTGGGGTGTGTAGGTTTGTCTACATAAAATATAAAGACTTTAGTGCTCCCCCACATCACGCCTACACTCGAAAGGTTGAACTACGTTTCCAGAGAAAAAGAATGGGAGTAGTGTTTTAAAAAAGACACATTCATTGCATTTCCTTTCATTTAATTATATATATATATATATAATTTATGAAGTTGACTTCCCTTCACGTGGGCATACTGCCCAAGGCCGCCCTCCCCAAAAGCAAGGTATGCTGCCCAAAGTGCAAGAGAATAGTTGGGAAGGCAGCCAACTAAATTCTATTGGCAACATATGTAAGATATGTTTCGTTAGACTGTTGCATAGGTTGAGTTGAAAAATGACATATGTGAATTATTATCGTTGCTTGGCCTTCCATTAAATGTTGATTGCATGCATATATGTCCACACACTTGCTTGAAGAATAATTTTCTCCATCTAAAACTTTGTTGCCTCTAATCATTCCATTATTGTTTTCTCATTCACAAATGATGCAGGGTGTTGGCTAGCTCATTTTCTAAACACCCAAAAGAGATGACAAATATCTTTGTCATTGCCATAAGTTTTTCTCAGTCCTTTGAACATATCAAACTTACGATGGCTTCTCTCATATTCAACTTTCTACTCACCAATTTCAACAGTCGGCTCCATGTATAATATATCATTGCTGCTAATATTTTAATAAGCTTCCGAAATTAATTTTGTCACCTTCACATATGTATAAAGGCTTTTATATTTCCATAACTTATCACAATTATATTAATTTGCTAAAAAAATCTTTATTGACTTAGAACTCTTGATTGTATGTATGTAATTTACTGTTCACTTCACACTATATTTTGATGGGTCTTCTTTCTCAATTGGACAAGTAAATTCCAATATGTTGTTTTGCAGTGCCTCTATGAAGGCAGCCAACTGCAAATAGATAGATTTATCATAGACCATCCTCAAATCAACAACTAAACAAAGAGAATGTAAGGGGTTGTCTTATCAAACAAACAAGACCAAAGTTTATACATTTAAGACATTAGCTATGTTTTTGAAAATTATTATTCATCTTTCCAAACCATTTGTCATGTCATATGGGTGTGAAGTCATGGTGCTGGGCAAAAAACACATGTAATTGGGAAAAAATATAAAATTCAAATGTCTTTATGTCATGCCCATCATGATGACTTCATCTCTCTCCACTTTTTAACTCATCTACCACTTACTGCAGTCAAAGTTGTGGGGTCAAGAGGACTTACATTTATGCCACATAAAGAATAGGATTAGTAATTATAAAGTCTAGTAGTTGGGTTCTTAGGATAGGGTAGTTGGTAAATTATGTGTGTGTGTAATTAATGTTTAAAAGAATGCTTATAAAATATTAAGAGAATCTTTAGGAATATGCTCTGTTGTTGTAAAGGGGATACAAATTTCCCCATACAAAATACAGCATCGTGTAGATGCTTATCTTGAATATACATTTTTTTTTTGGAAGCTTTTTTCTTGTTTCTCCTGAAAGCCTATGCATTTTTTTATTTTTCTAAAATAACGCATAAAGTTGGATCTATTTTATCTATTTACTATTATTTATGCTTTCATATCAATTTACAATTTCTATCTAAGTATTTCAATATTGAAGGGCTTAATTAATGTAGTTTTAAACGTTCACACTTTACATGGACCCATTATTGCTCAAGTGTTATGAAACTAGGCTCTGATACCAAAATGTCATGCCCAAAATATAGGGCATAAACACACTAACAATTTTTTTTTTTTTTTTTAAGAGATGATAATTGGATTAGATGTAATACATAAGTATTCAAATACAATTACTTAATTTCCTCACACCCATGTATAATTACAAAATTCAAGTACAAATCAAATGCCAATTTTCTTAACATATTTTAAACTTAAATTGCATAACTTGATATATATCACTATGTTGTATAATTAACTTCAATCAAATGAATATGATTACAAAACATACAAATGTTGTAGGAAGAGTGAAACTTCATTTTATCCATTTTAAAAAACACATATGTAAACAACTGAAATATTAAAAGGCTCAATGCAAGAACATTACTCAAACCCTTTTTTTTTTCTATTATTCAACCTATTCAAGGCTCCATTAGGAAAGAACCAGTAAGAAACCCTAACATCGTTGCCACCCCAACAAGAGTTTAAATACACTTTTACATGATATTATAATACAATTTGAATTCTCTTCTTAGTCCTTAACAAAGGATCCTTTGCAATATTTTCAATACATCATGGTGATCATGGATAAGATGAAAACTAACCTGGAGACAAATCAAACATATCATGAAGAACAAATCAAGCATGCATTCCCATCTTGATCTGCAAAATAGGTTCATCATTGAACCAGAGTAGGGAAAAGGTTGATTTTCTCAATAGGAGATATCGGTCACAATACCACAACATAGCCCTTTCGAGGCTAAAGACTCAAAAAATTCTGTTCTTCCACAAATGCCCTTGGGAGGCCAATATTACAAGGATTTCATTCTTTCATTTCTTCAATTTTCAAAATTCCAAAACATGGTATATGATTACAAGTAGGGGCCCATAACACCCTACCCTCTTTCCCTCTTCTCGTCATGAGAAGAGACTCTACACTATTGGGGTCCAACTTAGCCCTTCCCCCATACATGGTCACTTCTTCCCTATCCAAGGGTGAATAATGCTAGACCAATTCACAAAATCCATTTAAAATTCAAGTAAAACATGAAGAAAACATCCAAAAAGCATGTTTCAATCCCTCCCAACCATACCCAACATACATACAAGCATACCAATGAAAAGCACAATAACATAAGCATGAACCAAGCATGAACAACATGAACAACATGAAAAAAAGGGATGAAGAACTCCTACATCCACAATAAGGTTATAGTAACATGAACAAGTTTGAGATGAGCTCTTCCTTCCTTCCTTCAATCTTAAAAACTTCTCTCTAAAACTAGAGATTGGGTAACAACCCAAAACCCTCTCAAAAAAGCCTCTAAAAAGGTCTCCCAAAACTCAACCACCTAACCCCAAAAAACAATAACTCCTACTCACTTTCCTAAAGCCCAAGAGACTTCTAACTCAACTAGACATAAGGTAGGCCTCAAGGTGGAGTTAAAGTTATCCAACTCATGATGGGACAATCAATTTTCGCACTAAAGCAAAAATGGGGTTTTTGAGTGACCATAAAAGTCAACAAAAGGGGACATGGGGGTGGAAAATGCCCCCAACCCATACCCATACCCCTTAAGTACTTAGACTTAATGATTTTAGGCCTTAAGGATTAATTAGGGACCTTTCAAAAGCTTGAAAATTTTAGGACTTACTAACAACCTTCAAAATATAGGTTACCCACTAATCTTAATTAGGATAATTAGTCTCGATTATTAATTGATTAGCAAAAAGGGTCACTAATCTAATCCAACTTAGATCTTTAGGTTACTGGGTTAACCCTAACTATCATGCTAGAATGCATATACAATTCACGAGTGTCAAGCAACACTATAAAAACACTGTTACGAAACATTAACATTTAAAGATTACAAAATGATACATTCATTCAATCCATGATACAAATAAAACACGAACAATGAGGTTTGCATCTTTTATTAGATTCACCCCTGGTTTCCACAATTGATACATAGGGTTTAGTTTTGTTTCTCCTTTAGATTTTTTGGCTAAAATATCCTGCACACTCATCACACACATCAGTAGCTCAACAAAATCAGATGCATATATATATATATATATTTATATATATATATATATATATATATACATTGTATCAAGGAAATCACCTAATTTAAAGCATCTATCTTTCAATTAATTAACTATTTATCTCATTTCTATTCATATTCTTAATCATTAAAATTGCATAATGAAAGGGTTAATTTTGCATTCACTTACTTCATCAGTATACATGTTCATAAGAATTAAATGACAAAATCAAATATCTTAAAGTAAAACATCACACAAAATGAAATAACATAATATGTTCAGTGTATTCAATAGAGTCTCAACATATTTAGTCATGAGTATCAAAATAATAATGTATCAACTATGCTACGATGGGTCAGGGCGAGGCCTTGGATTTAATCATCAGGAATCGCAAAAAATCAATATAACATAACTTATCCATTAATTTAGATTAAAAATACTAGAATAATCATCATTAGGCATGCATATACCTATCATCATAAACATCACCAATTAAGGAATACTGAACTATCTAAAAGCATAAAACCTAATCATCAAGGTACCAAAATCAACACCCTTATTATTAGTTGAAAATGCTTCATATCTTCATTAGTGAAATTTTTAATGTTTAATTAGTCAAGATAATGTAATAGTTTTCAAATCACTGGGTATAAAAATGTATAGATGTATCCATTGATCTCAAATTCATTAGGACATTAACAACATAAAACATTGTTTCATATTTGTTCTAATCTCCTCCAACCAATTCAATTGAGGAATTCCTATTTTAACAAGTACATATGAGGAGGGATCTTACAAAGTGGAAGTGTTTTTCTTAGATTTGAATTTTTTTGTGAATTGATGTCAAAAATTAATGAATTTAGAAATTGAATATGTACTTTATTTGTGTAAACTTATGATAGATTTTGTTTTTGGTATAGATCTTTGAAAACAACCTTTTCAAAATGTATGTTTTAGGACCATACAACACTCATGTACAAACACCATAATTTGACACAAATAAATTAATTTTCATAAATCCTTTTAAAGGGAGTTACCTAATACACCTAGGATTGATGACAATATTTTTTCTTAATTTTTTATTGAATAATTTTATTATTATTTAGTATTAATTGGCTATAAAGGTAACTTTTAAAACCTCTCATGCATGAACACCATAAATTTCACTTTTTTCAAAAAATCATGTTTTTAACCCCAAAAGAATTGTATGCAGATTGACGACATGTAAATTAGTTTAAGAAAAATTATAAAATAAAAAAATTATTAAAGTTTTAGTGAACTTCACTATTTTACATTTAGGTATCACCTTTCATTAAAAAATAAAGGAAAACTAGTAAATAAAATCATAGCACTATAAAATTTATATTTCTAAAATTAGGATGATGAGAGTTGTGTTTTTTTGTTTCATAAAAAAAACTGATCAAGAAGAACCTTTAAAAATTATGGCAAAGTGTGAATTTGTCAATTCAATGCCTTAGCGAAATCTTGAGAGGTCAAGGCATAGGCTTGGTCTCACCAAGCCTATCTCAAAAGAAAATATTAGGTAGGAGGAAAAAATCCCACCCCATGTTCTAAGAAATGGGCATGCATTATTTGAAATTCACAAAACGAGTACTCATTTTGAAAAAGTCAAACTGGTAAATAAAATTCCACTCCATTTTTTTTTCAATTTTTAGAAATAGGTACCCATTTTTTAAATTTTGGATCAGGCACCCAAGCCCAAAACAAGTACCCATTTTAAAATAATGGGTACCCATTTCTAAAAGAGAAAAATCTAAATCTATAGACTTCCATGGAATTAAATCCAAACTTCTTGCTTCTACACTATTAATATCAAACTAGTAGTGTGAATCAGGTGATTTAGTTTATATGTTGAGTTTAATAGTATTAACCGAGTCATCAATGCAAACTAAGTTCAGACTACATGGAAGTGGTTAGTATGGACCAAGCTTCTATTTCTACTGATTAGATGATGATGTCAAGCATTGGCAATGGATTTCACATATCAAAACCTCACCGAGCTAGTATTTAGGACCCTAGTTCCTATAATATGTCTAACTTTGTATATTTTGTGTAAACTTGTATTGTAGCTAACTTTGTTGAATTGTAAGTTGGATTGGTATATCTATAATGTATTGTATCAAATCCAAAGGCATTAAATAAGTATGAAAGTAATGTAACAAGTAGAGAAGAGAAGAAGTGTGAAGTACAAAGGCTACAACAACATAAGGAGCAACAAAGATTAATCTATCAGAACAAGGTGATCATTACACTCAGACGAATCTCATTTAGCAAACCAAGTTGTAGATCATTGATAAGCCACTATTTCATCCAAAAAGGTGGATCAGTTAAATTATTTCATAAGGTATACTTCATAGTATTTTGTGGGTAAAAGCACAAACTTGTGTCACCCTTTTACAAAGGAAAAGACTAACAAAAGTGTAGTTGTTCACATTCAATGAAATAAAACTGGTATTATTATTTAGCATTTTAAAATGATGTAAACTAATGAAATTTGTAGAAATGGATAAATTAAAGGATTATATTTTTTAATAATTATTTGGAATAAGAAATTATTTATTTTTCTTTTTTTTTTAATGATAAATTTTAGATGTTGAAAAATGCTAAAATTTAGGGGTCTAGTTCCCACTGCAAAACTATATGGAAATAAAGTTATTTCCCTTTGATATTTGATTATGGTATAGATAATACATGTAACTAGAATAATAAAAAATAAAAATGGGCTTTAGACCTATATTTGCAGTGTGAATCAAGTGATTTAGGTTATATGTTGAGTTTCACAGTATTAACTAAGTCACTAGTGCAGACTGAGTTTAGAGTATTTGGAAGTGGTTAGTATGGACCAAGCTTCTGTTTCTACCAAGTGCATGACAATTTCAAGCATTGATAGTGGATGTCACAATCAAAACCCCACTGAGCTAGTCTTTAGGACCCTAGTCCCTATAGTTGGTTCGACTTTGAATATTTTGTGTAAACTTGTATTGTAGCTAACTTTGTTGAATTGTAATTTTGATTGGTATATCTATAATGTATTGTATCACATTCAAAGGCACTAAATAAGTATGAAAGTAATGTAACATGTAAAGAAGAGAATAAGTGTGAAGTACAAAGGCTACAACAATACAAGGAGCAAGAAAGGTTAATCTATCACAAGAAGGTGATCATTACACTCAAACAAATCTCATTCATCAAACCAAGTTGTAGATCATTGATAAGCCACTATTTCATCCTAATAGGTGGATCAGCTAAATTCTCTCATAAGGTAGACTTAATAGTATTTTGTGGGTAAAAGCACAAACCTATGCCACCCTTTTGCAAAGGAAAAGGCTAACAAAAGTGTCATTATTCACATTCAGTGACATAAAACTAGTATTATTATTTACCATTTTAAAATGAAGTAAACTAATAAAATGTGTAGAAATGGATAGATGAAAGGATTATAATTTTTAATAATTATTTGGAATAATATATTATATATTTTCCTTTTTTAAAGATAAATTTTAAATGCTGAACAATGCTAGAATTTAGGGGTCTAGTTCCCACTGTGAAACTATATGGAAATAAATCTCTTTGATATTTGATTATGTTATGGATAATACATGTAACTAGAATAATAAAAAATTAAAATGGTATTTAGACCTATATTTTATCTTTTATAATGATTCAAGTATCAACTTATTCAAATCAATAGTTTTCATCTCCCACCATATTTTTCAAAATAAATCTATTGCAACCAAAAGAAAAAACATAGATTCTAGAGGAGGAATCTCTTCTTTAGAATGTCATATAATTTTAATTTTTTTGATAATATTTATTATTTTTTCTTTCTCAAAATTGACATCTTCTCGAGTGTTAAAATGCATACTTGTAGAATTTTTTAATTACAATATACTATATCTGATTAAAACACTATGAACTCTATATGAGTATATTCTTCACTTTGAACTCTATAAAATGGTGTTTATATGTTATTTTAAAAATATCACAATATATAATAAGAGTTATTGAAACATCATTTTTTTGAAATAATTGTATTTTTTTGGTAATTGGATACTAACTAGTATAAAACATGCATTTAATAGACATTTCCAATTGGAAAAGTGTGAGACCATATATAGCTTAGCTAGAATAATTTTATCAAGATCATATGTTTGGAAAAAAAATATTTTTTAGATACAAATACTCAAATTTAGTCATTCTGATAAATTATCCTGAAAGGTGACACACCTTTGTACTTTTACCCTTGTAAATCTCTTTATTGAGTGCATACTTCATTGTATGTATTTAAACCCTTTTGCAAGGTGGACCTAGTAGTACCTATTGCTCCTAATAGGGAAGATCATTATAAGTGATCATTATAAGCCTTAGCAAGCCAACTTTATACTATAGTACTAAAGCTTGTGGGTATCATCTCCATCCCTAGTTTTACTTTCTATTTGGGAGGTTTCTAGGTCACCATATTGTGTATCAAAATTTTTTATGCATATTTTAATGATTTCAGTTTTTAATACATGCAATTAGATTAGAATGCACATGAAGGACTAATTGGTAAATAAAAGATTATGTTTTATTGGTTACTAATTCACCCCTCCCCTCTCAGTAACTTATCCTATCATATATATTTTGAGCAATTGGTATCAAAGCTTTGTGGTTCTTAGAGAAAATTTTAACAACTTGAGAAAAGATCATAGGCTATGGAGGTATTCGGACTTGACAAGGCTATTGACAATGAAAAGCTAGATTTGGAATTGGCTATTGGGCAACCCAAAAAGGAAAAGGAACAACTTTCTCAATCCTTGAAATGAAGAAAAGATCTTGTAATTCAAATGAATGGAATACTCTACATTGAAGAAAGAATTGATGACATCCATTCAGAAAGCAATTAACATGAAGCTAATAAGGTAATCAAAGAACTATTATAAAATAATGGTACACTTCAAGAAGAAGTAAGAAAGCTGAGAAGAGAGAAAGAAATCTAGTTAGTAATATTGTGTGAAGTCATGGAAGAGAAAAATGAGATAAATAAAGATATAGAAGGAAAGAACAATGAATTTATGCACCTATCCCTTTAGTAGGTAGACTTTATTAATCAGCTCACCAATGCAAATGAAGAAATCAGGAATCTAAGATCAGTGAATGAAAGATTGCAAAATGATCTAAACATTGAAAGGAAAACCAATGAGTGAATGATGAAATCTCAAACAAACATGGATCAACTAAATGAACAAATCCAATATAGAAAAAAGGGAAAAGAAAGAATTGGATTTAATGAAGAAGGTGAATCATCCAAGAAAGGAGATCAAAATAATCAAATAACTACTCGTAGTCATTGTAGTAAGTTAGGTCATACATCTAACAAATGTTAAAGAAATGACAAAGCTAAATTCAATGGAAAATGATAAAATTGCAATCAAGATGGTCATAAAGCTAATGAATGCAAAGAGAAACCTAAATTTGAAGGAAAATGTTACAAATGCAAGAAGCATGGTTACAAATCCTTTGAATGCAAAATTAAGATATTGAATCTAGCAGAACAAATTGTAAAAGGTCTATTTGGTTGGGACTATAACACTTAGTGCAGATGTCATTACTGTGGAGAATTTGGACACAATGGAATGAAGTGTGTAAAACAACACACGAGGATAAGAGACACTACTAGAAGATGTTTTATTTGTAGAGAACTTGTTCATCTTGCCTATATGAATACTAGAAAAAATTAAAATGAATAGAAGGAAAAGTATGATAACATTAGAAAATAGATGAGACAACAATGAATTTCAAAATCTTATGAGAATGCTAGTCTTAGCAACAAAGGAAATGTCACTCAAGCATTGGGTGACTCAAGCATTTCTTCTTCATCTACCACAAGGAGAAATGGAACTAGAATTTTGAAGTAGACATCTTACATTAGTTCTAGTCAATAGAATTGAAAGATCCATATCAGCATTTGAGCTGCAAAGGGATCATCAAGTATCACAAAAAATTCCAATCATTACCAAGCTAGGCTAGGTTGCAAGACCCTACCGAGCAAGCTTGAGAGTTACTAAAATTATTATGTGGAAATCAAGTCATGGATGACTCTACCAAGCATTCAATGCAAGCCAAGTGGAATATAGTATCTCATTAACAAAATGATCATACTAGGCATTTATGGTGATTAAAAGGTGAATTTTGATAAAAGGAAAAATTAAATTCATTTGTCACCATGAATTTTCAAGAGCTATTTGTGCAAAGCAATTTTAGTGCATCCAAGAAATGACATCCATAGCATAAAACACAAAGAAAGGATATGAAATTTTGGTTTAAGGCTTAGAATGGAAAGCACCATATTTCAAGCCTTGTGTAGCTGATGCAAAAACCCTAGATCCATTCGATGCTCAATCTCAAATCCCAGCTAAGGTATTGTTCATTAATGATATTCATTCACATTTTGATGTTTGATTCAAGATATAAGAACTTTTGAAATGGATGAGTCATTGAAAAAATTATTTGTGAATGGCATATTAAAACTAGAACATCAACACCTTGAAATGAAGGGTTTGACTCACATTCCTCGTATGCCACGACACATTTAGATTATATGGATATAATCTATTCTCAGTTGTGTGCATAATAGGTAGTTGTGGTTGGAGCAACCTATTGTGATAACAAATAAAATGATCTATAGTATCACAGGTCTTCCAATGTTAACCAAGGAAAAAATGACTAAAACCCTAAGTCGGGTGGAGCAAGAAAAGAAAACCCTTGTCGAATGGGATGGAAGGGGAACAAAGATTAGTTATGTTATGGATATGGAATTGAATTTTGGGATACATGTCATTGCAAATAAGATATACAACTCAATTTGTCTAAATAGTATATAATGTGAAGTAGTGGATCTCACATTCAAAGTGGTCAAGAACAACATGTCATTTGACCTTGCCAACTTTATGTTGAATCAATTCAACAAGAATATGGAAAGCATAAGAACTTCAAAGAATAACCCTTGTAAGTTCGGTTCATTTTTAACTTGTCTATTTTTCTTTGTGCAAAAGTTCTTCCCATTAAAAGGTACAGTTGTGTAGAGAAAAGATGTACCTATTCTTTACCAAATAAATGAGTATATAGAAAAAATGGGAGAAAACTATATGTCAATATAATAGATAACTATTTTGATGCATTTAAGGAAAAGCTAAATAAAAGATTCAAAAACTTTAAGAAACTTGTAGAAGACTACAAAGATGATATTTTTTTAATGGTCGATTGTGATAAAGTGTACATATAAGTAGTAAGACCAAGAATTGCATGGGTCAAGCCTCTAGGTTATAAGGTTAATATTAATGAAACCAAAGATATTACTGAAGCATTATTAAATGAGCCAATTAATCCAAAAGATACATATTTTGGCACATATGAGGAAGCAAAAGAAAGAATTGAATTGGAGATAAAATTGCCTAAGGTGTTCAACAAAGGGAAGAAAATAATAGAAAAGTTGAAACAAACCAACACCACTCTTCTGTTGACCAAAGGTAAAGGAAATGACATTGAGGAAGATGATGAAGAAGATGAAGAAAAGTTAAAAGAAGAAGAGCTAGTAAAGAAAAAAGGCAAGGTTATTATAGCAAAACCTGCAATTCCATCTGCTGCAATGTTTACAAGGAGGCATCCAGGAAGAAACAAGGAGGAGATGCAATCTTCAAATGAGCACTACACTCATTCCAAGAAAAGTTGAAGGAAATGGACTCTAGAGCCACTATGGATAATTTCAAATCACTAAGGTATGAGATAAGAATTGAAAAAGAGTAGAAGCAAGTGGAAGACATGGTTATGTCTAAGATGGGCAAATGAAAATGTTCTCCAAACTAGCTTGCTCAACAAATTTTGAGTGATCTAATGGAGAAAATCAGGCCAAGATGGAAACATGCTATGAAAACTACTAAAGTCAAATATGAGCAGACCCTAAAGAAAATCATGATGATCTTGAATGACAAGGAGGTGAAAGAATCCATTAAGAAAAATGAAGAGAAACTTACTTTGAAGTTTAACACTCGCTTGATATTGATTAATGACATTGAACATGTGGTAAGGAATGCAAATAACACATGGAAATATATTTTCAATCTTCATAAGAAAAGTAATTTTTTGGTTCATGTTAGTGATAAGTATGATGATGGTGAAGATGACAATGAAGAAGAAAGAAATAATGATGGAGAAGAAACACATTATGACAATATAGATGATGAGGAATATGAATAAAAAGCTAATGAGGAGAATCTAATTGAGGTTCAAAATATTGAGGAGACTAAACTTGAGAAGATTACAACAATAGTCATAGCCTCACTTCCTCATTCTCCAAGTGAAGCATTGAGGACATCAAGCTTAGAGAAAGCTACTATATAATTTGTTGTGTCAAACATTGTAAGTTGAAGAACTCAAGCAATATTTGCACCTATTCAGCTTGGAACTTCATTGATAGAAGTGAAAAGCACTTCATCTATTGAGTAATCAACACTTCCTCCTCCATTAGTTTTGGTGTCACAAGGTATTTCTTCAATAAGTGAAGTATCTACTTTTTCTACCAGTCCTACTATTTCTACTTTTTTTTCTATTCCTAGCATGCAAATAATACATACAAGCACAGTCGAGACCAAGCCTCAACTAAGTACAAAAGTTTTGAGTAAAGGGAAAGGAAAGGAATAAGAAATTTATCTTGATGAGGATATAGTTATCCTAAATTGGGATATCTCGAATCTTAATCCTGATCAAAGACACATAATAGGAGAACTTCTTTAGAAGAAAGATAAGCAACAAAAGCTTAGAAAAGAAAGGAATAATGAATTTCAAGTACTTGAAGATGCTAAGAACATTCTTCAAGAGGTACTTAGCACTAAGGTTGACACTTCTTAACCAATTTTGGCTCAGCTAGTAGAAGTACTGCATAAATTCAATGAATATTTGAATGGACAAGACATATTATTGTAGAGAGTATAGAAGAAATTTGGGAATAAAATTTTGGAGTTAATAGCACAAAAGATTACAATTTATCAAGTAGATTTGTCTACTATTCTAGGTTCATCGAAAACCTCTTGCAACAATGTGACTATTTCATTGGGTAAACTCTATGAAACTTCCAATTTCACCAAGGAAATTAAAGGTAAAGTTTCAAAAATTGATGAAGATCTAAAGAAAAGTGCACAACAATTGCAACTTGACCCAGGTTATAGCTCTGCCCACTATACAAAGATCATATTTTTAACTAGTATGCAAGAAAAATTTCTAAGAGAAGAAGCTAGGATGAGAGCTACACTTGTAGAAATATAGGGCATGATTCTCCCAAATATAGATGCATTTCAGAAACATAGTACACATGCTAAAACTCTCATCCATGATAACAACTTCTCTATTGCTGACCACATGATAGAACTATCAACAGAAGTTTAGATTATATATTGTACACAAGCAAGGTGTTGCAAAAAAAATGGGACAAGACAATGGAATTGATTCTAAAGGATCATTCTAATTTGTTGTAGCATTTTGGTATTACTATATAGGTTACTCCTTTGGTATTTATGTCAAAAAGGAGGAGAAGATGTAGATAACATATTGTAAAGGGGGACAAGATATGATATAAAGGGGAGAAGATGAGAATATGTATATAATATTGGATATATATGTATGGGGGGGCAAGGCATCATAATACATACTATCATACATATCCATGTAAAAATATTTAGAGAAAGATCTCTTACATAAGCAATTTGGAAAATTGCAAAAACAAAGCATGGTACCAAGTTGAAGACATAGGATGAGGAATAAATATTGCTCTTGAAACTTTTTGGGATTTTAGTTTTGATTGATAAGTGTTTTTTTCACTAATGCCAAAGGTGGAGATTGTTAACATTGCAATCAAGTTTTTTATTAGTGACATACACTTATTCAGGTAGTAAGTATCTACCAAGCTTATTGTATACTTAACAGTGTTAACCAAGTAATTCATAGTCTATCAAGTTCTATAGTTTCCACCAAATTCAAGGAATAGCATTTAGTTTGCACCAATCATTTTCTACCATGTTGGTGATTATCATCATAAACTAAGTTTTTTAGTGTCTTTTGAGTTTATTAGTGCAAACTAAGTTATGCAGTGCTTACCAAGTTTGGAGTTACAATGATGTCAATCTAGTGTTGACTAAGCTACTCAGTGTTAACCAAGTGATTCAATTTATCTAAAGCTCATAATGATAGCATTGACCAAGCTATGCAATGTGAAGCAAGTGATTTACTTTATATGTCGAGTTTCATAGTATTCACTGAGTCACCAGTGTAGACTAAGTTCATACTACTTTGAAGTGGTTAGAATGGATAGAGATTCTACGTCTACCAAGTGGATGATGATACCAATCATTGACAGTGGATGTTGAGTATCAAAACCTCACTGAGCTAGTCTTGAGAACTCGACTTCTTGCAGTTGGGCTGACTTTATGTATTTTGTGTAAACATGTATCGTATCCAAATTTTTTGAATTGTAACTTGGATTGGTATATATGTAATTTATTGTATCATATCCAAAGGCATGGAATAAGTATAAAAGTAAAGTAACAACAAGAGAATAACAGAAGTGGGAAAAGAGCAACAAATATTTATCTATCACAGCAAGGTGATCATTACTCTCAAAGGAATCTCATTCAAAAAACCAAGTTACAGATCATAGACCAGCCAATGTTCCATCCCAATAGGTGGATTAGTTAAATCCTTTCACAAGGAAGACTTAAAATTCCTTTTTGAATCTCTTTATCGAGTGCATACTTCATTGTATGATTGTAAACCCTATTGCAAAGTCGATCTAGTTGTCCTTATTGCTCCTAACAAGGTAGATCATTAGAAGTGATCATTGTGATCCTAAATAGGCCAATTTTATACTACAATAATAAAGCTTGTGGGTATCATCCCCACCCCAATTTTACTTTCTATTTGGAAGGTTTCTAGGTCACCATATTGTGTCACAAAAGTGTTATGAATGTTTTAATGCTTTTAGGTTCTTATCCAAAAAATTAGATTAGAATACACATGAAGGATGTGGTAAATAAATGATTAATTTTTATTGATTACTAATTCACCCCTCCCCTCTCAATAACTTAGCCTATCATATACATTTCCATTAGATAGGACATCCTTTTGTAAAATATATGATTTCAAAGGACAAGTGGCCAATATTCATTGTGATATATGGAAACTAGAACTTTGGAAGAAACAAATTTTGAAAAGATTTTTGGATTGTACAGAGTGTATTTCTCTAAAAATATCTATTTTTGAGAGATAGGTGGAGGAATGTGTCAAGGCCAAGGAAACTTATTCTAAATTTTTATATTCCGATCTTAATGTAGTTAAGATTGCATTGTATGCACTATGTGCGATTCTCACGTTTGTTGAATCAGCTAAGGATACATGGACTAAAGGTATGAATAATCTAAAGGAGATTTTTGATGATTACATGAAGATACTATAAGTTTAAGGTAGATGATTACAAAGATTTTGACAATATTTTTAACATTATTTGGCATTCCAACCTTTGTTATTGATGTCAAAGGCAGATAAAATGCATAAGAAAATTATTAGTTAAGTAAAGAAGATGAAATTTTAAAGTATGAAATCATATTGTAAGGAGCAGCATATGTAAGATGGACAAGTTGTAATAGATGATTACTGTAAAGTTACTTTATTGTTTTTGACAAGTTTTTGATACTTACCCAATTTTTCCTATTTTACTGCCATCAATGCCAAAGGGGGAGATTTTTGACAATTGGCTCATGAAGATATGTAATTGTGTTCATTTATGGAAATACATGATATTCATGCTTATATGAAACCTCAAAAATAAAGATACTTAGTTTTTGGTACTCAAAAAATTGTCTAAGTATGAATTTGGATTACAACAATGTACTATTTTGTATGTAACTACATTACTAACATCATATTATGACTATAAATGTTAGATTGGGATAGTATAAATGTTGACGGTGATGTGTATAACCTCCTAAGTTACTACAATCTATAAAAAATAGAGATATTCATGTTTTACCAATGTAATAGAACAACAAAAATAAAGGAAAGCAATTATTTTGTTTACAAAATAATTACTTGACCAATTAGGGCTGACATCCTAGATGTTTACTTTAAGTTGTACAAGTATATTATGGTCTTAGATAACCTAGAATAAATTTGTGAAAAGGCATGGTATTTATGCAAAGGACATCATGAGAATTAAAAGTGCAATTGTCAAAGTAATTTTGAAGTAGTGACCATTTTTGTATTGTGATATGAAAACATTTCTAAAGTGATATATGAAAAGTTTTGTAAAGCTGTTTTTGTGATATAAGATTGAGTTGAAGATTAGAGATTAGTCAAGGAAGATGTTATAGTATCTAGATTTTTGAAGTCTAATTAGTTTTTTGGGCAATGAGCTCTTCTTGTAATTGGAAGTGCATGTTTGGGCAGTGGCCTCATCTTGCATCTAATATACTACAAATCCTAATAGGGTTGGAATCTCCTAATAGGGATTCAAAGTCTCCTAAGAAGGACTCTCTATATGAAATTTTCTCAGTGACTCCTAATTGGGCCTATCCTCTAACAAGGAACTTATATATTAGTATATTAACTAATGGGTATCATCCCCACTGAATTTTTTCCCTGCCTAGGGTTTTCCTAGTTAACAAAATATGGTGTTATGAGTTATAGTTGTTCATGGTTATTGTTATTGTTTAACATTACTTGTTTACTTTGTTATTTGTGGTTGAAATCAATTAACAATATGTAGTTGGTGTCTAAAGTCTATAGATTACTAATTCACCCCACCTAGCAATAATTCTTGTTTCTAATACATAAGTTTATCTCAAGGGGGGTTGTTAGAGTAAGAAGATATTTCCTTATTAATTAAATCATTCTAATTCAATTATTAAGTCACCAATTATCTCTAGCTTACTTAACCTATAGGCATATAATAATTAATTATTTTTTATTAACTATTATCATGCAACCTAGGTTTTACTTGTTAGGGTTTTGATCTCCTTTTATAAGGATTGATCTCTTTTTAATTTATTTATTCACTTTTTATTATAGAAATTTATCTTTTTGCACATCAAGAATGTCTCATCTATGGATTTGGAAATTTGAGCCTCCATAGTCTTTTGCTTCTCTTTTTTGTGATAGGGTTTTTTCATGTAGGTGATTCTTTGGAGTTGTAGGGTTGATATTTCATCAACTTCAATGTACTTCCACTTACATATACAATTTTCTTACATATACTTCTCCCTTGAATATCATAAAAATATTAAATTTTCCTAACATATACATCTCCCACTTTGACATCAATGGAGAAGGTGTCGAAGTTGTATACAAAAAATGTATGGCCTTTTGTTGATCAACTTTTTATTCTTAAAGAGTAGTCTTCATAAACAAGTTTCAGTATCTCAACCTATTTCTTCTAGTTCTCCTTAATTGTGTCATAGATAATGATGAGGTTTTAAAGTACATAGGATCCCACTTATACATCACAAAAGATAGTATAATAAAATTCTTCATAGGATGACTTGGTTGCAAGACACTCCTCTCATTACCTCCACAAAATTTTGGTCTTAGGTGATAAAATTTCTCTTAGAGTATAGAACCCTTTGGTTACCTTTTCCTTATCAGTCTCCATGCCTCTAATTATATTGTGTGTCTCCTCTACTTTAGTTAAAAAATCTTGAATGTTGGTCTCTAGAAGCCACAACCTAGTAGCGAGTTAATGAAGCTCTCTCATTTGCCCCTTGATTTGATTCTAAAAATATGATAGGTAATTGTATGATAGTGTGCACTATCAATACAACTTCTTACCTTCATCAATTTTCTTACTCAATCCCTTGATTCATACATTTAATGACTTTATGTTATTTCTCACATTTGTGCATAGTGTATCAAATAGTGATGCATCATGCTTGACTTGTACTTGGAGTGAAGCAATTTCAGGCAACATTCTGATTTCTTCATCAAAAATTCACCAACTCTTTAGTCATAATATAGGATTCTTGATTTGTGGTAGTTTTGTGAACTATCTTTTGCATTCTCTCTAAGACTTTTGATAATGCCTTCTCTTAATACTTAACTAATTTATTGTTTGGGAGAAATTTGATCAAAGAACTTATCAATCCTTTTTTTTCACCATCATCATCATAATCATCAAATAATATTGTTTCTACTACTACTACTAGAGTTGCTATGGGAATAGGTGTAACTACTTTTAGTTCTATACACTTCTTTTCCTCAATATTCTTCTTATCTTCTTCTAATATTTATTTCTCTTCTTCTTTCTTTGACTTTTCTTCTGCTTTCTTTTTATTTTCTTCTTCTTTTCTCTTTTTTTCTTCTTCTTCTTCTTTCTCTTCTTGTTCTTCTTTTCTTCTTCTTTCATCTTCTGTTCTTTACTCTTTCCCTATTCTTTCCTATTCTCTTCTTCTACATGTTTCTTCCTTTATTATTTCAATTTTTTCTTCTTTGTATTCCTCTTTCTTTCTTCTTCTTCATTGGAACTAGTATAGGAAGAAATATTGCCAACAATTTATGTTCCATAACTTGCAAAAGGGCTTTCTATTGCATCTACTATTATGTGTTGACTATCTACTTGCATAGTTTCAGTACCCATAACTATGTGAGGAGGTGATGGTGCTTGTTGTATCTCTTCAGCACTTTCTTTTTCATCAGTGGGAATACTAACTTCCCCATTGGCTGGGATATCTAGTTGTGGCTGCATAGTTTCATTCATGATTGGAGGTATTAAAGTCATGTGTTTCATAATGGCTTCCTCTATTTCTTTCCTTACTTCCTCATGGTTTCCTCCCATAAGAAGAATAACTCTTGTTTTATTCCTTAGTAGGGGCTTAATGCCTTTCAAAATTCTATCCAAGTCTTCCTTGGTGTTTACTTCAAACAATTTGTTAAGAATTCTCTCTCTTAGCTTGGTGTCTTCTTGTACAACTCTCCTTTTTATATTTAGTAACATATTATAGAGATCTTTCAAGACTTTTACTTGCATACTATCAAGTCTTTTTTTCCTCAAAATTTTATTCCTTATAATGAAATTCTCTAATTTCCTTATATCCATATTATTTGTACAAGCTATATTACTTTTTCTATTATACAAAATTATCATCATTAATAATATCCATGTTTAGATTTGTACCTTTGGTTTCCATGCCTTATTTCCTATTCCTATTCTTCCTTCTTTCTCTACTTTCTCAACATGTTTCTCCTTGGTTTCATCATTAGATTCCTCAGAATCACTTATTCTCAATGTCTTTCTCCTTTGTCTAGGTCCACTTGAGGTTTTCTTGACCCTTTTCTTGGAGGATGGTGTAGGTTCCTTGTCTTCACTAATCTCTTAGATTTCCTCTACACAATAGGTGTGTCATCCTTTGATTGTGTTATTGGTTAGTCACATTGAAATTTGATTGGTTGCACTTGCATAACTATTTCATAGGGTGCAGGTGTCTACACATCGAGTTTTACAATTCTTAACACTTTAGATGGTACTACAACAACAATTTGTGTTGCTACTATCCTATCAATCTATCCACTATTTATTATTTCAAGCACAATACCTTTGATTTCATTAAACTCATCTAGAGTCATAATAGATTCCTTGAGGATGAATCTATATTCTTCTCTACTTTCCTCTTAATTTATTTTCTATGAAGTTTAGAATGAACTTCTCTTACCTTCTCCTCATAGGTACCCCATCTAAGGAGTTTATTTTCCTTCTCTGACTGTAGTATGATCTACACATAGTCTTCTATGAGTTCTTCACTAAACAAATAAATGGGTGCTTCTTTAACTTATGCCTTGACCTATCACTTACATCATATATTGTCTAACTTTCCATAATTCTTAAGTATGTAAACTAGAAATTTAATTCAAGTTTCATAAAATACCCTAAAATATTATGTTTAGGGCTTCTACAAATTTGCACTTGAAACACCATTCTTTGCACTTGATATTATTGTCAAATCAATTTTAAATCTCTCTAAATTCTTTTCATTAACAAATGGTACTCACAATCTTGTTCACAATTTGAAATCATTTAAAATTAGACTCTACATTAAATTTCCATCTACCAGAAATTCAAAAACTATCACTAATCACTAGTAAACCTTTTTTTTGTCCAACAACATCCTATAATCATATCTAAGATTCCACACTTAACCATAGCTTCCTTTGTATGTCTTCTACCTATTGCAAACTGTACAACATCTAATTTTCTCTTTAACATTAGTTTTGATTATGTGATGCTTTGTCTCTGCTAGAATTGCTCAATTTAGATAGGATGAATCACAAACAATTTATGACATCAATTTCACTTCAAGTGCATCAAAATATTGTTCTTCCAAAACTATACAAGAACTCTTTGGATTAAAAGATTTCATAAATGCTTCTTTTAATTCATCAACATGTTCCTTGATTGCTTCCTTGTGACTATTGTCACTTCCATTATCATTTCTTCTATTATTCTTGTTATTGTTCCTTCTATGATTAGGGTTCCTATTAACTTTCCTTATATCCATTCTGTAAAATCTTGTTGTGTGTCCAAATTTACTATATAACTAACATACAAATTTATTCATCCTTTGATTCATTCCATTCTGATTATTAGGTTCTTTACAATTCCTTGCAATATATCTAGGATTATTACATTTGAAGCATACAATTGTTCTTCTTTCACCATTTGATCTTTCACCATCACTTGATCTTCTATGTGATCTTCCTCTATCATTACCTGCAAGGTTAGTATTTCTAAACATTCTACTATTTGCATTATTAACAAAGTTAGGTTTCTTACAATCTACTTCTTTATGTCTATAATCATGACAATTATAACAATAGAAGTTAATAATACATTTGAAAGACTTGCCTATGATTTTTTTTTTCATATGACCAACTTCATTGCATATGAAAATTTTACCTCTAAATTCATGTCTAACTTCCTTGGGTGATTCCACTTTCTTAGGTTGATCAACTTGCTACATTATCTTAGGCTCATCAAATTTATTAGAAAAATCAACTAGTTAAACTCCTTTAGATACTTGATATTATTCTAACCAATTTTTTTAGGGGTTTCTACAACTAGTTCTGATTCTTTTCTAATTTTCAAGTCATGCTTCAATATCTCATTTTCTTTCTTGATATTTAATACTTCATTATTGTCACTAGTCTACACATTTTATTCATTACTAGATTTCATATTATCAATCTTGTCTTTTAGTTTTATAATGTAAAATTTTGCATCTTCATATTTATCTTTTAAGTTATCTCTTTCTTTTGTAAGAATGTCAATTTGTTCAAGAGCCTCTTCAAGATTTCTCTATAGTTGCTCCATATCGATAGGGATCTTACCTAAGTTATTAAGCCTCTTAAGAGTAACTATGCTTTGATACCAATTGTTACAAACAAGTAATACTTGGGGGCGGGGGATTTGAATCAGTATTTTAAAGTTTTCTTCCCACAACTAAATATTGTTAATTACTTTATAACATGCATATGAAAGTAAATGAGCAATGCTAAATAGTAAATACAACCTTGCACATAGATAACTCATAACACCATTATTTATCAACTATGAAAATATATGGCAAGGGAAAACCCTAGTGGGGATTGATACCCACTAGATGATTAAGTAAACAAAAGAATCATGTTAAGAATATTGACCCTGTTAGGAGTCTATGAAGTACATATAGTGTCTCAAGTCCTTGTCAGAGGATTGTGCCCTTTTAAAAGCCTCAAGCATATTAAGAATTTCTTCAATCATGTTAGGATTTGGCAGGTCAAATAGAATGTATCCATGAAGAGCCCATTTCCCTAATATGCAATAAGAAATAAAGTTCCTCACAAGTATAGGTATATATATAATACTTTCTCACTGCTAAAACTAACACTTGATCTGATCATATTAATGATTTGATATCACATAAAAAATGCATATATTTCAATCTTTGTTCATAATATTGCACATGTCATGCATTTTACACATTATTTGTGCAAGATAATATCTTTACTTATATATCACAAATTAAAAAAATTCTACTTAGTTAGCCTTTATATGTTCACTTGCATGACTTGATATAAAATCTCTTCTGAATTAATATCTATAAAATTGGCACATCATTACTTAGTAATTATTTTTTCACCAAAATAATAACTTGAATCATATAACGTGTATTTTAGATATGTTTTGTTCTATCATGTTCAATACCTAAATGTATGTATCAATTGTAACTTCCATAATACTATCCATACACATCTATGTGCTAACCTATGTCATCATAACATTGTCATATAGCTATCCTCAACATTTCATGGCATAATATAAAGTGTGTCATCTGTACACATCATGTCTATCTCAATACTATTGCAAAACATCTTACAATTACACAATTTTCTATCTAAATACATAAATGAAATGTTGAATACATGTTGCCATAAATGACAACACTCTAGAAATTCAATTGAACATATTTCCAAAAAATATCTAGATAAAAAGTGTGTTATGTCTTTCATCTTCACAAAATATAGTGATAATGATCTTAAAGGAAAGTGCACAGAGATGGAAGCATTGGCAAATCAATTAAGTCAAGCTAGTGTGCAGATTGAAACAATTGAAGCATAGGTAATCAAGACTTATAATGAGGAAGTTTGTTGCAGGATAGGAAGACAAGGACAATAAAAAGGTTATCACTTCTATGCGAATTCTTATCTCCAAAATTAAGCATAATTTAATATCAGTTGTCATAATATCCTATTAAAAATAGGGATTACTAAGATGGGGAGGGCGGGGGTGGGTTGGGAGGGGGGGTTGGGAATAAATTAGTAATCTACAAACCTTAGGCACCAATTGGATATTATGGATATTATTACTTAGTTATACCATGCATAACAAATAAATAAAGTGATGCTAAATAGTAATAGTAACAATGCACAAAGATAACTCATGACACCATATTTTGTTAACTAGGGAAACCCTAGCCAAGGGAAAACTCCAATGGGGATGATACCCACTAGATAGTATATACTAATATATATGTTCCTTGTTAGAGGATGGATCCTATTAGGATTCAATGAGAAAATTCAATATAAAAGTCTCTATTAGGAGATTCCAACACTGTTAGGAGTTGTGGAATAATATATGCAAGATGAGCCCACTACCCAAACATGCAATTTCAACTACATGGAGAGCTCATTGCTCAATCAACTAATTTACTATTATTTTCCTTCCTTCACTAATCTTTGATCTTTAGCTCTATCTCAGATCACCAGATAGTTCATACAAAACTTTGCATATATCGCTTTCACAAAAGTTTTCTCACAAGTTTACACACTTGATACAATACACATAATAGCACAATTCTTATTACAAGAAGTCATTTGCATAAGTACCATGCCTTAAAATAAAGTACTAATGGGTTAGATAAGACCAAAATTTACTTTTCCATATTAGAGTAAACTTCTAGGATGTTTGTCCTAATTGGACAAGTAAATGTTTTGCAACCAAAACAATTCCTTCCCTCAATTCCAATGTTCTGCTTCATCAAGACATGATTAACTCTATTCTATATAGTCCATACAAACTTCCAAGGTTATACACATCATCACTAGCATGTATACTATCTCCATGCAACTTCACTTGTCGTAATATGGCATCTGTAGTATGTTATAAGCAAAATAATACACTGTTATAAACCAAATTCTATACTTACACATTTTTCTAATAACTAAACATGAAGTATTCTTATTTTTGAGGTTTCTTGTAAACATGTACATCATATTTTTCCATTAATGACAACAATTACATATCATAATTATCCAATTGTCAACAATCTCCACCTTTGGAATTGATGGCAACAAAATAGGGAAAATTGGCTAAATGGCAACAAAATAGGGAAAATTGGGTAAGTGAGAAAAACAATCTAAATAACACCTTATATTAATAGTTTTACATATGCTCCCCCTTACATTATACTTCTTATTACACTTGTATTTCACCCAGAAATTACATATATAAAATTTTCACATGAATCTCTCCCCGTTTGACATCAATGAAAAGGTCTCAAAATGTCAAGATTTAGTGCAAAAATGTCAAAACTATTGTCCTTGGCTTTATGCTGAAGTAATCTTTATACAATCATCAAAAATAGCTTTCAAACTATACATATCTTTGTTCCATGTTTCTATGGTAGATTCTACTGATGTGAGTATTGGACATAATGTATATGATGCAATCTCAACTACATTTAAATCCAACTACAAAAAGTTTGTATATGTGTCTTTGGTCTTGACATATTCTTCTAGCTACTTCTCAACAAATGATAGATTCTCAAAAATCATATGTTCTCTTCAATATCTACTCTTTCTAAAGTTCTAGATTCTTGATCTCTTTGTGAACACTAGCAACTTGACTCTCAATATGACCAACTTTAATTTATGGGTGCCAAATTAGGTTGGATAAAGCTTCATGTTCATTTATCTTAGCCTCTATTTGACTATCCAAATCCTTAGCTATTTTGTATGATAAGGTACACTTAACAAACAAAGCTTTCCCTTCCTAAAAATATTTATGAAGTTCTTTGATTCATGTATCAAGGTTGACTAAGTCATTCTTGATATTCTAGAAAATGGTGCTAAACAAATTCGTATGATGGGAAATCTAAGCTTTTGTCTCTGCAACATTTAGAAAATTTGTAAATCCAAGTCATCAAATGATTTTAGCACTGCCTATCTTGTTAGTTTTGGATCTGACTCAGTATGCTATACTATCAAGGTACTATGCAATCTATCAGTTCCTTCCATCAATGATTTTTACAAAATTTCCATTTCCTTAATTTTCTATAGGAGTTTGGATAAGGATGAAATCAAATCGGTCTGATCATCATCATCAGTGGCCAAACTAGCAAGAGAAAGTGGAGTAGATGAACTAGATGGTTTAGTTTCATCCTCCCTCTATTTCTTTGTTGCTTCCTTAACTTTCATCTTTTTTTCTTCTTTTCTTTCATTTTCTTCTCTTTCATTCTTTTCTTCTAATGTTTTCCTTTCTTCCTCAATAATTCTCCTATTATCTTCATTTTCTTTTCTTTTCCTTTCATCCTTAAGCAATTTCTACTTGGCTTCCTCTATCTTCTTTTTTCAACTTTTATTAGCCTCTTTTCCTCCTCAATTTGTTTCAACTTCTCTTCAACATCTTTAGTACCAGGTATATTTGGTTTAAAACTACCAAATGCATTGGTATCATCAATGTTGATTGTAACATTGGTTTGATCAATCTTCATAGTATCATTGCTAACTAATGCTTCCATATTTTTAGGAACTAGAGGAGTTATTGTCCTAGATTCTAACAACATCTGATTGATCATTATTGTTGTCTCCTTCCTCATATTATCCTTCTCACCAACCATAAATAAGAAGGGCCTTAACTTGTTCCTCAAGTATGGTGTTGGCGCTCAAAATTGCATTCCCATTTTGAGCATCTTTTTTCAAATTTTGAGTCAAATCAAGCCCTATGAATGCCCATAAATGCGTATGTACTCAGCTGTACCTTTGATCCCCCTGAGGTGTTTAATGTTTCTAACACCCTCCATTTAGTACGTCTAAGTGTTCGATGAAGTTAAACTGACATTCTGAGCTATTTTGTGAAGTCCCGTTTCAAGCATATTTCAAATCTACATTTTCACCAAAGTGTCAAACAATGACAGGAGGCCTTGTTTGCAATTGAATATCTCACACCCAAATGTTTTTTATGATTTTCCAATTTGGGAATATCTATTTTCCATACCTGAGAACCTATGTTCTAGATTTTGAGTTGTTTTGAGTCAGTTTGACTAGGTTTTGAATCCCTCAAATTTGTTCAGTTACCGTTTTCATGCTTTTGCAATTAATTTTGAATTCTAGGAGGTCCTTTTTGACGAGTTATAACTTTTAACCAGTTGACCCAAATGTTGAATTTCCTTTTGCATTTCATTGTAGACATTAGAGGCTTGTTATGTTTTAAGTTTCAGCTTATGAAGAATCCATTTGATCAGTTTTCAAATGCGATTCCAAAATGCAATTTCTAACTTTTACTGGTGTCAGTATTTGCAAATTTGTCGGGACCCTTGTTCAGGACATTATAACTCTTAATCCATGATTGGTGAGATCAAATGGATTGTATGATTATGTTTTACTCTAAAAATATTTTGTGCATTAATTTTCAAGTCTTGATGAATTCATCTGTACATTTTTCTAGGCCCTTTCCATTTGCAAAAAATCACTTTCTGTCAATGTTTCTAGTTTGCAAAATCCAAGTAGCCCACTTTGACTGCTTGCCATTCACGTCCTATTATTTTTCATTAGCCCAAATCATAGATCCATATTCACCTCATGATAAAGAACCAATGCCCCAATTTTCATTCTCCCAAATGACAGTTTACCTAATTTTCAAAGCCAAATCTGAACCCAATTTGTTGTTTTCTGACTTGTTTACTTGTAGGTAATTTTGAGAGGTCAACTTTGATAGTGAATATCTTTTGACCTCAAATTTTTCATGAGATGATATTTGACATGGTACAAGTATGCAAAACAAATATTCAATATGGAAAATTTTAAAGCCTGGTCAGAGGTTTGAGTCAGTTTTTAAGACCAGTCAATGGACCTCCTAGCGCAAAAGTGACAGGTCACAAAAAGGATAAAATGACTTCAAAATGATAATCAATTAGTCATGAAAATTGATTTCAATCAGTTTTAGATGATCAATACATCAATTCAGCATTTGAGTTGTTCGAAACCAAAATTCTTTTTAGTTGGGCCCACTTTGGGGCCAAACTAATTTTATCAGATTCGATAGAAATGTGAGAATTATGATAAAAGTATGGCCTATTCAATTCATATTGATTCAAAACATCAATGGGCTCAATAATCCATGTCATTCAGTAGCCACAAATACACCTCATTTTCTAAGCAAGGATCTGCAAGTGGAGTTACATCACTAGGAAGTGTTAGAAATTCAATGTTAAATTACATGGAGGAAACTTGGATTATGATTTTTGGCAGCAGTGATGAGGAGGTTTCCAAGGGACCTGTATGGTGGAAGCATGGGCTTGAAGTCCTGCCACATGTTCCTCTAGTGAATAAAGTGGGAGAGTTATCATCAAACTCAACCTACTGGTGTAATCACCTATGTGCTATGTAATTCTATAGTTGTGGAAGGGAGGGAGTGCAATACTCCTCTTAATGAAGGTACAATAAATTTGAGAGAAGAAAAAGGCTTCCCCTAGGATTCATTGATGAGGTGTTTGGACAAGTGAAGAGTCCATTCTATCTTGTTTGTTTAATACTACCAATGATGTGCCAGTCTAGTTTTAACAGGTATAAAAGAGAGCATGTAATGTTGAAAAGGTTTATTACTAAGAATGAAAAGAGACCCATCATGTTCTCGGCCATATCATATTAGTCGAGCTTTCATCCTTTATATCGTAAGATGCATTCTATGCTTCATAAAAGGACTTTGATAGTGTCAAAGATTCAAATTTGTGGGTGCTTATAAAATTTATGGTTATTATTAGCACTTGTGGACACTGAATTACTTACTTATTTGGGTGAATTGCTAAGATCAGGAATTTTCATCTTGAATTTTAACAGGTGAGGGAATAAATTTTTTTTTAGACTTGTCGAAGATTTTGGTACAAGAATTTGTAAAGAAAAGCTTATCTGAGATTAGTATGAAACTCAAACAGTGTTGTGCAATTAGTTTTTTCTTTCTTTGTGCTCTATTATGATAAGCTATTTTGCATGTATGAAAGGAAGAAACTAGAGTTCAAGGTGGCATATAATAAGCCATGAACAGAGGGTACCCACATCCGACCAAACAAGCTGCCCGTTTCAAGGCAGAACAACAATGGAAAAGAGGAGAAAATAATTATCCAAATTGTAGAGAGAATAGGGCATATTTGGTGAAGGAGCTGAGATGCTAATTTTAGAAGGAAGGGTAAGCACATTCAAAAGAGAAACCCAATGCAAAAGGACAAATTCACATGCAGGTAAAGAGGCAACAATGAATCTTTTAGCAACAAGCATTCACACCATAGCCATAAAGATCCATGCAAACTAAGGGCATGGAAATGAAAACACAACAAAGCAACCCAGCCATTTGAAATGAAGCAACAGCTTATAAAGAGTAGGGGAAGGCAAACACATATGGAGAAGGTGGCATAAATAAAAAGGGGCCAATGGAGTAGTCCACGCAAGAAAGGAGATACATGTGAGCGAAAAGAGATATATGCATGCATAAAATGGAATTTTGTTTAGTAAAACATGAAAAATAGCCATGCACAGGAAGCTCATGCTTTGGAGTAAGAATGGAGCAGAGTGCAAAGGTCACCAAATAAAAAATGAGGAGCCAGTTGGGAGAAAGAACCCACAAGCATCAAAGTCTATGAAGGAAAAGATTTTAAAGAATGGAAATCATGCACACTAAAGTTGTGAAGAGGAGCCAAAGAGCCCTTGTATTCAGAGTACCCACACAAATTTTTAAGGAAGATAGCTACTAGGTATAAAGAAAAGAAAGCTGCTAGTTTAGAAGAGCAAAGTAGAAGTCATTTGAAATAAGGGCAGATGCTCAACCAAATAGGGGATTCTTGCATGAGAGGCAAGAAAATACAAAACAACATAGAGCAGACACCAATGATTTATGCAATTTCTAGGCAAGGAAGCTATTTTAAAGAGGGATCTCTATGAGAGAAGAATGACTTGCATAAAAATGGATGCCCACATGTAAGGAAATCATAGGGAAGAGTTTGTGGGTAGAGAAAAAGGTAAAAACCATTAGAATTTTTAGTCCCACATTAGGGATATGAGGATATTTTTTATATTTTAAATACAATTGCACTCACATTGGCTTGTGTCATAAAGACAAAACCTTTTGAAAAGACCGCGCCCAGGTTGGGTCCTCATGGATGATGATAGCCATAGTGATTAAATTCATTATTTTTAACAAACTTATGCACATGATCATCATGTGATAACCAAGGGACAAGATTTCGACACATGGAAGATTGTGCAGCAGGGGCATACCTACAAAACCAAAATGCTCACTATTTAAGCAATGCGAGCATACATAATTTTGACAAGTGGTAGCAAGTCCCACTCAGAGATGATGTGGTGCTAGACAAAAGATCAAACAATGGATGCATAGGATGCTACTACGTGGAAAATTCGACAAATAGTGCACACTCACATTTTAAAGTTGTACATCGGTTAAATAGTGCAGGAATGTGGGAAGGTGACATGTGGCACCAGGCCTAGAGTGGATAGTGACATGGTGGATGATGCAGATTGGGTCGACCAATCACACGATGACACATGGTGCAAATTAAATGGGGGGCTGACCGTGAATTTGGAGGGTAGGAAATATTGCAGAGAAAAAAAATAACTATTTATTTTTTCAAAAATGAGTGCCCCATTTAGGATTTTAAATCTTAGAAGTTTTTATTCTAAAGTCTATACTTTAGAATATTTAAATTTTTAGAAAATATTCAGTATGTAGACTTGAGCTTTGTAACAGGGGAGTCCTTTTCAAATGGACTTTCTGGGAGTCTCTAGAGGGCTAATATAGCAATATTATATATTTCCAAAATTAGGAGAAGACAAACTCTCTGATTCTGAGGTTAGTTTTTGCACAAGAAGTCGTCTATTCGAGCTCGAAGAGGTTTTGTTCCAGATACCTAATAGGCAACAATATTCAGATGACAAGGTTCAGAACTAATTTTTTTAACAAAGAAATGACCTAAATGTGGTTAAAAGGCAGTGGAAATGTAGTTTGGGTAAATTTTAATCACTTTTAAGTTAGTAAAAACTCAAATTTCACCAGCATTTTTAGTGGGTTTTAGATTTTGGTGATTCAAAAGGTTTTCATCATTTAGTAGAAGATATTTGTAAATCAATAATAGAAAAATGATTAAACCAAATCAAATTAAGGGGTACAAAGATGAAAGAGACTATTCAGTTGCAAGGGATTGAATTTTGAGTGGACACATGTCATATTCAGATCAAATTTGGGAATTCATCTTGATCTATATCTTTCTTTCTTTCATCCATTTTCGAGGTTCCAATTTTTTGGAGAAAAAACCACTGATTACTATGATACCATGTTTTGTATCCAGTTTTGATGTGTTCCCATACTGTGATAGCACATTTTTTCAGCAAGCTTCTCTTGTATGAACAATAGTAGGTAGATAATATAGATAGTTTAGATCTATTAGGTTTTTTTATGTTTTGATTACATGCATTTGATTGTATTGTTTCAAGGAAATGAATACAAAGGAGCAAGGATTTCATTAGTTTCATTCTGATTCTCATCTCCATTCTCAATGAATTTTCAATGTTTTATGATCTTTGAATGGTCATAGTTGTAGTCCCTTAAGGCTGTATGTTGTTTCATTGCCGCCTATGACTCAAGGAGTTATTTAAATTCTTCAAGGAATCAACAAGGTTGCAAGTTTATTAAGAAGGATATCATGTAAGAATGAGATTCAGATTGAACATGGAAGTCTATTTACAAGGTGAATGGATAGATCGTGTATCTAAAGATACAAATATGTCTTAGGTATCTATATGTATGTGATTAATTCATGGAATTTCCGAATAGATAAGGCATTGATCATTTATAGGATCACTTGTTCATGCTGCTGCATATTGTTGAATTCAAAATCTTTTAATCAAATTAGTTCAATTTTTCATGTACTGTAGTGGGTTGAAAGGAACTAACCTCCACCCAGCTTATGAGATTCATATCTTTGCATTTAGCTACTATAGATCTATGCCATTTCATGAGTCATTAGGAGAAATAAGGGTAAAAGCTGCTTAATAGATTCAGGGATATGTTTTTGCACTGGTACGGTATTATTTGAATCTTAGGTATACCCACCTAGGTTTAGTAGAGCCTGAAGTAGAAGAAGGGTCAAGCCTTATAGTTGGCCATGTGTTTGAAATGATATGTTGAGAATGGGAGCTAGCTACCCCTAGATATGTCATATTCTCATGGGGATAATTGAAAACCCTGCAACATTTTCAAACACCAACGTATGGAATGATTTTATTTAGCAATTTCTTTATCTCATCTTCATCATTAGTCTTGTAGATTATCCTTAGCATCTAGACTTCCAAAGGGTAAGGCATTCTACTCTATGAGTCTCTCGTAGACCTTTTAGTTTACTACTCCTTTGATATCTTTCATGCTTAAATCATTTGCAATGATATGTCTGTTAGTAGATATATCAATCTGATCCTTCTCAAAATTATTATAAAGATCATAAAAAAATTTCATCTAAAGAAATTTTCCTTCATTAGAAATCATTGTGGTAATCTTCTCAATATTTAGCTTCCATGGTTGCTAAGTTTTTACTGCTTCTTGTTTAGGTGGAGTCACCTTTTCAGCTTGCTTGGTTTCCTATTTCTCAACTTCTTCATCACTATTGGATTCAATTGTTAGCAATGTTTTCTACTTCTTGCCAAGCCTTCAAGCCATCTATTTGACTCTCTTAGTCTTTTTAGGCACTACTTTAGCTAATATTCCTAATTTTCTCTTATGTTCACTAGGCTGAACATCGAATACTACTACATATGGTATACTATGTCCCAAAATTGTCTTTTCAATTGAAACTGACAAGGGTTGAATATTCAAAACATCTTGTTTTAATGTCTATCTCATGGCCTCAAATTTACTCTCAAACATTTCAACCTCAGATAACGCTTTCTTCATAATTGACTCAACTTTCTGGTGAGATGCCTTTTCCAAGGTTGCTTGATGAGTATGTTGTGTGATCTCATCAAATGTGCCTATTCTATACTTAGCTTTATCTTTCTTAGAATTCAACCATAAATCTATGTAGCCAACTACAACATCATCACTTAACTCATAGCTCAAAGGATCTAGAAATACCTCCCAAGGTTCTACTTCTTGAATATATGTATAGTTAGTATCAATTAAAATACACATTTATTCCTTGAACCATTCCAAAAAAGTAGGTGAGATCCTAAACCTTTTCTTCATGTCATTTTGGAATGTTTTCATAATCAAATTTCCACCATCCAATACCTTATCTATAGGGTATCTTTTGCATACCTCTCATGTCATCTCCATAGTGCATCTCCCACTACTCATGATATCTGTTACTAACAAGTAGGGAAATCTCTTTAGCACATGAAAGAATATGTGACTTATCAATGAATAGAACCTAAATACACCATTCTTTTTCCTCTTAATCTTTTCAAGGTTCTCCAAGACTTGCATTCTTATAATTTGACTCAAATTCACTTGTTCTTTCTTAACACAAATCTTCCAGATTGTATATATAAATCCTATTGAAAATTCATCTATTTTAGAACTTGCACAAACTGAATAAGGTATTATTCTACTAATAAATGTCACATCATTTGACTTAATGAACCTGATTACCATAGCCTTCCCATTGTAAACTACCTTAGTGCAGTTTTCTAGTTTCTTTTTAACTAGTTTCTCTCCTATGGGTACACTACCTTGTTTTTCAAGACTAGTTACCTCATGTATAAGATCAACCAACATGTCTACTACATTATCTTGCATCCACAGTTTTCCATCATGAATCCTACTCAATATAATTTTAGTGCATTTGTCTATATCTAGTTCACAATAAAAATAATACTTAAACAAGTCCAATTCAATGAAATGTTCAAATCTAGTCTTAACTATCATGTCATCATTAAAGACCAATTCCATATCTTTTTTGAAATATTTACTTCCAATAGACTCAACCTTGTGATTCAAATAGTTTTCTACATCTTCTAGATAGACTACACTGTTTGGGGTGATAGACAATATAGAATTAGGGTTTCCTTAACTAGGTTTTATGAAAACTACCTTAAACTTAGGGCTATCTTCATTTTCAACACTGTGAACAACTGATATATCCATAATTCTTATTAACAATATATGTTACCAAACAATTTTTGTGCAAAACAATAAAATATCTCTTTCCAAAAATAGGGTTATCACACTGGCAAGTACCTTCAGAATATTTTTTTCTTCAAATGTGTGCATAATGAACTAAAATCAATTTTGTACTATAGTTATGCATCAACTTGAAATTGCATTGATTGCATACTTCACAAATATAAAAAAGTTTTTATTTGCATTCTGCAATTAGATAACTATCTAGAATCATCTGTCTGATCTTCAAATGTCATCTAAGGTTTACTATAGCCTCCTTTCATCATGACAAATTTCATCATGAAATTTGCCACAAAAATGTAATTTTCATCTTCTATTATAGAATCAGCTCTTACTGTAATACTAGTAACTCTAAATTTCATCATAACTTGTTTAGATGAGCTCTAAAGCACAAATTAGCTTACGTACAATCTAAAAACAACTAGATACACCATTTTCCAACTTCTCCAACTCTAATTCGGTCTTTGCATGAATTTATCAAATTCTAATGTTGTGAACAAGCTTAATTCAACTTAATTGAATCAAACTCAACAACTGACTTTGATCTTTCTGTATCATCATCTAACTTTTCTTTTGAGATATTTGTTCCTTTCATGAATGCTTCATTAAGTTCTTCCTAAAGTTCACTCACAATGCTTCTTTATTCTTCATTGCTTTTGATAGTTATGGAGTCCCATTCCTCATTCCTTCTATTATTTTTGGAGTCTCTTCCATAATTTTTTCTATTCCCAAGGATTCTTCTAGTGTTCCTTCTATCTCTAAAGTTTTTATCAATCTTGCATTACCTTGCTGGGTGTCTAAAGTTATTACATAATTGAAATATAGGTGCTCCACTTCTAGGAATCTATTGACCATCAAGTTCATGACAATTTTGAGCCATGTGTCCTAAGTTGTTACACTTATAAAAAAATATCTATCTTTTTTCATCATAAGATCTTCTTCTATCTATGGGGTTAGTATTTCTAGACATTCTACTATATCTTTTATCATTATCATACTTCAGTTTCCTACAGTCAATTGCATGATGACCCATATCATGAAAATTATGATAACAAAAGTCCTTAACATGATTAAATGAATTATCAGTACAATACTTTTTCATATGACCTATTTCATTACATAAAAAGAACTTTCCTCCAAATTCATACCTCACTTCCTTGGAAGTTTCCACTTGCTTTGGTTCATCCAATATTTCAACTTCCTTGTTTTTCTCAACTTCTTTAGGTTTCTCAAAAGATTGATTGGATTCTATCTTATCATTAGATTTATTTATTTGATCTAATCTCAGATTTCTTCAAAGACATGTTGATTAAATAACCAAGATCAATCTTCTCAAAAGGTTTATGTATAGACATGGAATCATCAAGCTTTTCTCTACTAGAATAAATTTTCTCAAGCAATTGTTTGTAGTGTGTCAATTCACCTTTCACAATAGTATTGGGGTAAAAGCACAAACCTGTGTCACCCTTTTACAAAGGAAAAGGCAAAAGAATTTATAATTATTCACCTTCAATTACATAAAATTGATATTATTATTTAGAATTCAAAAATGAAGTAAACTAATTAAATGTGTATAAATGGATGAAGTTTAGGATTATAATTTTTAATAATTATATGGAATAAGAAATGAAATATTTTCCTATTTTTTAATGATAACATTTTAGTTGTTGAAAAATGTTGGAAATCAAGGGTCTAGTTCCCACTACAAAACTACATGAAAATATACTTATTTCCCTTTGATCTCATGTTATGTTATATATAACATATGTAGCTAGAGTAATCAAAAATTAAAATTGGCTTTAGACCTATATTTTCTCTTTTATAAAAATTCAAACTTCAACTTATTCAAATCGATAGTTTTCATCTCCCATTAAATTTTTCAAAATAATTATATTCCAACCAAAAGAAAACTTACAAATTTTGAAAGAGGACTCTCTCCTCTAGAATGTCATATAATTTTTATTTTTTATTGATTTGATTTAATATTTTTTCTTTCTCAAAATCAACATCTTCCCAAGAGTTAAAATTTATTTATTTTAATTTATTTTAAAGTCCCTTTTTTAACTATAAAAAATATGGTGTGTAGTTCCTGTCAAACAAGTATATGCAAATCATCTTTTTTTGTTTTGATTTGAAAATATATTTTAGATAACATGTATAGGTAGTGATAAAAAAAAAGAAATAATTATTTTTGATGTATATTTTATTTGTTATAAGTACTCAAGTTTGACCTTATCAGAATCTAATAGTTTTTTCCTCCCATCAAAATATCGCTATCAAATCTATACCTTCCTAAAAAAAGATTACATATTTGTGAAGAGGATTCTCTCTTCTAGAGATAAATATTATTTTTTTAATTTTTTGATATCATTTACTTTTCTTTTTTTCTTTTTTTGATGGAGCATCTTCTAAAATGTTGAAATATCAACTTATAATATTTTGAGATTATAACATATTATAAAAAATCAAAACACTCAAAAATTTATATAACGATGATAATGAATCTTAGATCTATAAAAGGGTATTTTTAGTTTCTAAAAAAAATTGAGTTTTGATAAAAAAATGAGATTTGACCAAAATAGATTTTTGTATCATAAACGATGAGACAAATATGTGCTTTTACCCTTCAAGGATAAAAATATGCATGCAAATTAAGATGTAAACTAATATAAACATTGCAAAGCAATGGAAGAAAGTAAATCTAATCTATGAAAGGAAATAACAATGCAATATTAATCTATGAAAATAAATATAGATCTAAGGTAATATGCAAATGCAAGGATGAAACCTCATGATAATGCAAGCCATGGATGCAAGAGAGAATAAGACAAGAAGATAGAAGTTCTCCAAAGTTGTAGCATAACAATAGAATAATAATGGATGTCTAATTGTGGATCAATTATGGATATATTGTGGATGTCCAAAATGAGGAGAGGGTTCTCCCTTATAAAGAAAACTATGGAGGTGAGAAGCTTCTCACAACCTATATGAGATAATAGAGTTTGATCCATGTGAGACAAAATTCCACCAATGAGAAAAGAGGACTGTTTGAGAAGAAAGTGGAAAGAGGAAAAAGAGGACTCCCACTTAGAGATATGTGCATTTAAGTGTAGAGAAAATAAAAAAGGATTTATTTATTTTATTTTATTTTATTTACCTTTTAAAGTGGGTTTAATTTTTATTTATTTAATTTCCTTTTTCATCACAAAGAGATATTTAAGTGACAATTTTATTTAATTAAAAGGGAGCAAGTTCTTTTAATTAAATAAGAAATATTTAATTAAATTAAAAGAGGGATTTTTCTCTTAATTAATCAAATGTGGATGAATTTAATTAAAAGAGAGATTTTCTTTTAATTAAATGGGGACTTAGTTTATTTAATTAAAAGAGAGATTTTCTTCTAATTAAACAAGACTTAGAATAGAATGATCAACCTTAGAAAAATAAATAATTGAATTTGATCAAGGAAGTTGATTTAATAAAATACTGCAAACCATTGATTCAGGAAATTGATAAAATTGAATAATGGTGGTCCATAGTCTAGGTGACCATTTTAGGGTGCATACATTTGCCCATCTTTGACTAATGTGTGATTGATTTGCAAACACATGTAGTCAAAAAAAGAAATTGAAGTGTGAGATTGATTTGGGATCACAAAACATCCCAGATGTGTGGTCGATTCAAGAACAAACCAAGATAAAGAATACAAATAAATTTTGACTTTAAAAAGTTGAAGATAAAATTGATAAAATTGAATCAAGGATTGAAGTTGATAGGTACTGCCCACTTGTGATGGAAATTGAAATGGGATAGAGGAGAAACAAAAAATTGACAAATTTGATCAAATTGAACAAAAGATAAAGTTCTTTATGTAAGATGAAAGATTTAAGAATCACAGAACCAAGGTAGATCAAAAAGAATGAAATATTATGACCTAAAGGTGATTTAGAATAAGAGAAATGGGGTAAAAGAAAATGGATGATAAATTTTTGGAGGATATGGAAAAAATAGAAAGAAGAATATAAAATGTTCCATAAGAAAGAGAATGCTCCAAAATCAATAAACTATTTAAGATAGAATTTTTTTTTTAGATCATGAAAGAAGATAAGGAAATGAAGATCAAAACATGATGATAGTTGATTAAGAAAGATGAAGGAAAACCCTCTCAAACTCATAATGCAGCCTAAAAATGCAAACTAACATGAAGCCTAAAAATGCAAGCTACATGAAAATGTAATTGTGTACTTGCAAAAGAGAAACTATAACATAGGATTTTGTGTTTATTTTTCATTAGAAAATGTAAATGAACTTATTTTCATCATTGGGCCATTATTAACAAATATCAAAAAATCACACAATCATCACTAGTCATAAACACAACTATAAAGATATGAATGTGATTTATATTAGATTGGAATGTGGAAAGATTCCAACATAAGCATAAAAGAGATAAAGGTCAAGATGACTGTGATGTTAGCTCACCCAATTTAATGTAGTAAAACTATGCTTGCCTCAAGTCATAGATGCCAAGATGACCATAAGAACGGTTGTGCAAAAATAATGAAAGATGATGTCTCAAATCTCCTAAGTGTTTCAAGGGGACAAAAAGAGACACTCTAGAGTTTCAAGACCACACCCAAAAGCAACAAATAAATAAAAATATTCCCCATGCCCCAAGTCCTCTAGCTATGCTCTCCAAAGAGACTCATCAGACAAGGACACTAAAAAAAAATCAATAATAGGCAGCACAAAAAGAAAAGATTTTGACATAAGTCAAGCATTAAGTGTTGCATTTAAAATTTAAGCATGTGAACTGATACTAAGTTCTATGGATAAGGATCGAATGCTTGTAGGCACAAAAGATTACATGAAAAAACTAGGTAATACCAAACTAATAAGTGTTGAAAAACACTCAATGTCAAAGGTTGTATTGAAAAATACAATTGGGGTGGTGTTGGAAAACACCATTTGTGAGGTGTCCTAAAGGCTAACGCAGTCAAGAGACCAAAGCTAACATAGTTATGCCCACTAGAAAAAGACCAATTCCAAACCAAGGCAACAAGGACAAGGCATGATGCAGAAAGGCTAAGTGTCGAGGACACATGCTAAGAAACAGGGGTACAAAGGCCTCAAGTAGCGCCAATTTTTAGGTTTTCACCACTTGGATTTTTTTAATTTTTTTCAGGACTTTTTATTATTTTATTTTATTTTTCCTACCAAGGCTCCTATTTCTAGGTTTTCACCAAGACACTTTTTCTATTTTTTATTTTGAATTATTATTATTATTATATTACTTTTTCTGTATTTTTAGAATATATAATATTTTTGGAGATACATCAAAGTGCTTTTTACTAAGATGATCTTTTTTTAAGGATATTTTTCAATTTTTAGAATTTTCACAATATATCATTTCTTTGGATTTTTGAAATATATCATTTTTTTGTATTTTTTAGGATCAATAAATATATACAAAGATATACAATGCCCCAAAATATAATAGGCATCAAACCCTCAAGCAAGACTATATTGTTTAGTCCCAATCTATAGCAAGGTAGAGGACATGATGGAGCAACAAGCTGGTGGATATGATGGTTAAGAAAAGAGTGTATGAAGCAAGTGAAAGTGATCTGCAAAGACTAATTCCTCAAGAGTACCCAAGCTAGGGGAAAATTTCATGTAAAGCACAGTTGGACAAGAAATGAAAGGCCAACATAAGATAATTCATGAAAGCATAATATAAAAGTGGGAAAGATGCAATCCAAAAGAGTAGACATGTCAAGAGGCTTCATAGCATCGTATTTTTCTCTTTTTTTATTAGATCAAGACCAAAAAGGTAAAAGATAGCAATAGACTAGAATGAATGTGATGGAGACACAACCAAAGACCATAATGAACACACAGGAAAAGGGAAATATTATTATCAATGAAAAATTCCCTATGGGCTTCCAATAGTATGATTCTAGAGAAAGAAATCCTATACACAATACCTTCTCTCTAACTCCACTAAGAGCTACCTTTACAATGTCAAAAATGTTCTTAAATAAGCCCCAAGTGGTATAGGGTTAGGAATACATTCTAAAATATGCTAGTTGGCATCCACCACCAAAACAAAAGGTTCTAGAAATCAAATAAGAAGTCAGTGTAAAGTTAGAAAAATCCAAAAATGGTAGTCCAACTTCTAGGAAACATAACTTTTGAACCGTAACTCTAATTGATGAACCATTTACATTTATGGAAAGCTCTTGAAGTTCTCTACGACCTTGGGGGGGAGCTTTTCTCATATTCTATTTTTTTGGCCCCATACGAGGCTATTTAGTGCCCCGTATCTGACATTGAAATAATCTTACGAGGTCTCCAAGAAAATTAAAACTACAATAACTTTATAACCATAAATCCTTTTGACCTAATTTTTTTTTGGAGTGTTTTAAATTAAAATTAAATCATCCCTCAATAAAAAAATAACTCATTTTCTACATTCACACATATCCCAAAGTGCTTAAAGCCTAATAAAACTCTAACACAAAAAACTAATAGTGGAACTGTGAGAGTTGGAACCTTTATTTGACCCAAGTGGGTATGCAGAAATGAAAAAATATTAAATAGAAACTATCTATAAGCATATTTTTGGGTGATACAAGATTGCCCTTACACCACTAGATGCTCCTGTATCAGACACCCAAGGTAGATTGGAAAGTGACCCTGTCACTTTATGATAGAGGAAAACCCAAATAGGAAACCTCCACTGTTGATATCTAAGTCGAGTCATCTATTGGTCATCCTTTCCACTTCACCAAATACTCTTCATACTCCCTATTTTTGGTACTCATACCCACACAACTATCCAAAATCTCTTCTATCTCCTCCTTAGAAGTAGGAATTGGACATGGCTTCAACATCAATCCCTCATCTACACCATCATCATGATATTTTGTTAATTTTGCAATTTTGAAGATAGGAGAAATGTGAATCCCATTTGGAAACTCCACCTCATAAGCATTTCCTGAGTCATGTTTCTTCAAAATTTTGTAGGGGCCAAATTTCTTCATCTTCAACTTGTAAATACCCACTAGAAACTATTCCTTTCATAAGTGTACCATAACCAAATCCCCTACTTGAAATTCCTTATGTATCCTCCTTTGAAATGACCTAGCTTTATACTATTGATTCATCTTGGTAATGTGTGCATGGACCTCCTCATGTGGGCTCTTGACATGTTAAACAAATTATTCTGCCTTAACACTTGTCCTCTCCCCTTGCTCCATCTTCCTTAATTCTAGTGCATTCCTTAGGCTACTGCCATACACAATTTGAAATGGTGATCTACCAACAATCTGATTTATAGAATTATTGTAAGAAAATTCTACCTATGGTAGAATCAAATCCCATCCCTTAGGCTAATCCACCACTATCTACCTCAACAAATTGCCCAGACTTCTATTTACTACTTCTATCTGTCCATCACTCTGTATATGATATGTAGAACTAAACTTCAATTCCATCCTCAACTTTCTCCATAAATTCCTCCAAAAATACCCAAAAAATTTAGTATTTGTATTAGAAACAATACTCTTTGGGAGACCATGTAGTCTCACCACCTCTCTAAAAAAAAAAATCTACAATATATAAGGCATCATGAGTCTTATGGCATGGAATGAAATGTGCCATCCTAGAGAACCTATCAACCACCACAAATACTGAGTCATTACCCCTTTGTGCCCTTGGCAATCAAAGAACAAAATCCATACTTATGTCCTCCCATGGCTTCAATGGAATAGGCAATGGATCATAGAGTCCAATATTGTGACTAAATCCCTTGGCTGCTTGACATACTTGAAAACTTTGTACAAACATTTTCACATCTTGTGACATTTGAGGAAAAAAATAATGTTCTCTAAGAATGGAAATGGTCTTATTTTGACCAAAGTGTCCTGCCATCCCCCCACTGTGCTTGTCATTGATCAAATTTTTACTCATGGAACTCTTTGGTATGCATAATTGACTACCCTTGAATAGCATACCATCCTAAATCAAATAATCTAGCCACTTGATACTATCTACAGTAACAAGTTCTTTACAAGCCTTCCATGCTTTAGCAAAATCTGTTAGAATTCTTTAGAATAACTGAGAAGGGCGGGGGTGGGGGGGGGGTGAATCAGTTATTCAAGGTCCAAATGCCCTATTAATACCTTTTTACTACTTTTAATGAATCCATACCCTTTTTATCTATTCAAACTTAAATCAATCATATAAGCAAGTTACAGTAAATCAACATGCAAAGATAAAAACATTCAAGATCAACACATGACACAATGATTTACGTGGAAACCCAATTTGGGAAAAACCACCAGTAACATGCTACTTGATTCTCACTCTTCTGAAGTGATGCTGTTAAATGTGACCTTGTTAGAGGATTTCACCAAACTATTAGGAATGGGCCTAGTTAAAGGTCTTTAGAACATTCACTTGGAATGTCACCCTGTTAAAGGATTTTTCTAATGGCTGTTAAACCAACCTAAGTCCATAGGATTTAGACATATAGTTACAATTTCTATAAAGTAACAATAATGATCTTTTGATCTAATATAACTTACAACATACTTTGTAGATTTTAGATCACACTTTCAATTCAATCCTTATGCTTGGCTTTAATCTCTTTAGCTCTGACTGCTTGTCTTCTTCTCAAGCTTTGTCTCCTTGAGTCCTCTAACTCATTCTGCCAATGTAATCATCTTTGTGGTCAACTATACAAATTATGCTTGACCACTATCTCTCTTTTCTTCTATCCCCTCTCGCTCTCTCCTTCTCTTATTAACTTATGTCTTCTTATATAGAAGTCTGATTTGCCTTTACTGCTCAATTCTCCCTCTTCAATTTTAGGGTTTCAAAATTGATTAGGTAAGATAGAATGTATCTACCCCATATCTTGTTTTCTTCTTGAAACTTCACCAGTTGTATCTTAAAAATGTTCTACATGGTGTTTTGTGCCACAAACTCATCATTCTTATCTTCCTTTTAATTCACAGATTTCTAGATAACAACCTTATCGGCTTAGATCTGGCGAATCTTCAATTTCCTAAATAATGCAGCAACTCAGCATTATTGAGTTACTAGTGCTCGAAACCTCTGTGTTACTCAGCACCTATACCAGCTTGGCACTTGAACTTACTCGGCACTTGAACTTACTCGACACTTGAACTTACTTGACACTTGAACTTACTCGGCACTTGAACTTACTCGGCATTAACTAGAACTTGCATGGCTCCTTCCCTCTAATGAACTTAGTTTGAGCTTTACAAAATACTTAGTTAAAACCTTAAATATTTGATATGTTTTAGTGTGCCCATTCTTTTTAGTATGTCATCAAATACATTCTTTCATCAATGGCTTAGCTGATCCTTGTACTTCATTCCAACATCATAACTTCAACCTTTCTCTAGGTATTTTAGTTACATCTTATTAATTGCCTCCACCTTGACAATCAACTAATTGATATTATTTAGATCACTAAAGCAAAATTCATCCCTAGAAGTAGCAAGTTTGACATCAATGACAAAACAATGATTGAGGACATTCTTTACTAGTTCCATATTTTATTCCAACAATCTCCCTCAACTTTTCTTATAATTATTTCAATCATTTCCAACAATCTCCCTCTTTGGCATTAATAGAAAACCAAACTGATCAAGTAATCAATTCAGTTACCACAAAGATTGTATACGTTGTCTTGCTATATTTCACTACTGATCTCATATATCTCCCTCTTTCATATATATATCTCCCTCTTTCTTTGCATTGATCAGTTTCACTGCATATTTCTCCCTCTTTGACATAAATGCCAAAGATGTAGCATTTTTATCATGAAAAATATAAGCTTTGGCTTCTTGTTGTTTTTCTCCCTCTGTCACCATGGTTGTGATTGATTTGGAGTTTTTGTACCTGCTATCATCCTTTTCATCAACTTATTAATATTTCAATGATTTATTCCTGTTGATACAAGGTAGCTTCCTTCTTGCCTTAAACTTCTTGGGTTAGGGGTATGACCCCCAATTTTCCTCTAAGATAATCATAGGCATCCTTGGGCAATGGTTTGGTGAAGATATATGTAGTTTGTTCTTTTGTGTGAATGTATTCCAACTTCACTTGTTTGTCTTCTACCAATTCTCTGACATAATGATACTTGATTGTGATATGCTTGGTTTTTGCATGTATCACTAGATTTTTGGATATGTTTATAGCACTTGTATTATCATAATACAATATCACTAGTTTTGTTACTTCTTCTTTCATTCCATTCAATAGATGTGTGAGCCATACAATGTTTGTACAATTGACTGCAGCTGCCACATATTCTAATTTTGGAGTGGATTGGGATATACATGTTTGTTTCTTGCTAGTCCAGGTAACCAGCCTTTTGCCTAGAAATAATGCACCTCCAGTTGTGCTTTTTCTGTCATCAATGTTTCCTCCCCAGTCTGCATTTGTATATGCATTGAGTTCAAATTTTCCATTCTTTTTGTAGTATAGACCAAAATCATTAGTCCATTTAAGATATCTCATTATTCTTTTTACTGCTATGAGATGATTTTCTTTAGGATTAGCAGAAAACCTAGCCACTATTCCAATTGCTAATGATATGTCTGGTCTACTATGCAAAACATATTGTAGTTTTCCAATCCTGGATCTGTACATTGTTTGATTGACTTCAGTTGACTCATCATTTTTGGATAGATTATTTCCTGTGGCCATTGGTGTGCTTACTGGTTTGGAATCCTCCAATCCAAACATTTTAAGAATTTCTTTGATGTACTTTGATTGTGTAACAAATATTCCATGTTTAAGTTGGTGTACTTGCAATCCAACAAAAAATTTGATTTCTCCAAACATAGAAATTTCAAATTCATGTTTCATTCTATCAGCAAAGCCTTTGCAAAGTACTTCCTTACCACCAAATACTATGTCATCCACAAAAATTTTAGATACAATAATGTCTTTACCTTCTTCAGCTTTGATGTACATGTTGTTGTTATCATCAGTTCTTTCAAATCCAATTTTCTCTAGATACTTGTGAAGTCTCTCATACCATGTTCTAGGTGCTTGTTTCAAACCATAGAGTGCTTTATGTAGCTTACACACCATATCCCTATTGTTCTCATCAACAAATCCTTCTGGTTGTTCAATGTAGACTTCTTCTTCTAGTATACCATTTAAGAAGGTAGATTTTACATCCATCTGATAGACTTTGAAATATTTTTAGGTAGCATATGCAAGTAAAGTTCTTACTCCTTCCATTCTAGCAACAGGAGTGAATGTTTCTCCATAATCTATTCCTTCTTTGTGAGCATAACCCTTGCATACTAATCTGGCTTTATTTTTGGTAATCTCACCATTCTCATCTAGTTTGTTTTTGAATACCCATTTGGTACCAATCACATTCTTGTCAGTTGGTCTGGGAACCAAACTCCAGGTTTTGTTTTTCCTTATTTTATTAATTTCTTCTTCCATAGCTTTATACCAGTCATCATCCTATAATGCACCATATACTGTCTTGGGTTCATATTTGTTGATCAGACATGATTCATGTCTTAGTCTATTCCTTGTCATTGGTCTTGCATCTTTGTCACCAATTATCTGTTCAGCAGGGTGATGTCTTTTTACATATTTGGATAATCTTGGCTCTGTCCTTGTTTCCAAGTTTGATCTTTCGGATTCAAGATCACTATGCACTTCATTGTCAATTTGTTCTTCATTATGTGTACTATCTTCAGAATTAGATTGTGCATTTTCTTCATTTTGTAACTCGACTTCTAAATGCAACTCGGCATTCACTAGTTGTGAATTGGATGAAACTGACACTTGTTGATTTTCAATTTGATTGTCATCATCATCATCAGTAGTCATTCCTTCATAAGAATATAAAAAGGTTTTGTATTCTTTCATTTTCTTTGGTTCTTCAGCTTGGACTTCTGTGTGCTCATCAAAATTTACATTTGCACTTTCCACAATTTTGTAATGTTAACATTCAAACACTTATATGCCTTACTTCTAGTGGAGTAACCAAGAAATATACCTTCATCACTTTTTACATCAAATTTTCCATTTCTAGTATCCTTCAAGATAAAAAATTTGCAACCAAACACTTTGAAATGTTTTACATTGGGTGAGTAACCATACCATAATTCAAAAGCTATTGTATTTGTACCTTTCTTGACTTGTACTTAGTTCAGTGTATCAATAGCTACACTTACAGCTTCTCTCTAGTATTTTAGAGCAACATTCTTTTCCATCATTAATGTTCTGGAACAATCAATCAAAGATCTGTTTCTTCTCTCAACAATTCCATTGTATGGGGGAGTTCTAGGAGCTAACATTTGTCTTTTGATTCCATTGTCATTACAGAATATCTCGAATTCATTTGATGTAAGTTCACCACCTCTATCTGATCTTAGGCATTTCAAGCTTTTTTCAGTTTCCTTTTCAACTCTGGCCACATACCATTTAAACATTTGAAAAGCATCAGATTTTTGTTTTAAGAACATAATAGTCATCATCCTGGAATAGTCATCAACAAATAGCATTATGTATTTATCTCCTCTATAGCTTTGTATTTCCATTGGGCCACATAAGTCAGTGTGAACTAACTCAAGTATCTCTTTGGATGTATAGTTCTTGCTTTTGAAACTTGATTTTGTCATCTTTCCTAGCTGACATTATTTGCACATGATATTATCAGGCTTTTTCAATTTTGGTAGACCTCTGACTTTCTTCATTTTACTGATGTTGACTAGATTATCAAAATTGACATGACATAATCTTCTATGCCATAACCATTCATCATCAAATTTTGCAAATAGACAAGAAGCATCATCCATATCAAGGTAAAACAAATTACTCTTTGTTTGATCTCCTTTTCTTACTAGTTTACCATCAATATCACAAATTTTTGCAGTTTTGTTTCCAAATTCCACTTTGCAACCTATATATCCTAACTGTGATACACTGAGTAAATTGTAGTTTAATCCTTCAACATAGTATGCATTATCACATGAAATCTATTCTGTGAGCTTAATGGAACCTTTTCCTTTGATTTGACATGGAGCATCATTACCAAATCTAACACTATTTCCATCATACTAAGTAAAGTTGACAAACTTACTTTTGTCTCCTATCATGTGATGTGAGCATCTACTGTCTATGATCCATCTGTCGTTCTTGTTTATACATGTCACTAGTGCTATGGCTTCTTCTTCATTAGATTGGTCCTTCATGGCTACATAAACAACTTCATCATCATTGTCATCAGCATTTTCTTCACCAATATAACACTTCTTACCTTTTTCTTTGTAATCTCTTTTGTCATCATCTCTTCTGTTTTTGTATTTATTGCTTTCCTTAGAATCCTTTTTCTGTGGACATCTTGCAGCAATATGACCTACTTCATTGCAATTGAAATAGATGATAGGCATCTTATCTTTGAATTTTTCTATGCCCCTATGAAATCTTCTAGCGAGAAATGCTTCTAATTGTTCCACATCTTCCTCATCAGTGCTACTGTCCTAGATACATACTTCATTTTTCTTCCTTTCTTTGATTTTACCTGTTCGGCATCTTTTAGTGATAACTTTTCCTTAAAAGAAGATTCATCATTTTCATGTTTGTAGTTGTCAAAGTTAGATAACACAAATGTTGTGAGTCTACCTATTATACCTTCAAAGCTTAGATTATTTCTTGGTATGCATCTCAGTTCTTATATTGCTGATACTCTAATAGCATAGATAGGGAGCAAGGTTCTTAAGAACTTACTATTAATAGTATCCTCATCCAGTTGACCATTCAAGCATCTTATTGCACTTACCACTTCCTTCATTCTTACACCATACTGAGCAGCATTCTCATTTTCCTCCATTTTCATGTCGTCAAACTTTTTTTTGAGACTTTCTCTTTTTGTTCTTTATACATTCTGATCTCCTCCATAGATGTCTGATAGTGCTTTCCAAATTTTGAATGTAGTGTCACATCCTTTGATATCATCAAATTCAGCATAGTTGAGTGCAGATGCAATTTCTAGCATTGTCTGATTATGTTCTTGTTTTTTTTTCATGTCTTTTGTAGTAGGAGCACTAGTTGGATCTACATGTTCAGTGATAATTGAATTTTGAGCATAATCTCCTATGGATCCAAGATGTAGCTTCATCAAACTTTTCCATGCAACAAAGTTGTCTTGGTTGAGCTTGGGAACTTCTCTTTTTGGCATTTTGATCTTTTCTACTAGTAGTCCCTTTAAACTGAATCAACAGTTACGCTCTAATACCAATTGTTAGAATTCTTTAGAGTAACTGAGAGGGGCGGGGGGGTGTTGAATCAGTTATTCAAGGTCCAAATGCCCTATTAATACCTTTTTACTAATTTTAATGAATCCATACCCATTTTATCTATTCAAACTTAAATCAATCATATAAGCAAGTTACAGTAAATCAACATGCAAAGATAAAACATTCAAGATCAACACATGATACAATGATTTACGTGGAAACCCAATTTGGAAAAAACCACTAGTAACATGCTACTTGATTCTCACTCTTCTGAAGTGATGCCCTATTAAAAGCGTGCCCTGTTAAAGGCTTACAACACACTGTTAAATGTAACCTTGTTAGAGGATTTCACCAAACTGTTAGGAATGGGCCTAGTTAAAGGTCTTTAGAACATTCACTTGGAATGCCACCCTGTTAAAGGATTTTTCTAATGGCTGTTAAACCAACCTAAGTCCATAGGATTTAGACTTACAGTTACAATTGCTAGAAAGTAACAATAATGATCTTTTGATTTGATATAACTTACAACATACTTTGCAGATTTTAGATCACACTTTCAGTTCAATCCTTATGCTTGGCTTTAATCTCTTTAGCTCTGACTACTTGTCTTCCTCTCAAGCTTCATCTCCTTGAGTCCTCTAACTCATTCTGCTAATGCAATCATCTTTGTGGTCGATTGTACAAATTATGCTTGACCACTATCTCTTTTTTCTTCTATCCCCTCTCACTCTCTCCTTCTCTTATTAACTTATGTCTTCTTATATAGAAGTCTGATTTTCCTTTACCGCTCAATTCTCCCTCTTCAATTTTAGGGTTTCATTTTGATTAGGTAGGATACAATGTATCTACCCCATATCTTGTTTTATTCTTGAAACTTCGCCAGTTGTGTCTTAAAAATGTTCTACATGGTGTTTTGTGCCACCAACTCATCATTCTTATCTTCCTTTTAATTCACAGATTTCTAGATAACAACCTTTTTGGCTTAGATCTGGCGAATCTTTGATTTCCTAAATAATGTAGCAACTTGGCATCATTGAGTTACTTGTGCTCGGCACCTCTGTGTTACTCGGCACCTATACTAGCTCAGCACTTGAACTTGCTCAGCACTTGAACTTACTCGTCACTTGAACTTAATCGGCACTTGAACTTATTCAGCACTTGAACTTACTCGGCTCTTAAACTTACTCGACACTTGAACTTACTCAGCACCACTCGGCATCTGAAGTTTACTCAACATTAACTAGAACTTGCTCGGCTCCTTCTCTCTAATGAACTTAGTTTGAGCTTTACAAAATACTTAGTTAAAACCTTAAATCTTTGATATGTTTCAGTGTGCCCATTCTTTGTAGTATGTCATCAAATACATTCTTTCATCAATGGCTTAGCTAATCCTTGTACTTCATTCCAGCATCATAAATTCAACCTTTCTCTAGGTATTTTAGTTACATCTTATAAATTGCCTCCACCTTGACAATCAACTAATTGATAGTATTTGGATCACTAAAGCAATTGTCATCCCTACAAGTAGCAAGTTTGACATCAATGACAAAACAATGATTGAAGACATTCTTTACTAGTTCCATATTTTATTCCAACAATCTCCCTCAACTTTTCTTATAATTATTTCAATCATTTCCAACTAAATCAGGATCCTTAGGATACAAATTCTTGAGTTCATCAAACCCAACCACTTCAACCTACATTGCTGCTAGCAAAAACTATTTCCTACTCAATGCATCTATAACCCTATTAGACCTTTCACTTTTGTGTTTCAAGACAAATGTATAGCTTTGCATGAACTCTACCCACTTCAAATGTCTCTGGTTCAACTTACCTTGGCTATTTAGGTACTGCAATGGCTGGTGATCAGTATACAAGACAAATTCTTTTGGCAATAAATAATGCCTCCATTTCTTTAAGGCCTAACTGATTGCATAAAACTCCTGATCATAAATAGAATACTTGTTCTTTGCATCATTCAATTTTTCACTAAAATATAAAATAGGCTTACGTTCTTGGCTCAATATGGCCCCAATAACATTGAAACTAGGATCACAATCTACCTAGAACACTTAACTGAAATCAAGAAGTGCCAACACTGGTTGTTCTGTCACCTTCTTCTTCAAAAATTCAAAACTCCTTGTATCTATTGTAGTCCACTTGAACTCTTTCCTATCCCCCCTTATTGTTCTAGTTATGAGTGCACATATGCCACTGAAATTCTTAATGAAGTTTCTGTAAAAACTAACCAGACCATGAAATGATCTCACCTCAGTAGAAGACCTTGGAGTAGGCCATTCCAAGATGGATTTTACCTTCTCTAGATCCATTTTGAGACCCTCGGATGATACAACAAACCCCAAGTAGACTAACTCCTTTTTACAAAGCTCACTTCTTCAAATTAATCAACATTTTCTCTTCCCTCAACATTTCAAGGATTCTACAAATGTGCAATAAATGTTCATCCAAAGTCTTTCTAAAAATTAAAATATCATCTAAATAGACAATAACAAGTTTTCCCAAGAATTTCTTTAGTACCTCATTCATAAGCCACATGGTGGTGCTTGGCATGTTGGTCTATCCAAAAGGCATGACTAATCACTCATATAGGCCCTCCTTCATCTTGAATGTAGTCTTCCACTCATATCCCTCTTGTATCTATATCTAGTGATAGACACTCTTGAGATCTATCTTTGCAAAGTACTGAGCCCCATTCAAGCAGTCCATAAGATCATCCATTCTTGGAAAAGGGAACCGATACGTGATGGTTATTTTGTTTATAGCTCAAGAGTCTGTGCACATTCTCCACTCTCCATCCTTCTTTGGTTCTAGTACTGTAGGTACTGTACATGGACTCAGACTCTCTCAAATCAACCCCTTCCTTAATAGCTCTTGAACTTGTTTTTTTAGCTCCTTAGTTTTAGTAGGAGTCATCCTATGAGCAGCCTTGTTAGGCAAACTAGTTCCAAGAATTAAATCTATCTAATGACTAATTTTCCTTACTGGTGGCAACCCTTCTAGAACATTATCAAAGATGATGTCTCCATACTTAATAAGTCTAAAACTTCAGGTGAAATTTCACTACTACATTCTTTATCTTTTCTAGGAATCAAAGCATAACACATATGTTGATGTTTCATACCATCCAAAACATTTCTTCAATCAACAAGACATATCCGAGCACTACTGCATACCTTTTCACCTTCCTTTACCAAGGGATTCAATTTGTGGCAAACTCCATCCTTTGTTAGAGAGTATGTATTTACATGACCATCATGTATGACATGTATATCAAATTTCCATAGTCTTCCCAACAATAAATGGTAGACATCCATTGGAATAATGTCACAAAGAACTTCATCATGATAACTCCCAATCTTGAACTTCACCAAACACTATTCACTAACTAGGACCTTATGACCACCCTTCACCCAAGCAATCTGATAGGGTTGGAGGTGTTTCTCCCTCTTGAGTTTTAGCTTAGTGACCATCTCCTTAGACACCAATTTATCAGTGTTGCCACCATCAACAATCACATCACAACACTTACCCTCACACTTGCACCTAGTATAAAACAAACACCTCATTTTTCTAGGCTCAATCTCATCACTTAGTAAGACCCTTTAATTTACAAGAACCTCTCCTCTTTTTGCATCCTCAGAATGTGATGATTATTCATCCTCATCCACATAAGCAACCCTTCCTTGACCAGCAGCTCTCCTATCTATCCTTCCTTGTCATTGAGGACATTTAAAGGCACAATGACCTATGCCATTTCAATGAAAATAGATACCATGGAAGCCTCCCCTTCCTGATTCTTGTCCACATCCTCTACCTTTTCCTCTCTAATCACCAAAGTTTTGATCAAAGGAGCGATTCAAACCCTCATTTCTCTAGTTTCTGCTAGTACCCACATCTTCACTTTTCTTTTGGGTCTTATTTTAGCCTTCATATGACCTACTGCTACCCCTTCCTCCTTGACCACACCCACTTTTCCTTCCTTTAAATTTTTTATGTAGCTTCTCTTCGACTCATAGGGAAAATTGGTAATGCCTATTCAATGCTATTCATTCTAACCATACTTAACTCCTCTTGAATGCTAGGTCATAACCAACTGCGGTAACATACAACCTTCTCTTTATTTGCTTCTATATGCCCTACCCTAATAAGAAGTTAGTAAAATTACTTTGTATATTCTTGGACAAATTTTCTTGCTTGCTTTAATCCTTGCATTTTTTTGAACAAATCAAGCTGGTAGTCAACAAGGATGAATTGCTTCTTTAGTTTGTCCACCATGCAATCCCATCTTGTGATTTTCTCCTTTCCTCTTCTATTTCTTTCCAATTGAATCTCTTGCCACTAGATTTTGGCATGGCCTTTCATTTTGGCCTTCGTAAACTTAACCCTATCTAGATCCCTAATATTCTCATACTCAAAATACTCCTTTAGTTCATTGCTCCAATCGATCAACTCATTCAGGTTTAGATTTCTTGAAAACATATCCACATCAATTTTAGTTCTTTTTCCAAGCTTAGAAATGGCCCTAAAAAGCCTCTCCTCTACCTTATTTAGGAATTCCCCTTCGTCTTCCCCTTTCTATCCAATATTTTCTTCTTCTTCATTTTCTTTCACACTTTCATTACCTGTGCCAACATTTAGTCCTCTACGGATCTCCTTTTGCAATGCTTGAACATGTCTTTGGATGGTTCTAACCTTAGGAGTAACATCTCTAGCCCTTCCACCATATTTCCTTTATGGAGGGATCTTCTTGTCTCAAATCCACAACCACATAGTCCTAGTGCAAACTGCCTCACAGTCGGTGCTCTATGTACACACTCAAGAAAACCTACTCTGATACCTCTTGATGGAGACACAACCAAAGACTAGAATGAACACACAAGAAAAGGGAAATATTATTATGAATGAAAAATTCCCTATGGGCTTACAATAGTATGATTCTAGAGAAAGAAATCCTCCACATAGGACCTTCTCTCCAACTCAACTAAGAGTTGCATTTATAATGCCAAAAATGTTCTTAACTAAGCCCCAAATGGTTTAGGGTTAGGAATACATTGTAGAATATGCTAGTTGGCATCCACCACCAAAATAGAATGTTCTAGAAATCATGTTAGAAGTCAATGTAAAATTAGAAGAATCAAAAAATTGTAGTCCAACTTCTGGGAGGCATAACTTTTGAACCGTAACTCTGATTGAAGAACTATTTACATTTCTAGAAAGATCCTGAAGGGAACTACAACCTTATGGAGGAGATTTTCTCATCTCCCATTTTTTGGCCTCGTATGAGGCCATTTAGTGCCCCATATCTAACACTGAATCACTCTTAGGAGATCTCCAAGAAAATTAAAACTACAATAACTTTCTAACCATAAAGCCTTTTGACCTAATTCTTTTTCTGGAGTGTTTTAAATTACAAAAACAATAATCTATTCAATTTACACCATCTAGCTCATCATAATTTTGGATCAATTACAAAATAACTCATTTTCTACATTTACATGTATCCCAAGGTGCTTAAAAAATAATAAAACTCTAACCCAGAAAACTAATAGTGAAACTATGAGAGTTGGAACATTTATTTGATGGGTATCAAAAAATGAAAATACATTAAATAGAAACTATCTCTAAGAATATTTTTGGGTGATACAGGACTGCCCTTACACCACTGGATGCTCCTACATTAAAATGGAGGAAAATAGATATGAAGGCTAAACATGAAAGGAATGAAAACAAGATCATCATAAGATAGCTCATAAGATAGTCAAATGTTTGTGTATAGGCTAACATTATCTAGATCAAATAGAGAAGATGAAATGGATGAAAGATGTAGAAGAACTATGCATAATGGTTGATTGTCAAGTTTTAATCACGGTACTTATCAAAGGTGCCACAAGGAAGTGGTTTTTACAATAGGATGAATTTATTTCACTTTACTTTTGCTACCAAGATGCCTAATTACCAAGTTTTCACCAAGGCACATTTTTAAAATTTTCATTTTTTTCATTTTGTTTTCTTCAAAAATTTTCAATTTTTTTGAATTTTGAATTTTGGAAGAAGTCAAGCTTTTTAGATAATGTTCCTTGAAAGTTTAAACCATGACATGCAAAGGATTTGAAATGATATGCTCAAATATGTTGATAAGGAAAGGAAGATGAAAGATAAAAATGGAGGATATGGCTTTATGCAAAGCGAGTGAGATTGGAAGAGGGAAATGAAGGCAAGAACAATGTCAATACACATGTTGAAGGGTGGAAAGAGGATGAAGAAAATATGAATGAAGGAATACATAAAGGAATATGGTGAGTAGATAGAAGAGGTTGTGGTTTAGGTGCATGGAATGGAAGAATACTTCTAGAAGAAGATGAACTAGAATTCTTTGGAAGCTTGAATGTCAACTTCAATTGTTGTTCAATATCAGACTCTCTCAAGAAAGACTTTGGAATCTATATAGCCATAGGCCTCTTTTCATTTCTTTTTGATGATTTAGAGATAATATCTCCAATGATGGATTTTGGAACCCATACTTGTCTTATAATATTTTTCTTAGATATCTCTTTTAACTTTATGCATGCATGTTGATTAGAGGAGACATTGTGGTCTTCTTTTTTATATGGATTCTTTAATTGCATATTTTTCTTGTATTGAACATTCAGGTTACTTCCAAATGTCTTGGAACTTGTGGAATAAGAAGGATGATATAATTGGTTTAGGTGAGTGGATGGATGAAAAGGACTCAAGGATATGCATCTACATTGATCTTGAGGAAAGATATGAGAGAGAGGGATGTAAGGACCCAAGATGGATGATCAATTATGAGAGTTGGGAGGGGAAGGCGATGGGATATAAGGACCCAAGATGGAAGGAAGAGGTGACACATTCAATCTTGAAAAGGATCTTTGGATAGTATAAGTGTAGAGTTTTACTCTTTATTTTCAATAGGCTCAACATTGGAAGTAACAATACTATTTTTAATAACCTTAATGAAAGTATCATCTTTGGAAGGTGCAACTATATTAATATCATTTTGATTATCAATAAGCTTAGTGGTATAAGTAATAGCTTGATCTTTCTTAGGAGAAGATGCAACACATGGTGGATTGAATGAGGAAGGGAGAAGAGGATCAAAAGAACCATGAAATGAACCAGAGACATCATGAAAATAATTGGATGACATGGAGGGTTATTGATCTTGATCTTTATTTATATTCTTTTGTTTATTATTTATAGATTCCTCTTGACATGAAGCCACTCCTAAGGAGAAGGAAGCATGTTGGAATTGTATGGAAGACTTTGGAATAGATGATGAGGGACTCCCTAAAGTAGGCATTATAGTGCATGAAGGCTTAAGCTCTTTAGGTTTAGCATTATCAAAAGTATTTGCAGCCAAGTGAAGATTAGCTTGAGTTTCTTCAAGAGGTAGCTTTTGAGGATAACTATAGAGAACAACATGAAAAGTATTAGGATCTTTGTTGAATGAATGATTGGTAGAAGATTTGAGAGACTTAGAATCTTTAGTGGATAAATGGATAATGGAGGAAGTAGAAGATGGAAAGGGAGCATTAGAAGAGAAAGGTTTAACATGATCTTGTTCAAGAGTGTAATCTTTATTTTCAAAATGAGGGTTCTTAGAATAGAAACTCTTATGGCATTGATATTTTATTTCAGCAGACAAAAATGCACTCTTCCTCAAAAAATGTAGATTTATCATTTAGGTATTTTTCAAAAAATTTATCCATGTTGTTTTCAATATTCAATTCATATGGATTACCATCAATATATATCAGTTACTCATCCCCTTTAAGAACAAGTATAGGACTAAGAGGACTTGTAGGAATCATAGGAATATAATGGTCATCATCATCATAATTATTGTCACTGCAAGACTTATAAATAGGCATATCAAAAGAATTTTCATGTTGTTCATTATGGTATGTCTCAATAAGAGGAATAAGAATCTTGGTAGAAGTAGAAGAAGAATGATATCATGAAGAAGAGGTAGGTTAAGACCTACATGAATGATATTTAGAAGAATCATGGTAAGACTTGAAATATCAAGAATGTGAATGATATTTAGAAGAATCATGATAATACTTGCAAGATGAAGAATGTGAATGTTATTTAGAAGAATCATGATAAGAATTAGAAGATGAAGAATCTGAACGATATTTAGAAGAATCATGATAAGACTTAGAAGATGAAGAATATGAATGATATTTGTAAGAGTCGTGATAAGACTTAGATGATGAAGAATCTAAATGATATTTAGAAGAATCATGATAAGACTTACAAAATAAAGAATATGAATGATATTTATAATGTTAGAGTAAATAATTAATTTATTAATTATTTATTCTATTTACTTAAGCTTACTTAGGTAAATGCATTTATTTAATATTTTATATTTAATGCATGTTGTGGTTAGTTGTTGACAACACGGGAGTTTGTTCCCTTCTAGTTGTCACACTTATCTTCTACCACCTTCCAGCTTGTTCTACAAGCTTCCATGAGCTCTTTATAAGTCGGCTCTTCTCATTGTATTATCATATCATTGTGCATATTGTAAATACATTTTCATTGTGTTTGAATTCATGGTGTCTCTCATGTCCATTTAGGATTTTGCCCTTGCTCCATGCTCTTCCCTTCTTGGCTTCTCTTTGACAGATTCTCACATGCAGGTGATCTTGGGCATCTTCAAAGTTGGGTTTCCTCAACTCCAACATGGTATCAGAGCCTTCCTGCTACATCTTCATTGAAGAAATTTTGAAGCCATGATTTGGAGTCACAAACCCTAGTTTGTTTGTGCAATTTTTCTTCAAATCGGAGGATCAGCATTTTTTTAGAGCACTTTGGGCCCAAACAGACATCACCATTAGATCCAGAAGGCCATTTGTAGTCAAGATTCATATAAAGCTTTTTGATTTTGGAGACAGAGCTCCGGGAGGCAAACAAATTTTAGTTGCAGCACTTCCGTATGAACTGTACAGACGATCTCGGTGAAAAAAAATTTAAAAAAAATATAAACCGGCCGAACCACCACGGCAGCACTCATGCGCCACTGCGGGGCCTCTAGTCCTCTTCCTGCGTTCCACCGCGGACTGCATCTCCGCCTGAGCTCCTCCCGTTAGCCGCTCCGCTGGTGACTATGCCTCCGCCGAAGATTTGTCACCTCCTCTCGGCAGCGACGCCCGTTTGTGCTGCTATCCCGCTCCGCTCTTCTGCCTGCAACCACGGCCACCGATGTCTCTGTCCGGTCCCCGCCACCAGCTCTACCTTCTAATCAGCATTTGACAGGTGTCCGTCGTGTCAGTGCTAGTGCCAGCATGACACGTGGTAGGCGTGCCATGTGGCACATTGCCACGTGGCCCCTACCACATCATCATCTATACCTTCCATGTGGCAATGCCATGTGGCATCCTTTTTTCTTGCAATGGCTGACGAGCTATCAAATTTAATCGCTTGACTTGCTGACATCAGCGTGATGTCATCAGCCTTGCTTGCACCTCACCTAATTTTATTTTGGACCTACTTGTGGTTTTTTGGCCATAACTTTTCCATACGGGGGTATTTTTCCAATCCGAAAGAAGCACCAGAAAGCTGGTTCTGAGATAGATATTTTGGTGTAGATATTTTTAGGTTTTAATGCATTTTTATTGCTTTTTTTTTCTGTTGAATTCTAAAGTCCTATTTTTGGCTCTGGCATGCATATCTTTTGCGTCCCATGTCAGTTTTTTGAAAACTTTATATTTTTGGAAAGCTGGTTCTGACACCTTTTTAGAAATGTAGTCCTTGTCCTTAGTTTTTGGCCTATACTCTTTCTATCATAGTTTTGGCATTTTTTCTATATGGTGGATATTTTGAATGTTTTAGGCCCAAGGACCGTTTTCCTGGCATGGTTTGCTTTTTTTTCAGCTGTACTTTCCTTTGTTGCAGCTCTTTTTCCATTCTGATCATTGTAGCTATCATTTTGAAGCAATTTTTTGTTTCACACTGAGATAAAGTGTCACTTTTGCATTCTGAGAATTATGAATGTTGTTTTGAGTCAGTTGTACTTGCACTATTTTCATAAAGCACCATAGGGGGATTATTGTTTGTTATTTTAGGCATTCTCCCTTTGTCAAGTGAGTGTCCCTTCCATGACATAGCCCTATGTAGAGTCAGTTTGACCGTGTCTTTATCGGTGTCTGTACCTCTTTTCCTCTCTCCTCATTCTTGGTTCGTCTGCAAGAGACTTTGGCCCACTTTCTCAGTTTCCTGTCATCACACCCTGTCTACATTAAGGGGGGTTATGTTGTTTTTCTAATGCATCCATGGTTCAATGGTTCGATAGTGTGAACTATGTATTCAGTGGTTGATCCTATATACAAGGCGATTGCAGTGGCTAGCTACCTATGCATTTCGGTGAGATGGATCATCTACCATATATACATGCTTGGTTCATGCCTTCTTCTTCCATGGAGGTTCTTCAAATCAAAAATTTGGCAGATTTTGTGGCTTCTTCGTGCTTTAGTGATGCTACTTTTTCATGATCATTTCTTGTTCCTGTTTTAGGGGACAATTTCCCTAGTTGGAGACTTCTTATGTTCTTCACTAGGTTCTCACCTCTTTTTGGGGGAGGGTTTTTCCCATGTGGTTTTCTCTCTTTCCCTATTTATAGAGGTTGCATCTTCTTGCATTTTACTTGGGTACCTAACATGGCCTTGTTGCCGAAACCCATTTTGCATTCATCTTAGTTTTGTGAACTTAAGGCATTTCCCTAAGTTGCACTTAAGGGGGGGTGTTAGAGTAAATAATTAATTTATTAATTATTTATTCTATTTACTTAAGCTTACTTAGGTAAATGCATTTATTTAATATTTTATATTTAATGCATGTTGTCATTAGTTTTTGACAACACGTGAGTTTGTTCCCTTCTAGTTGTCACACTTATCTTCTACCACCTTCCAACTTGTTCTACAAGCTTCCATGAGCTCTTTATAAGCGAGCTCTTCTCATTTTATTATCATATCATTGTGCATATTGTAAATACATTTTCATTGTATTTGCATTCATGGTGTCTCTCATGTCTGTTTAGGGGTTTGCCCTTGCTCCACACTCTTCCCTTCTTGGCTTCTCTTTGACAGATTCTCGCATGCAGGTGATCTTGGGCATCTTCGAAATTGGCTTTCCTCAACTCCAACATATAAGAATCATGATAAGACTTAGAAGATGAAGAATCTGAATGATATTTAGAAGAATCATGATAAGACTTGGAAGATAAGGAATATTTGGAAGAAGGATATTGTGATCTGATCTTATGTATGATCCTAGCAAGAACATTTGATTTCTTTCCTTTTTCAATCATTTTTGCCACAATGATAGCATCCATATATCCATTGTAGTAACAACCCTTTTTAAATTCAAGAAGGAGGTCGAGTTCATTTGAGCTCAAATGAGGGTCCCTAAGAAAATATTCAAGATCCATGGTTCTAGAAGAAGAATAATCAAGCATGGAAGAAGAGAAAGGATGAATAGAAGAAGGTATACTATATAATAATAGGAGGAATAGAATCAAGAATACATGAAGAAGATGAAGAAGGAAGAAGACAAAGAGTCATTTTGAGAAATTTGATACCATTTGAGTTCATTTGAATGTTGATAAACATGTAATAGAACTTGTAACCAACATGAAAGAAAAGGTACTAGTTGATAGAATAACCCTAAGAAATGTTGGTACCAAACTAGGATAGAAAAAAAACTCACTTGTCCAAGAAAAAGAGGATAAGATACAATATTGCAATAAGTGTAAACCAACACTGCCATAGAGGTGCCCACAACTTTGGGTGAGTACCCTAGCACATATGGACTAGAAGGATGATTTACCCAATTTTTAATTAATTAAAATTGAATTTTGATGAAAGTGGATGGACAAGAGATTACTAAGTCTTTCCAATCATAATATCAAAAGATCAAGGGTATGTCCTTCTCAACAAGGATGATCTCTAACTCACCAAATCCAAACAAGGTCACTTGTGAAATCAATGATTACTAATTCAAGAGGTCAAAGTAGAATAACCAAAGGTGCAAACAAGCTTCTAACAATGGTGTAAGTAGCCTAATTTGAGCTAGATCATCCTAGGTAGATTGGAAATAATAGGACAACAAAGAAATTTGATCATAGAGTCTTGACTAAGGAACTCAAATTTTTTTCATTTTCAATTTCTAACTAGGTGTAGCAATATATTTTTAATCATTAACTAGGCACACAAGACAATAATCAAATATTTCAAGAAAATGATTTCAAACAATGAGCAAGGGACAAAGCAACCTTACACATGAACAAGAATAGTGTCATAGTATCAATCTAATCCCTAGAACTACTACTGTGTATGTTTGCAAACTATTTTCCAATCATGTAAATAGTCTTAGAAAAGAAAATTTGGTAGCATTATGGTTCCTATTAATGTTCAAATCTGTAGTTTTTGCAATCTAGAGTGGGTGAAATCCAATCCTGACACACTAGAGTTTTCACATATTTTGAAAATTTAATCAATAAGAGATATTGAGGAGATCTAATAGCCCAACAAAAGAGAACACCCATGAGGATTTCCCCCATGAGGACATTTATATAGTGGTTGCTACTAGCACATAAAAAATGACTATTATTTCTTGAAGTACCGTCCATGTGGTTGACTCAATAAAGGGAATTTCCACTATGGTTTAACCCTCTCTAATCAAGAAAGACTTACAAAATTGTACCACATGGGGACTTGGTTTGGATTCAAGGGTTCCAAGTTTATGATGTGCCCAAAAGGGAATAGAGCATACTCTAGCCTTTTCACCTTACCAAACATAACAAACAAGATTTTTTGACATGCTAATTTGAAATCACCTCACCAACTATTTGGAAAATTCAACAACTAACGTCACCAATCTCAAAAGAGAAAGTACTAATGGATGTTGAGGGCAAATCCAAGCAGAATAGTGAGATAATAACAAATATCCATCCCTACCTACAAGGAGACCCATCATCAAGAGGATCTTCATATGTAAAGCAAGTGAATGAAGCTTAGTCTCTCAAGATCTCTCAAATAGTGTTCATAGGGCCTAATTACTATGTGAAACACAAATGCATGAAAGAAAATCTAGATCCAATTTTACAGTACCAAATGAAGTGTGAATATATGAAAGCATGTAAAAGCACTCAAGAAAAACACATGAGAGAGTTCATTTTACTTCCAAATCCAAATGTTATAGAGATCTAATAAAATACCTAGTAATTCTTGCAATGCATCTATTCTCTGGTGTACCTTTCATTTATCCTTGAACGCTCGCTCGCAACAAACAAAGCAACAAGCAAACACAAGAAAACACAAGATATGACTTGTGTATCCAAATTATGCAAAACTAAGGTTAGATCTAAAAATATGATTTTTCAGAGTAATAATAATTAGAAAATAACCCAAATGAAAGCTCACATCATGCATTGATCGATTGTAAAAATTAAATGCAAGCTATTCATTAAATTTCCTTCTTTTAATTAATTTTTTACCTAGTCATCAAGATTGAACCCATATGATATGAAATCGTATCCAAAACCCTAAATACAAAAACATGATGCCTATCAAAAATTAGAGTTCTTTCTAAAAATGTCAGATTTCATTTGTGCCCTAGCGATCCATTTTGTCAAAATACACTAGTTTTTGGAGATTGAGTTATCGAGCCCTAATATGATTCTAAAATCAAAACACAAAGAACAAAATTTGTTTATAATTGAGAGAGGTTTCCAAAAATGCAGACTTTTCTAAATAATTTTCTAATTTTCTCCTTAAAATTATTTTTCATTAAAAATAAAGAAAAAATAAAGAAATCAAAAATACCTCAGAAAAATCTAAAAATTGGATGGAAGCTTTTCTGATCAAAATACCTACAAGTTTGGGGGATATGAGCAATTTTTTCATAACTAGGGTTTTTTGTCTCTAAACAAATATGCACAAAGAGATTAACTCTAAAAATATCCAAAACTAGCAAACAAAGGTGGGTTGCCCCACAATGGGTGCCAAAAAATGTATGCCTAAAATGTGAGCACACTTCTATGAGTCATTATATCCAAGATTTCTCAAGAATGAGGTCTCAAATGGTGGGTTATAGCTTTCTATTCATGGAGTGCAAAGGTTTGTAATGGAGGCCCTTAGTTCGACCTAGTTTGTGCCCATGCAAGTGCACCATGAAATAAGAGATTCAAGGATAAAAATATGCATTCAAATGAAGATGCACACTAATCTAAACAATGCAAATCAATGCAAGAAAATAAATCTAATCTATGAAAGGAAATAAAAGTGCTATTTTAATCTATGAAAATAAATATGGATCTAAACTAATATGCAAATGCAAGGATGAAACCTCTTGATGATGGAAGCCATGGATGCAAGAGAGAATAAGACAAGAAGATAGAAGTTCTCCACAAAAAAGCTTTAATGCTCAAATTACTCCAAAAATATTCTCCAAAGCTGTAGCATAACAATAGCATAATAATGGATGTCTAATTGTGGATCAATTATTGATATATCATGGGTGTCCAAAATATGGAGAGGGCTCTCCCTTATAAAGGAAAATATGGAGATGAGAGGCCTCTCACAACCAATATGGGATAATAGAGTTTGATCCATGTCAGACAAAATTCCACCAATGAGAAAAGAAGAGTGTTTGAGAAGAAAGTGAAAACAGGAAAAAGAGGAGTCCCACTTAGAAATATGTACATTTAAGTGTACAGAAAATAAAAAAATATCTATTTAATTTTTATTTTTTTAATTTACTTTTTCAAGTGGGTTTAATTTTTATATATTTAATTTTCTTTTTCATCACAAAGAGATATTGAAGTGGGAATTTTATTTAATTAAAAGGGAGCAAGTTCTTTGAATTAAATAGGAAATAATTAATTAGATTAGAAGAGGGGTTTTTTTCTTAATTAATCAAATGTTGATGAATTTAATTAAAAGAGAGGTTTTTTTTGTCACTTAGGTTTGCACCCTTGTCCAAGGCCTATGTGTAAGGACAACCTAGTGAAACATGGAAACAACCTCCTAGCTGTGGGACTTGAACTGCAAGGTTGAGTCTCTGGAGAAGGTCGACTTCCTCTTACTATTAGGGTGCACCTAACTGCTCTTGGAGAGAAAAAGGGAGAAAAAGAGCACAAAAGAAAATCTACCTAATTCTAATCTAAGGAGGTGATGCACCAAAATAGAGTGTTCAGACTCATTTCTGCCCATATATGCACTACAAAACCAAGATAACATTCAAAAGACATACACACACAAACTTATGTCAATCAACAACCACATACAGATCAGGAAACCAAACTGAATAACACAAGGAAAAGGATTTCACTTATATATTATCCAATAGGCCGAAAATAGATACAGTATGCAAGTCACAGATCTCAACAATACACCAATGAGAGGCAAGATGGATGCACATTAACATTGATGGCTAAAGGAGATGATACAAAATGTTATAAAGCTCAGAGACAAAGGGAATTTTACACTGCAAACCTACGAGCAGTAGCAGAGAAATCAGAAAAGAGTCCCCCTTTCAAAAACTAAAAAATCTCCCTTTATAGTTCAGGCATAATTAAGATCTTTTCCTACTGAAGTGACCCTACAACTACCTGCCATTAAGTCCTGCGGAGGACAATCATGGGGATCTGAAGAAAATCTGATCCTGCTGTTAAAACAATGCATTGAGAAGAAATAAATGGTGCTATAACTATGCTCTGACTAGGTAGATGGATCGACTGAGATGGTGGAGTGTCTTTCTATGTTTTGCATTCATCTTTGGTGGTTTGGATCAATCACCAAGATCAGATCCACGACATAACCCTCGATTTTCCTTTTTAGTGCATGAATCAGAAGAGCCAAAAAGTCAACATATCCTTGGCACCAGAATGAGCCATGTGGACTAATAGCTTTTTATCTCTTTGCCACCTTGCTAAGTCTTTCTATGTTGACCACCCTTTACCGAACTAATCGTGCCACCCTTAAAACTGTTATCATTAACTGTAATGATCACACACCTGACCATGACACTAACTACTAGCTGTCAACCATCAACCTTGGCTGGGCTATCAAGACACATGTCAGCAAGGTGCTATGTTTCCATGGTATCCACCGTGCAACTTCTGATGGTTAGATAGCACCAATCGTCGATCTGGCTTAAATTTGACAATCATGGAGACTCATTGTACCACTATACTGTTCTTACCCTGGGCCCATCATACCTGGCGCAACCTCAGCAATTGCACCACACCCAAATGACACCTGGCAATAATTGACTGATGTACCTTGGTGCAACTTGGCCCTGCTAATCCACGTGGCGAAAGGACGTTATGTCGCTATGGTAAAGATCTCACAACTTCACCATAGCGAGATGGCGCCATCCGTCGATACAACTTAATCTGATGATCATGAAGACTCATCATACTTTGCACTTTGCTCCTCCATTGTCAACACACTTGGCATCACCCTTGAGGTTTACGAGATAACATGAGCCCACCTGACACGTGTCACAGAGGCACTATGTCACCATGGTAAAGACCCACAGCTTCATCATAGCGAGATGGTGCCTATCATTGATCTAAATTGATCTGACGATGAGCAAGATAGATCATTCCCCTTAGTGCATCAATGAATAGGAACTAGCCACGTACCAACTATCTAATGGATCCTCGCTAACATCTGAGGGAGCATATCTGAGGCTCACCAGACACGTGGCAAAAGGGTGTTATGTTGCCATCATATTTATCATGCAACTTCTGAAAAGTGACATAGTGCTAACCGTCAATCTGCTCTGATCCTATGGACACGATAGACTTGTCCTGATCCTACTAATCACATTAGAAACCCTGGTCCTATAACACACGTGGCGACTCGACACTGGTCCATGTAGCATCATCCTAGCAACTTGTACTGCCTTGACCCATTGAGTAGCTCTTTCTCATAGATGTGGCATGTTCTAATTTGTTAGCATGGATTGACGACCCTTCCAACTGGGCAAATGGAGTATGGAATGGGGCCCAACTTGTTTGCCTGAAGTTCTTTTTTGCGGTGACTTTTTGTTAGGTGCTATATCGCGATAAAAAAACTCATGAGTTTTTCGATGGTGACATAGCACCTCACTGGCATTTCTCATCTTTGTCTCACAAAACTAACCGCTCACCATGAACATTTCCCAGTATGCAACCTACCTGTTGTAAGACATTTCCATCCGGCGCTATGTCACTATGAAGATCTTTCGGCCAACACATGATAGCGACATAGCGCCCACTGTGCCATGGAAATTTTTTGACCCACCAAAACATGTTTGCCCGGCAAGCTGGACCCACCGGACACATGTCAATAGGGTGTCATGTCACTAATGTAAATCTCGTGTAGCTTTTCCATAGTGTGATGGCGCCTGCCCTTGATCTTTGCAAATCTGATGATTATGAACTTGTGGGCTGCAAAATATATCATAAGGTTCAAAGCTTGGTATTTTTGAATATTTCCATGGGTTTTTGACTATGGGCATTTCAAAGATGGGAAGGGAAATATGAATTATGAATTTTGGTGGGAAGATTAAAATACAACACTTCTGGTGACTCACAGGGGGCATGAGCCTGCTTAATGTATGACTAGTTGCCTGTAAACAATCCATTGGGTCATAGGGTCTGAAAAGTATGAATCTAAGAACTACAAAACCCTAACCCTTCTATGAGGAGATCAAAACATTGAAAACCCTAGCTTTGCAACTGTAATCAGAAACAAAAAAAAAAACTTCCTCTGCAACCTGAGACACCTCAAAATCCACTGCCTCATAGGGAGACGGCTATGCTCGCGTACTTCTTGAAAAGTAGGAAACAACAAAAAAGAAACTAAACTACTTATGTACATGGATTCAAAAATCTTCATTAGAAGCAAGCTTTAAGATAAATCCCATTGACTGGAATGGGAAAAACTTCACCATTTGGCCTACTCAATTGAAATGCATTAGCCTACTTGCAACTGGCAATCAGATAGGGGCCACTCCATAGTGCATCAAACTTGGAATGTCTTCCTAGTTTTTCTCTATCTGAACCCCATTTGAGGATCAAATCCTCTTCTCTGAAGGTTCTGACCCTAGTTTTCTTATCAAAACTCCTTTTCATTTGATGTTGATGTATCTCTAGGGTTTGCATAGCTTTATTTGTCTTTTTTGCTAGTTCAATTAGCTCTGCCATCCTTACTAACATGGTATTATCTTCAATCAATTCCAGCTGATGAGCCAATTCCAAGGATGGGAATTCCAATGAAATTGGGAGTCTAGCCTCCCTACCATATACCAGCACAAAAGGTGAATTTCCAATAGATCTCTTGGGTGTTATCCTATCAGCCCATAGAGCAGTTCTTAACTTCTTATGCCAGGCCCTCTGATTGTCTTCTATTGTCCTCTTCATGATTTTGATCAGATTCTTCTTGGAAGACTCAACCAAACCATCACCCTAGGGATAGTAATTTGATGATGTGCTCAGGTAGATAATGTGATTCATTGCCCATGCACAAATCTGGGTTCCAACAAAAGACTTAGCATTGTCCAAGATGATAGTAGAAGGAGTACCAAACCTAGATACAATTCCATCAAGAAATTCAACAACTGATGGTTCTGTGGCATCCTTCAAGGCAACTGCCTCTGTCCATCTAGTGAAATAATCAGTAGCAGCCAAAATCCACTTATGACCTGAACTAGATGGAGGACTAATGGGGCCTATAAAATCCAACCCCCACTGGGTAAAGGGTTGATCCACCTGAATAGGACGAAGGGGGAGAGCTGCAAGCCTTTGTTTGCCTGAGAACAAAGCACATTTCTCACATTTTCTCACATATCCATAACAATCATGGAACAGAGATGGCCAATAATAACCAGCCCTCATGATCTTCATGGAAATTGTTCTTGCAGAGAAATGGCCACCATCCGGGCCATCATGAAGTTCCTTAATCATCCTCTCAGCCTGATCCTCTTCAATGCATCTCAACAGGGTCCCATTAAAATCCCTCCTGAATAGGATACCATCAATCACAACATAGGGAATGGAGTATAGTCTATATTGTGTCCTTTTAGTTCTGTCCAATCCTTGAGGGTATCCATTCCCTGATAAGAAGCTCTTCATATCATTTATCCAATTCCTTGGACCATTAACATTTCCATCCTCCTGCTAGTCTATTAATACCATAGCAGCCTCTTCATTAGAATCTTGACTTGATAACATTTCTTTGCACAACCCTTTCCCTCTTACTAGCTTGGTAATCTAAATATTGACATCATATTCCATTACCTTAGTGATCCATCCAACTCTCTTTTCACTTATATCTTTGCTTAACAGGAAGTCTTTTACACTGGCATGGGGCACCAACAAATGGATCTTATAGCGGGACAAGAGGTGTTTGAATTTCTTCAAGGCTCTGATGACCACAAGGGCCTAATTCTCAACAAAGTTGTACTTATCTTCATATTCCTTGAGCCCTTCATTGAAAAAAGCTATGGGCTGCTCCTCATCCTTGTCATTTTTTTGAGTCAAGATAGCAGAGATACTTGACTCACCACCTAGGGTGTAGAGGATGAAATCTTTCTCAAAATTTGGCTTCATGAGAGTAGGGGCTGAGGCTATGGTTGTCTTGATCTCTTTAAAACTCTCCTTCCCTTCCTTGGTCCATGAGAAGATCATACCTTTCTTAAACATAGCTATAAGAGGTTTCACCATGGTAGCAAGATTAGGAATAAACCTTCTTACAAAATTTATTCTACCAAGGAAACTTTGCAGCCCCTTCTTGTGTTTAGGAAGAGGAAGGGCAAGTATTGCCTTTGTTCTTTCTAGATCAATGGCCAGCCCCTCCTTAGATACAATGTGTCCCAATAATTTTCCTTGGCTTGTAGCAAAGACAAACTTGGCTGGGTTAAGGGAAACCCAAAACTCTCTACATCTTAGAAATACCTGTCTTAGATGATCAAAATGATCTTCTATATTTTTTGAATATACAGTTATATCATCAAGGTATACTAAGACAAACTTGTCAATTAATTTTTTGATAGCCATCTCCATTGCCTTCTGAAATGTGGCACCTGCATTTGTTAGTCCAAATGGCATCTCGCAATAAGCATAGGTGCCCCACTTAGTAGTAAATGTTGTCTTATGTCTGTCAGATTCTTTAACTAGCACTTGATTATAACTAGAGAATCCATCAAGAAAAGAGAATCTCCTTGAACCACTGACCTTGGATAGAATTTTCTCCATGGAAGGGAGAGGATGGTGATCTTTAAGAGAAGCCTAATTAAGATCCCTAAAGTCCACACACAGTCTGATTTCTCCATTCTTCTTCCTAACAGGGACTAGGTTGGCTACCCATGATGAGTGCTTGATGGGAAAAATTATATTAGCCTCAATCAACTTGGATAGCTCCTTTCTCATTAGAGGTTCAATCTTAGGATTCACTAGCCTCTGTTTTTGCCTTACTAGTTTGGCCTTATCAATTAAATCTATGGTGTGCTGAAACAAGCTCGGGTCAAACCCTTTTAAATCATCATATGTCCAAGAAAATACATCATTAAATTCTTGACATAGATGAATGAAGTTTTCTTGCTCAGTTTCAAAACATACCTTCCCCATATTCAAAAAATTTCCATCAACAATTGTAACTGGGGCATAATCATTCTTTTCTGCATCTAGATTCATTCCTTTGCCTCTTGTTTGATCATTAGGATTAAAGAAACTCTCCAAGGTAATGAGACCCTTGGGAAACTTGTTAGAGCTAAGATGAATGATCTGATCACCATACTAATCTCACAATATTCATTGGTTTCTTTCTGAGAATTCTGCCTCATTCTGCCAAAAACTCACAATTTGCTCATCAGAATCAAACACCTGCCAATGAGTGTTGTTTTCAGGGATGGTAGGCCTCACTACCACCCTTATTTTTTTCTTTTTCTTCTCCTCAAGATTCCTTGGTACATCATAAGATGCACCTATTGCCTCAAGTCTATCAGCATGTCTATTTTCTTTCCTAGAAATGCTCTGAATAATAAATGCATTGAAGCCCTCAAGCAAATCCCAAACTCTATGTTTGTAAGACTTGAGAAGGCCATTTTTGGTGATATTCCAGTTTCTCACTTGGTTAACTACCAACTAACTATCCCCATATACTCTCAAGGCTTGAATACCTCTCTTTTGGGTAAGTAAGAGACCTTCAATCAAAGATTCATACTCGGCCACATTATTGGTGCAACTAAATTAGAGCCTAAAGGAGAAGTAGTATCTTATTTGTGTAGGAGAGATCACCATAACACTAGCCCCTAATCCATTCTATTCCTTGATCCATCAAAGTACATACTCCATGTTCCATTTATATCATCATTAGTCCCAAAAATATCAGGAACTTGAGCATCTTTCTCTATTATGCAATATGTACTAAGACCTATCTCAAGAGTCTTTGAAATAGGCTCAAACTGATATGCATTTTCCCACTCATCCAAGAAGAGATCAGGAATCTCTCCTATCGAAGTGGCAAGCTCATGTACTATGACATTTTCATCCATCTCTAGAATAGGACAATTTATATTGATGAAGTTGGGGGTGTAAGATTCAGTGTGATGAAGGGCTTGAGGTTCTGCTCTAATTGAGGCATTGGCTCCATATCTGGTCTTAAATGACATATATGACCAATTAGTAGATATGAAACCACAAATTTGAGTAGTGAAGTCTCTTGAGAAGTAGATAGCAAAATAGGGCTTGACGTCAGCAACAGATATGTCTTGAATCATAGTGCAATAGGGGCATGCATGTAGGGCCATCTCCACATTCCTAAGGATACCTACAGTTTTGATAGTACTACCATCTAATTGTAACGCATCCCTAATAATGGGCTCATATTTCATTCCTAAAGCATCAGAAACACACCTAGGCATTACTAAGCTACTAGCCCCTGAATCTATCATGCAATTGTGGACTAATTTGCCCCCTATAATTAGAGAAACATAGAATGGAGGAGGTCTAACCTTTTTATTTGTCTCCACATCCCCTACTGGTTGTACTAGACTTGTGGCACTCTCCATGATAGATGGCTGATTCTTGGGTTCAATCTTCTCTAATTCTTGCTGCAGCATCCTCTTCTGCATTTGTATGGTAGCAACAACATCCCACATAGAAATGTTCACATTTGTCTTCTTCATTTGATCTACCAAGCTGAATGGTGTATTAGGAAATTTGGTAGAAACTTTGGGAGCTGCACTTATAAGAGGTTGAGATGGGGCAACATAAGGATCACTTGCATCTTTCTTTCTAGAATCTTGCTTCTGCTACTGTGAAGTACTTGTTTGTTCATTTTCTGCATGTGCATGAGGTGCAGTACTTGAAGTTGAGGCCTGCTTAGGAGAAGGAGGGGCATCATGTTCCATAGCTCTTTTTTTGCTTCTAGTGTTATGCACAATGGAATCCTGGTTTACATTACAATGCTCCCCAATCTAATGATTCTTGAAAGAGCAATCATCATGTCCTTTAATATATGAGGCCTCCTTGGGATCCTCCTTTTATGATTGCTTTGCTATAGGTTCTTGGTTACTTAGGGCCAAATAAGATTCTTCCTTCTAGCACATGCAATAGGTATAAGAATAGTTGCAGGAAGGACAGAAATCTTGATCTTGGGCCAAGTTATTTTGAGGGACTATAGCTCTATTCTGATTTGAGCTTTAAACAGAAGCATGACTATTTTTCCAACCCTAATCAAAAGAGCTATTCCACTGATTAGGAGGCCTACCACCATTTGGAGCTTGATATTGCATTTGGGGATGCTTGCCACTTTGAGCCTGCTACCTTTCTAAGGCCACCACCTTGTTACTCATTTTTTGTATCATGGAGAAACTATCCTCTAATATCTTTCCTTGGTCTTTCAACTCCCTCCCCTACTCTTGCAATTTTTTATCTAGGGTCTTCTCTCTCTCAGCACTAGACCTTGGAGCATCTCTTTGAGTTCATCTATCCCATTTGAGGATGTGGAAGCTTGAGGGACTGGAGGAAGGGCTTGTGATGTAGAAGTTGTAGGAAGAGGGGCCATGAAATGTCCCTTTTCTGATTTTTTATAATATTTCCAACCTCTAATCCTATTTTCAAGATCAAACAACTAATATCACAAAGATCCACCAAATTTCTCAAGAAACCCCAAATCAGGTATGCCAGAAATGGTGCCAAAAGCTTCACAGCTTCACCTATTATTAATAAATCTTAAAATGGAAATTTCTACAGAAATTTCAGTAGAATAACAGCCTACAAAATGATATTTCCAGATCTATATAGCCATTACACAACAGTTCACAAATGTAGGACAAAAACTATGCTCATCTGGCTCCCGAAATTAACACAAAAATGCCCAAAAACACCACAAAAACATTAATAATCTATCTCAGAAGTTTAATCACATCCCAATACATATATTCAGCTCTATTTTAACATCTTAAAGTCTAAAATACAGCAGCAACCAAAACTGATATGAAATATTCAACTGGAAACACCAAACTCATACCAAAAAACACACCTGAAAACCCACAAATCTGCACTGTTCAGCACAAAGGAAAACTTTGTATGAGCATGCACATGGAATAGCTTCAAACTCCCATCCTTAGCCTTCTTGGAAACCTACAAACTCCTATTCTTGGGTCTCCCTGGAAACCTACAAACTTCCGTTCTTGGGTCTCCTTCTCCACAGGTTTGGCAACCTCTGAAGAATAACAAAGAATGAGCAAAAATCAAGTTCTGGAATGAGCCCAAAATGCCTCCAAACTCTTTAAAAGAGGGCATAACCCTAACTCACATCCAAGAGTTCTTAATAAAACATATTTTAATAATAATTTTCATTTATTAGTCCATTAGCTTCCAAAGATCATCCCCTTTTTCTGAAACTTCACCTTTTTGGGCTTGCCTGCCTTAGAAAAAGATTATTATTTTTAATTATTTGAAAAAAGGACATGACAAGTCCTCCCCTCCCAAATATTGCTTGTCCTCAAGCAATGTCTAAACAATAAACCAATTAATCCACCTTGATCCCAAATGTAGTCATGAACTATACTACTGCCAATTAACACAGGCTCCTACAATATCCTCTGCAATATGACCAAGAGGAATCCATAATCAAACTGACAATTACAGCTCAACCAAACTCCAAAATCACCACTTCCACAGTCAAAAACTGATGAGACACAAACTCTTAGAACATCAAAACCCAAGTAAAGTGGACAAATCAAACTATGAACACAGTAAATACCATCAACGCATCCCACTGGCCTATACAGAATGTACAATCCAACTCTGCAACAATGGTGAACGCTCTCGAATGAAACTGTACCAAGTATGGAGAATCCACACACTGTACAAATCCTACAGTCAACACAACTTTGTAAATCACTGGCCACTATCTCATAACCATAACTCCCATGCATTGCTGATGGTGAAAAGACATTACAAGATAAAGAGTAAGAAATGGAATCCAAACCAAATTTTCCTGCCATCAACTCCTCAAACCAAGGATCAAATGCTAACTGATGTACATACCCTGCAATATAATGTTGATTAAAAAAACTAACCTTATTCAACAGCTCACCATGAACAAGTGATACAACCCACTGTGACCGATCACTAGCTAAGTTAGGAGATGTCATAGCCAAAGGAGTAGAATCAATAAAAACAACCACTGAAGCATCACTCCCAAACTCCTACTCTAGGTCACATATTATCAAGTTGTCAACTGCAAAACCTATCACCATGTGATGCCCATCATAACTCTCATCTTGAGGCATCAAACTGTCCCATATCTTATGACAAGCACTAGGAACCAAAGTACATCTCTGTATCATCATCTCATCAACATGGTCATCAAAGGTAAATTGATGAGCGTACCTCACAGTGTAATGTTGATAGAATGCGCCAATCTTAGTCAGTGGCTCAGACTGTAATCCAGATGAAACTAATTGCAATTGATCATTAACCATGTTGAAACTGACTACTACCTCTGAAGATATCACCAAGGGAGTAGTATTACTAGCAGGAACCATGCCAACTATTAACTCACCAACATCACACATGATCTTTGATACATCTCTAGTCTCCATGCCATCAGTACTAGAGGCCACCGCCATGTTAGGCATACAACAATCTGCTACAACACCTAACTCAACTGAACCTGACTCTAGTGAGAATGAACTTGATATGCCAATGTTGGTATCAAGGATGGATGCATCCCCATCTCCACTGTCTCTAACAATCTTGGCCATGGACATCCTCGAATCACCAAACAGCATAGCTTGTGACTGTATAGAATTAGGTAAAGAATGTAGATTCTCTAACTCCATGGTCACCTTAGCCAAATGAAACTCTAACTCCTTGAAAGCCAACTGTGTACTCTCAAGAATCTCAGAAGTCACCTCAAGCTACTGAGTAAGCTCACTCACCTCATCTTCCTTGGCCAACAATGCATCGTATGTTGTACTGCCCCACTCCATACGATAATCTCTATCAGCTACCAACTGCATATAATCCTATCTAAAAATTTGGATAGCCTCCCATAAAGAGTGGAACTTTGTCAAGGAAAGATAATTGCCTTCTTGCTCATCACTAGTAGGAGAATCCCATCCATAAACTACTAACAACTGATGAGTAGCATCGAAATGTTGGCAAGTGACAACAATGTCTTGGTCACTAACTCTCAATTGATTAGACACATGATGGCACTAGCTTGACTGTCTCCTACAAACCTCCTCTGATGCACTGTCTAAAGGAGTATCCTCAAAGTTACTAGTCTCTAGAGTATTACCATCCATGTCCTGTGAATCAACTCTAAAGCTCATATCAACATACAGAGTATCAAAAACTATAGCACTGCTATCCAACTCCTCTGTACCCAAGGAAACTAATTCTTCACAACTACCCACTGCATCCTCCTACATGTCATCAATGCCAATATGATCCTGAGACTCATCTGTACACACTGCCCAATATGAAAGATCATCAACACATTCTAGCAGATATGGTCAACTGGATATATGAACAAAGCCCAACACTGGTGTATAAAAACTAATACCAACATTAGATAAGCTGCTGGCACAAGAAAAGACAACACCATGCAATTTGCTAATAAAATCCATGATAGCACCCAAACAATCACTACTACCACAAAGTGTTAAAGATTTCCAGTCAACTGAATCCCAAATGCCAATATAACAATCTTGAGTCCATATACATAAACTATAATCAACTGGTAAATCAAGAAAACTCCTCACCTGAGTAATATGACCAATACCAACTAACTCCACATACCTATCATGATGAGATAATGAAGTCAAAATACGATCTTTGTTCACTTTCAGCTGGCTGGACAAATCATGTGAAGTACTACTAGTCTCAACCTCATGTGTCGAAGCATCTAACTATGCCTGATACTCTCTCTCAGAAAAGTCATGAATGCTCAATGTCTGCTCATCTCTACTAGGTATCTCATCATCATGCACAACAACATCCTCATAATCATCATCCTTGAGGTCAAATATATCTATCACTCTTTGACTAAAATCATCAAATGTAGTTACCTGATCATGACCTTGAGTAGTCATTCCATGATACCACCAATCATAGGCTGCATCTTCCAAGTGTAGACTTGCAATTTGAACAGCATCACTCTCCTTCATGGGGTTAAGTGTGAAGAAGGTCTGTAATTTTTGTAGCCATGCTCTAGCTGAAATTTTATTTGTTCCATCAAAAGTAGGTGCTATAAACTTGCTTATTTTAGTTTTGAGCTCTCTTCCACTTATGTCATGCTCCCTTCTGTACTCTTTCTTGGGCATCAAAGTGTTTATCATATCCACATATTCTCTAAAATAAACTAAACTATGAAAGTCATCATCTAAACCATTGTAAGTAGCTCTTAATGCAATCAAGTTACCTATAACCTCTTCCATGGGATTAAGGGCTGGATTTGGCACTGGTGGCTCATCTGCATGCAGAAAAATAGTTTTTGTTGATTGAAAGGGTGTGATTTTTCTTGACTCCTCTAAAGTGCTCCCTTTCTCATTAATAGATGCAACTCCTTGCAATTTTTTTGTCAATATTCGCAAAGCCTCTCTAGTTTCTACCAAACTATCCACTGTTTGCTTCTGAATATTTTGGATGTCTTGAAAGAATTTCTTTGCCATCTCATCTAGATTAGCCATACTTTTTCCTTCCTTGGATTTTATACTTTTACTTTCAATTGGAGGTTTGATCAAAATTTCTTTATTCTTTTCTCACTGTAAATATCTCTTTTCTCTTTCACTTAGTTGCATGCAACCATAAATTTTGACATGCAGCTGATTAGAAGTAACATGCAACCACCAAATTCACCAAGAACTAACATGCAAATGATTAGAAGTAGAATGCAACCATAAATTTTGACATCCAGCTGATTGGAAGCAACATGCAACCATAAATTATGACATGCAAGATTTGGGTAGTTATCAAAACTGACATGCAAGATCTGGGTAGTTGTCAAAATTGATATGCAAGATCTGGGTAGTTGTCAAAACTGACCTGCAAGATCTAGGTAGTTGTCAAAACTGACATGCAAGATCTGGGTAGTTGTCAAAACTGACATGCAAGATCTCAGTAGTCTCAAAACTAACATGTAAGATTTGGGTAGTTGTCAAAACTGACATGCAAGATCTGGGTAGTTGTCAAAATTGACATGCAAGATCTGGGTAGTTGTCAAAACTGACATGCAGACTTCTACAAACCCTCAAGCTAGCAAGATCATAGCTCTAATACCACTGACATATCTCTTTTCTGATTTTGTATGATATTTCCAACCTCTAGTCAGATTTTCAAGATCAAACAACTAATATCACAAAGATCCACCAAATTTCTCAAGAAACCCCAAATCGGGTATGCAAAAAATGGAGCCAAAAGCTTCACAGCTTCACCTATTATTAATAAATCTGAAAATGGAAATTTTGATAGAAATTTAAGCAGCATAAAAACCTACAAAATGATATTTCCAGATCTATATAGCCTTTACACAACAGTTCACAAATGTAGGACAAAAACTATGCTCATCGGGCTCCCGAAATTAACACAAAAACACTAATAATCTATCTCAAAAGTTTAATCACATCCCAATACATATATTCAGCTCTATTTTAACATCTTAAAGTCTAAAATAAAGTATCAACCCAAACTGATATGAAATACTCAACTGGAAACACCAAACTCATACCAAAAAACACACCCAAAAACCCACAAATTTGCACTGTTTAGCACAAAGGCAAACTCTGCATGAGCATGCACATGGAATGGCTTCAAACTCCCATCTTTAGCCTTCCTAGAAACCTAAAAACTCCCATTCTTGGGTCTCCTTCTCCACAGTTTTGGCAGCCTCTGAAGAATAACAAAAAATGAGCAAAAATCAAGTTCTGGAATGAGCTCAAAATGCCTCCAAACTCCTTAAAAGAGGGCATAACCCTAACTCACATCCAAGAGGGCTTAATAAAACATATTTTAATAATAATTTTCATTTATTAGTCCATTAGCTTCCAAAGGTCATCCCCTTTTTCTGAAACTTCACCTTTTTGGGCCTGCCTGCCTTAGAAAAAGATTATTATTTATAATTATTTGAAAAGGGGACATGACAGGCCATTTCTGGTTGATGGCTGGGAACATCATGAAAGAAAGGCATATTGGGCCTTGGAGCCAACTTTCCTCCTTGTATTAGGATGTTCTCAGCTTTTATGGCTATCTCATAAGCATTAGGCAAGGTATCTCCTCCCATAGTTTGGATTGTAGTGGCAATATCACTGTTAAAAGCTCTAAGGTAATGCAAGAAGTCATTACCAAGGGTAGGTTTCACTATATTAGGTATTCTATCCCATGTCTTTGGAAATCTATAATTAAAATTAGTCATACATTCATGGGGGGCCCTTTTTATAGTAGTCAGCTGCTCTAAAAGTGACAGATGGTCACTTCTATCCTCAAAATGTTTGCATAACCCTGCTCCTAGTCCATCCCAATCAGTTATAGAACCATGAGCTAAGCCTCTATACCACTGTAATGCTTTTCCTTTTAAATATGGGGCTAGAAGTTTGACAACAACATCATCCTCTATGATACCATGAATATTACACACATTTGCTACTTCTTAGATATGCTCTAAAGGGGAGATGGAAGTTTCACCAGTAAAACCAGGTATACATTTTAGTGCAGATACTGGTATATCATGTCTTTGGGCTAGCAATAGAGGACTTCCACCATTAAAGGTGGAAAAAGAATGAACTCTTGGTTGTGCCATGTAAACAAGTGTTCTATTGATGAGTGTTGATGGCAATCTAGGCTGAGTTTGAGAAATAGGAGGAGTAGAGGCAGATCTTATAGGGGTATATTAACTATTATTACACCCCTAACTGGTGATAATGAAGTTCTAGTCCTCCTTCTAGGATTTGAAAGAGAAAGCTCTTGATATTGAAATTTACCTCTAGAAGATTCCCTTGTTTCAGCTCTAGGCATGAATCACTACAACTTTGGCCTGGAACCAGATTTTTTGATGTTTAGAGTCGCCAAGTACTTTGAAGGATTAGCCTCTTAAAGGCTTGAATATTGAAGCTAGCACTACCTCTTCAGCATTAATCTCTGAAGCTCTTTCTTCTTGACACCAGTAGACTTTAAATTTTGTTTGAAAAAAAGTCCCACCAGGCATGCCAAAAACTGTTGTCACTTCGGTTTGCACCCTTGTCCAAGGCCTATGCGTGAGGACAACCTAGTGAAACATGGAAATGACCTCCAAGCTGTGGGACTTGAACTACAAGGTTGAGTCTCTGGAGAAGGCCAACTTCCTCTTACTATCAAGGCCCACCTAACTGCTCTTGGAGAGAAAAAGGGAGAAGGAGAGCACAAAAAAAAAGCTACCTAGTTCTAATCTAAGGAGGTGATGCACCAAAATGGAGTGTTCAGACTCATTTCTGCCCATATATGCACTACAAAACCAAGATAAAATTCAAAAGACATACACACCCAGACTTATGACAATCAACAACCACATACTAATCAGGAAACCAAATTGAATAACAAAAAGAAAAGGATTTCACTTATTTATTATCCAATAGGCCAAAAATAGATACAGTATGCAAGTCACAAATCTCAACAATAGACCAATGAGAGGCAAGATGGATGCACATAAACATTGATGGCTGAAGGAGATGATACAGAATGTTATACAACTTAGAGACAAAGAGAATTTTACAATACCGACCTGCGAGTAGTAGCAAAGAAATCAAAAAAGAGTCCCCCTTTCAAAAACTACAAAATCTACCTTTATAGTTCTGGCATAACTAAGATCTTTCCCTACTGAAGTGACCTTGCAGCTACCTGCCATTAAGTCCTATAGAGGAAAATCATGGGGATCTGAAGAAAATCTGATCTTGCTATCAAAACAGTGCCCTGAGAAGACAGAAATGGTGCCATAACTACGCTCTGACCAGGTAGATGGATCGACTGAGATGATGGAGTGTCTTTCTATGTTTCACATTCATCTCTAGCAGTTTGGATCAATCACTGAGATTAGATCCACGAGATAACCCTCAATTTTCTTTTTTAGTGCATGAATCAGTAGAGCCAACAAGTCAATGTATCCTTGGCACTAGAATGAGCCACGTGGACTAGTAGCTTTTTATCTCTTTGCCACCCTGCTAAGTCTTTCTATGTTGACCACCCTTTATTGAACTAATCACGCCACCCTTGAAACTATTATCATTAACTATAATGATCACACACCTGATCGTGACACTAACTGCCAGATGTCAACCATCAACCTTGGTCAGGCCAGCAAGACACGTGTCAACAAGGCACTATGTTGCCATGGTATCCACTGTGCAGCTTCTGATGGCGAGATAGTGCTAACTGTCGATCTGCCTTAAATCTAACGATCGTGGAGAATTTTCGTACCACTATACTATTCTTAACCTGGGCCCATCATAATTGGCACCACCTCTACAACTGCACCACACCGAAGTGACACCTGGCAATACCTAAATGACGTACCTTGGTACAACTTGGCCTCGTTGATCCACATGGTGAAAGGGCGTTATGTCACTATATTAAAGATCGCACAACTTCACCATAGAAAGATGGCACCATCCGTCGATATGACTTAATCTAACGATCATGAAGACTCATCATACTTTACACTTTGCTCCTCCACTATTAGCACACTTGGCATCACACCTAAGGTTTACAAGATAACATGACCCCACCTGACACGTGTCACTGATGCACTATGTCGCCATGGTAAAGACCGTGTAGCTTCACCATAGGGAGATGGTGCCTATTGTTGATCTGAATCGATCTGACGATGAAAAAGATAGATCATTCCCCTCAATGCATCAATGAATAGGAACTGGCCACGTACCAACTGTTTGACGGATCCTCGCTGAAATCTGATGGAGCATATCTGAGGCTCACTAGACATGTGGGAGGAGGGCATTTTGTCGCCATCATATTCATCATGCAACTTCTGAAAAATAACATAGCACTGACCATCAATCTACTCTGATCCTACGGCCACGACAGACTTGCCCTGATCCTACTGATCACATTAGAAACCCTAGTCCCATAAAACACGTGGCGACCCCACACTAGTCTGTGTAGCATCATCCTAGCGACTTGTACCACCTTGACCCATTGAGTAGCTCTTTTTCATAGATGTGGCATGTTCTAATTTGTTAGCATGGATTGAGGACCCTTCCAACTGGGAAAATAGAGTATGGCATGGGACCCAACTCATTTTCCTAAAGTTCTTTCCTGCGGTGACTTTTTGTTAGGTGCTATGTTGCTATTGAAAAACTCATGAGTTTTTTGATGGTGACATAGCACCTCACTGGAATTTCTCATCTTTGACCCATGAAACTAACCCCTCGCCATAAACATTTCTTGGTGATGCAACTTGCCTGCTGTAAGACATTTCCATTGGGCACTATGTCACTATGATGATTTTTTGGCCAACACATGATAGCGACATAGTGGCCACGGTGCTGTGGAACTTTTTTGACCTGCCAAAACATGTTTTCCCGGAAAGCTGGACCACTGGACATGTGTCAATAGGGTGTCATGTTGCTAATGTAAATCTCGTGCAACTTTTCCATAGCACGATGGAACTTTCCCTTTATCTTTGCAGATCTAATGATTAGAAACTTGCGGGCTGCAAAATATATCATAAGGTTCGAAGCTTGGTATTTTAAAATATTTTCATGGGTTTTTGACTATGGGCATTTCAAAGGTGGGAAGGGCAATATGAATTATGAATTTTGGTGAGAAGATTAAAATACAATAGTTTTCTTTTAATTAATTAGGGAGTTAATTTATTTAATTAAAAGGGAGATTTTCTTTTAATTAAACAAGACTTAAGATAGAATGTTCAACCTTAGAAAAAAATTTAATTTTTTTCAAGGAAGCTGATTTAAATTGATTTAATAAAATATTACAAACCATTGAGTCAAGAAATTGATAAATTGATAAATTAAATAATGGGTGCCTATAGTCTAGGCCACCATTTTAGGGTGCATACAATAGTAACAATGTACAAAGATAACTCATGACACCATATTTTTTTAACTAGGGAAACCTTGGCCAAGTGAAAAACCTTAGTGGGGATGATGCCAACTAGATAATATACTAATATATATGTTCCTTGTTAGAGGATGGTGTTTGATACAATGTCTAATTATGTTCTATCTTTGATGTTAGAAAAATTTCATATCAGTCAGTGCACAGTATATACTGAGCTCACAAGGTTAAAAAAGAAATTCAGTGCTCAGTGAGTTCACTCAGTCTCCAAAGGATAGTATTAAATAAGCTTCAATTGGTTAACATTGGAAATCAGTTCTGGAGTAGTGTTTACTGAGCAGGGTTGGCTAATGAAGGATTTCATTATTTTGGGAAATAAAGTTTAATTAATTTATGTAATGATTTTAGCTAACTAAAATAATGATTATTGATAATTATACATTGTAAATGAGCCAACTTGATAGTATGTAAGATATAAATAAAAGGTCAAGTTGAGAATTCAATAGTGTAATGAGGGAGCATGCAAGTCTATTGATTATGTGGAGAAGGAAGAGTGAGTGAATTTTGAAGAAGGATCAGATATCCTTGAGGAGCAGTAAATATTTATTCAATCATAGAGGATCTAGTGAAGTAGAATAGAGATCTATATCAACAATTCAGTTGCATCTCATTTAGGTCTATTTATTGTTACTTTCTCACCATTGTAGCAGTGATTTTTAAATTCTTAACAAAGTTGGTTTAATAGCTATTTGTAAATCCTCTAACGATGTGACATTTCTTTTGAATTTTTCTAAAGACCTCTAGTAAGGTTGTAATGGCCTGCCAGGAGATCCTTGGAAACAAGGATGAAAAATAAGTCAGAACAAATTTTTTTTTTTAACAAGTGTAAGTGCACATGATACGACCTACACAAACCAAAAGATCGCAACAAAAGACTGAAAGACAACCAAGCACCAACGGATCTCCAAATGCCACTACCAACTAGAACACAACCATGAAAACCACAAAGACCTACCAAGCTGAAAGACATAAGTTGACTCTTGGAAACTGGCTAAGTCTGAAATCTTGAAGCCCTGAAATTTGGCTAAGTCTGAATTTTTGAAGCCCTGATTTTTCCTAGAATCTACACCTTAGCTCATAGAGGTTTGAAATCCATCTCAAATGAATCATTGCATATATTAACATATATCTTAAGTATAAGGAAACTTATACTTAAATGATATATTTTAAACCCCGAAAGACTAAAACAAAAACCCAAAAATTGAATTTCAAAAGAGACCTCCTGAATTCAAAATGTAGTAACATAGGCTTGAAGAACACCCAAAAGGGTATCCAGATCAACTCTCAAAAAGATCAGAACACTACAAAAAGTGCCTGCTATTGGCATGCACAAGTTTTAACCAAAAGTTGTGTGACACTTTTCACTAAGGGAGGGTGACACTTCTCCCTTACTGCGTGCGACACTTCTCAAGAAGGCGTGCGATACTAGAAAAGTATCGCGCGACATTTCTCATAAAGCCATGCAACACTCTTCCAATGTTGTATGAAACTTCTCCAGTATTGCGTGTGACACTTTATAGTATCGTATGACATTCTTTCTATGGGTGTGCAATACTTTATCAGTGCCGCACAATGCTGAACAAATGTCGCCCATAGAAAGTAAAAACACTTCCAGAACTCAAAAAAAAGAAAAAATGGACAAAAGAACCTCCACACTAGGGAGTACCAGATCCACATTTTGAGGCCAAAACACTTGAACCAAAATTGAGTAACAGAAATACAGAAAACAAAATCTAACCATCTATCAAACAAAGAAGGGAAAGTATAGAAAGGAAACATCATGACAACTGAAATAACATCACAATAACATAGATAACATTGCAATGAGAAAAATAACCAACTAACTACGTGGTTCCTCCCAACCATCAATGGCATCATAGGACCATCATGGGCCCTAGCCATCCCCTGCGCTTAACATCCCAAGCCACCGATTAGATCATCGGTGCTGTCATGATAGGGACATCACTACTAAACATGCTACAATATAAGTAATGAAATCTAACATGCCAGTAGTAACATAAGATAACCCTATAATTAGATAACATCATCTACTACATGCTAATCATCGTAATGAGGAAAGCATTAAAATTAACATCATTTAAGCATGATAACATCATAATGAAAGCATAAATCACAAGAAGCATACTCTGTATACCAAAGTACCAAGTTACACATCCAACTACATTCATACTAGGATAATAGACCATCTATGTACACTAGTCCCTAGTAGTGGTGAAGGTAGCTACGCCTCCCAACCACTTGGCACCCGTAGGTCCACACCCACTGTGCTAATGGAGATAATGATCCAACCACACACACACAAAACAACAACCATGGCTAACACACATGCCAAGAAATATGATGATTGCATCCAAGACAAAGACGATGCATAAACTATGGGTCCTGGTCAGACACCTCAATGGGCTACTATGTAGGGACTGACATCATGGAGAGTCACTTGGCATCAAAAGCCCAAGCTCGGATCTGTGTAGCTCAACTCCCTCAATGGAAGGCTAATACACTGTGTAGCTCAACTCCCTCAACAGAAGGCCAATACACAAAAGTACCATTTATTATCTTTAATGTTATTACCACCCCAAGTTTTAATTTAATTATCACTTATATAAAACTTCCACTGCCAACCGGGAAGTAGTCACTAGGTTACAGGATAGAAGCCCCCTCCATATGCTACCCTACCCTACCCATGCTCATCCAATGATGAGTGCCCGAAGGCATGCAAACTCCCAACCAAACCCCAATGATCACAACTTCTGGAAGTACCATAGAAGATCGGGCCCCACAAGTCATCCGAAAATGTATATGTGTGTGGCACACCACCATCACAAAGATCATTCACAAGGACAGGATGAGAATTCAAACAGAAGTCAATCAACCAAACTAAAATCGGGATGACAGATACTGCATGCATCCCAATGCAACAAAAGATGAAAAAGTGTTCTAACTGGTATCCAAATGGATCATCCAGGTCCACGAACCACAATGTGTCAAGAAAACTCAAGAAAATAGGGTAAAACGCAAAATAAGGTAAAAACCCCAAATTTTGGAAAAATTCCAAAATTAAAACCCATTTGGCCTTTTGGTTCAAAAACCCCAAAAATTCAAAAATAATTAAAAATGGACACTGTATGAAAAAATGGCTAGCATAACGGCCCAAAAATGCAAATCCCCATTTCAAAAATAGGTAAAACATTCATACCCGACCAACCAAGCAGAACTAGCAAACAGAAACAGAGGGGAACACTAGTTCATAGCCTCCTAACATATTGCTACAAGAAATGGAAGTAGAAACAAAGAAAAAAAATTAAAACGGGAAGGCCCTACCTGACAGCAAAAAGGGCCAAAATTGAAACCCGTAGAATAAAATAAATACTCTGTCGAAACTACTGAAACTGTCGGCAAAGCGAGAACTCCTCGAGCCAAATCCAATGAGACCAACCTCGCAAAGATCCCACGCTCACAGCTCCCGCAATGAGCAAAAAAAAATCCTTTAGAACATGGTTTCCAAATTTGCTCTCCAAACTCAATTTTCCAAAATGTTAGAAGTGACTAATGAATTCACTTTTCCAATATTTATTCATTTTGAGTGAATAGCTGATAATGGAAAATAGCTAGCTAGAGTAGTTAAACTCTGAAACAACCAAAATGAAAATAGGTTATTATCTGTAATGGAAATTCACCTAAGGAAAAGTTGCCAAAAATTAAATCCAAAAGATTCAAAACCCAAAAACCCAAAATTATAGAAAAACACTTAACACTTTCACAACAAATGCGAACTTCTAAATGCACAAACATGTTCACTGGTCTAATCACATAATGCAACTGATTTTGGATTTGCTAATCACCAAAAGGTTTTAATATAAAATAACTAAATAAGGATATGTCGACCATATAGGAGCGACATTGGCAAAATATGAACAGCTGGATCACTAACTCCATAGGCCACTGCTAGGGATATAATTCCTGCACACTAAAATACACGATCAAGTGCAATGGAAAATAATATCATAGCTGAAGCAACATGTATTAAAATAACTATTTAATCCATTTTAATCACTCACATTCATAGAAAGCATGAAGATACAAGAATGAAATAAATAACCATAGCATAGAATCCATCTCATAACATAGTCAACAAATAGGTCCAATACATCATATAATCAGATATCATTATAGATCTACTGTCATCTCAAAATAGCATCAACATGAAAATATGATAAACTGAATAGCATAGCAACAAAGCATCTATGGTATAGAAATCAAAGTATAACATTCGACCCTCAAGTCGTCTAAAGGTACAAATATCAAAAGAGTATCAAGTATCTCTCGAACCAAAAATAGACAAGGTATAGATTGCAATCATGAGAGGCACTACAAAGGCCACTCCTAAAAAGGAGATTAAATCCTTTAACAAGGTCACACCTAATAGTATGTTTTGTAACATTTAACTGGGTTGGCTCCTAACAGGACTCACTTCAAAAAAGTGAAAATTAGTAGCTAGTTACTTGGTGGTTTTTCTCATATTGGATTTCCATGTTAAATCTAGTGTATCATGTGTTCATGCTATTTCTTTTATGGTTTCATGTTAATCATTTTGAATGCTTAAATATCAATAATAAGTTAACATACATTGCATCTACTAAGTTATAACATTTTTTTGTATGTTTTCTAAGTTATAGTAGAAACTGGTTTTATTAGACATCTAAGGGATATTTGGATTTCTTTTTGTGGTAACTAATTCACCCCTCCTCCTAGTTACTCCATGTATATTTCCAACAATTGGTATCACAGATTTTAGTGCTTGTAAGAAGGATTTCAAAGATCTAAGCTAAAGATCAAGATGTCTTACAAGAGGGAAATTCCAAGGCTTAACAAGGATAAATTTTCAGCATGGTAAGGTCTCATGAGACTCCATCTGGCTTCTATTGGAGACACAAGATTGAAATATCATGATGAATAATATACAACTCTTGCTGGTACATTATTTGTTAATGACATTGCTAAGAAAAAGACTCATAACACCATAATGATAGATATTGCACCTACCCTAAGCTATGAAGAATTTGATGATATCAAGGATTGCAAAACTGCCTTTGAAATGTGGAACATGCTGAAAGAAATCTATGGAGGTGATGACAATGTGAGGAGAGCCAAAGTAGAAAGTCTAAGAGGATAGTTTGTTCAAATGAAAATGAGAGAGGATGAAAACATTGCTAAATATGTTGACAGAGTCAAAGCAAGTGTTAGTGCAATCAAAGCTTCTAGAGGAGACAACAAGGAGGAAATAGTTGTAAGCAAAGTTCTTAGAACATTTCTTTCCATTTATGCAATTAGAGTTTCTACAATTCAAGAAAGAAGATGTGAAGCAAATCATAAAATAAATTTAGAGGCCATAGTAGGAAGATTGACTACATTTGAGCTAGATAACTATAAAAATTATGTTCCATCTTTCAAGAACATTGAATCAACATTTGAAGCCAAGATTCCACTCAAAGAAAAGGGAAAGAAGATAAACGATAGCCAGTCAGAAAGTGAAGAAGAATTAGAGGAGAGTTGTTAAAGTGATCTTCATGTAGTTGAAGCTCTACTTGTAAGGAAATATTCTAGAGGAAAAGGAAAATACAAAGTTAAGGTTCCTCTTATCTATTTTTCATGTAACAAAATTGGTCATATTGTAGCTAGGTGTCCAAACAAGAAAAAAAAAGATGAGAAGAAAGATCACAAGTGCAATGGCAAGAAAGACTTCAAATCATTCAAGGCCAAAGGTAAGAAAACATGTTTCATCACTAAAGAATCTAAGGATTCTGATAATAGTGAAGATGAAATTGTTTACATTGTTGTGAAAGATGAATCTGATAATGATGATGAAGATAAGATGACACTTATGTCTCATGTGAGAAAAATTGATACATGGATCATTGACTGTGGTTTTTCACATCATATGACTAGTGTCGAAACTAAGTTTGAACATTTTGAAGACTATGATGATGGTAGTGTAAAGTTTGGTAATGATGAACCTTGTTGCATAAAAGGAAGAGGAAGAATCCCACTAACCAAAGAGCTTTTATGTGATAATGCCTATTGCATTGAAGGAATAAAACATAATCTATTGAGTGTCGAACATTTAATAAATATTGGATTCAAGGTGGAATTCATGCATGGAAAGGCAAGACTACTGGATGCCAAAGGAAAGCTGATTGGATCGGGCATATATAGAAAATATAATTTCTTTTATCTTGAATTTGGTGAATGAAAATGTTTTAATGCTCAAGTTGAAGAATGTTGGTTATGGAACAAAAGGATATATCATGTGAATTTTAATAACTTGGTGAAAATAAGTAAATTCAGGAAAGTAAGAGGCATTCCTAGTATAAAGAAACCTGATGTTGGTCTATGCAAGAATTGTCAAATTAGTAAGATGGGAAAGACTAGCTTTAAAAGTTAAAACTACCAGTCTAAAGAAATTTTGGAAATTTTGTATACTGATTTGTGTAGACCTATTGGAATTGAGAGCTATACTGGTGAAAATTTCTTCATTCCTTTTGTTGATCACTACTCTAGAATGATGATTGTTATGTATTCGAGAGAGAAGTTAGAAGAATTTGAGAAGTTAAAATGGTATTTGGCCAAAGTAGGAAAAAAATTAGGGAAAAGACTAGCATTTTTAAGATTAGACAAAGGTGGTGAATTCATCTCCCATGAATTCAATAACTTTTGCATTGAAAGAGGAATCAAAAGATAGTTATCAGCTCTAGGAACTCCTAAGTAGAATGGAATAGCTAAAAGGAGGCATAGATCTATCATGGATTGTGCAAGGACTCTAATGATTGAAAAGAGCATTGCTATCAAATACTGGAGGGAACTATCAACATTCCAGTTCATACCTTGAACCAAGTACAATTGAAGAAGGACTCATTCAAAACTCCCTATGAGTTCTGATATGGCTATAAACCCAATATAAGTTACTTGAAAGTATTTGGAAGTAAATGTTACATTTTGAAAGAATCTAGATAAGAAAAATTTGATGTGAATGGTGATGAAGGCATATTTTTGGGATATTCTTGCAAGAGTAAGGCATATAGATGTTTGAATTTGTCTAGTCACAAAATCATAGAAAGTGCACATGTGAAAGGAATGAAGAAGAAAGCAAAAAGGAACTAGAAGATTACAGGAGATTTGGTTTCATTAAACTTGATATAGTACTAGATACACCTATCAATCAGGATACTTCTACTCTCAAGTCTTTAGTCACTGAGTTGTAGGAACCTGAGTCACATTCAGATGCTACTAAGCTAATGCCTACCAAGTCAGAGTAGCTAGAACCTAAATTTGAAGTGCAAGAGGATGATAATACAACTAATTCAAAGGGAAAGGATCTTGTATTAGCCAAGTATGTTAGAAGACATTTTGCACTAGATTAGATAATTGGAGACAAGTCTGAAGATACTATAACAAGAAGTAAGCTAAAAGGTTATTTTTTACTGGCTAATTTTGAACTTAGAAGTATCAAATATGTATTGAAAAATGAAATTTAGGTTGAGGCTATGAATGAAGAGATAGAGAGAATTGAGAAGAACAAAATATAGACTCTTGTACCTAGGCCTAAAGATAAAAATGTGATTGGAACTAAGATGGTATTTAGAAATAAGTTCAATGAAGATGGTAAGGTATCAAGGAAAAAAGCTAGATTGGTATGTAAAGGCCACTCTCAAGAAGAAGGAATTGATTATGGAGAAAAATTTTCTCCTATTGCAAGACTGAAAGGTGTTAGGACCCTACTTACATATTTTGCACACAAAGGATTTAAGGTATATCAGATTGATGTCAAAACTGCATTTCTCAATAGTATTCTAGATGAAGAAATCTACATTGAGAAACTTGAAGGTTTTTTTTATCCAAAAAAAAAGGACATGGTCTACAATTTACACAAAGCATTGTATGGTCTAAAACAAGCCCCTAGAGCATGGTATGAAAGATTTCATAACTATCTTATTCAAATTGATTTCAGAGAACTAATGATAATAGTAGCTTGTACATCAAGGAAGGACAAGATAACAAGATTCTTTTGGTAGAAATATTTGTGGATGATACTTTTTTTACAAGAAATGATGATCTATGAAAAGATTTTTCAGAGCAAATGAACAAAGAATTTGAAATGTCTATGTTTGGTGAGATTAAATTCTTTATTGGTCTTCAAATTTAGTAGAGAATGAATTTTGTCTACATCACTCAGTCTAAATACATTAAGGAAATACTCAAAAAATTTGGTATGGAAGATTCAAAACTAATTGGAACTCCCATGTGTACTGGACTAAAGCTTACCAAAGATGATGATTCAAAAGAGGTAGATTAGACCTTATACAAATCAATTATTGGAAAACTATAGTATGTGGTTCATACAAGGCTTTATATTGTTCTTGCAATTGGTACAGTGGCAAGATTTTCAGAAAAACCTAGAGAGAATCACATGATGGCAATCAAAAGGATCTTGAGATAATTGAAAGGCACTAAAGATTATGGATTGTGGTATAAATTTGGAGACAATCTAGAATTGAAACTATTTACTAATGCTAATTGGGAAAGAAACATTGATGATAGAAAGAGTACAAGTGGTGGAGCATTCTTTCTTGGGAAGAGATTGGTATCTTGGACAAGTAAAAAGAAAAATTGCACATCACAATCTATAGCTGAAGTAAAGTATGTTGTTGTAGTAGTAAACTATTCTAAAATTATTTGGTTTAAATAGTTATTGGAAGGCATGAAGGTGGAGATTAAAGAACTAGTTGTTATGTTTTGTGATAATACAAGTGCAATCAACATATCAAAGAATCCAATAATGCCTTCCAAAAAAAAGTACATTGCAATAAAGTATCACTATGTCAGAGAATTGGTGTAGGACAAGGAGATCAAATTGGAATATGTCCATACAAAAGAATAGATTGCTGACATATTCATCGAGGAATTATCTAAAGCTCACTAAAATGAATTTTTAGTGATGCATCAATAGAAACCAAGTTGAAGATCTATTAGTTGATGCATCATAGTCATGGGAACATTGCATATGAATTAGTACTTAAGGAAAATTTTTACTCATTTGATATGTTTTTTCTTTAGCATGTGTTGTCAAAGAGGGAGAGTTTACTATCATATCTTTCTGAAATTTGGTTTTGTTTGTTGAGAGTTTGTTGTTTAGAAAAGAAACTATGTAATTCCTTCACAGAGGGAGATTACTACATGAGAGAGGCTTGTGGCATAAAATCTAAGAGGGAGAATGTTCGGTCAAAAAATGACTTGTCTTCAAATTTCATTGTGCTATGACATGTTGTGTTTCCATCAATGCCAAAGAGGGATATTTTTGGATACAGTTGTCTAATTGTGTCTTATATTTGATGTTACACAAATGTCAAATTAGTCAACAGACAGTATCTACTGAGCTCGATTGTTTAGCAAAGCAAATTTCAGAGTCTACCAAGCATTCTTGGAATTACAATGTCAAAACAGTTTCTACCAAGATCACTCAAGTGTTGAAAGATTTTTTGGTAGAAGTTAGTAGGTAACTGAGCTCATAAGTTTAACAAGGGAAAGTTAGTGCTTATTGAGTTCACTCGATCTCCAAAATATTTTGCAGTATTCATAGTGTTAACTAAGCTTCAATTAGTTAACACTAGAAATCAGTTCTAAAGCAATGTTTATCAAGCAGGCTTGGCCAATGGAGTTTTCATTTTTTTGGGAAATAAAGTTTTATTAGTTCATGTAATGATTGTAGCCAACTGAAGTAATGATTATTGACAATTGTAAGTTTTAAATGAATGAGCTAACTTGAAAATTTGTAAGGTATAAATAAAAGGTCAAGTTGATAATTCAATAGTGTAATGAGGCAGCATCCAAGTGTATTGATTGTGTGGAGAAGGAAGAGTGAGTGAAATTTGAACAAGGATCAAATATCCTTGAGGAGAAGCAAAGATCTATTCAATTAGAGAGGATCTAGTAAAGAAAAATAGAGATCTGTATCAGGAATTTAGTTGCATCTACAACCATTTGTAAATCCTCTAACAATGTGATAGTTCTTTTGAATTTTTCTAAAGACCTCTAGCAAGGCCACTCCTAATAGGGTGATTAAATATTTCAATATGGTCACACCTAATAGTATGTTTTGTAACCTTTAATTAGGTTGGCTCCTAACAGGGCTCACTTCAGAAGAGTGAAAGTTAGTAGCTAGTTACTTGTTGGTTCTTTCCATATTGGGTTTCCACCTTAAATCCGGTGTCTCATGTGTTCATGTTATTTTTTTTATGGTTGGATGTTAATCACTATGAATTCTTATAGATCAATAATAAGTTAACATGCAGTGCATCTACCGAGTTACAAATTTTTTTTTAATGTTTACCGAGTGACAATAGTGACTAGTTTTATCACACATGTAAGGGATTTGTGGATTTATTTTTGTGGTAACTAATTCACCCCTCCTCTCAGTTACTCCATCTATATTTCCAATAGGTGGACCTTGTTAGGAATTGATGATAAAATTTTGTATAATAGTTCTATTAGGGGACTTTGAATCCCTGTTAGGGGATTCCAACCTTGGTGGGAGTCGATGAGAAAATTTAGTATAAGAGCCCCTATTAGGAGACTTTGAATCCATGTTAGGAGATTCCAATCCTATGAGGAGTTGTGGAATAATATATGCAAGATGAGCCCACTACTCAAATATGAAATTTCAACTACATGAAGAGCTCATTGCTCAATCAAGTAATCTACTATTATTTTTCTTTCTTCACTAATCTCTAATCTTTATCTTGGTCTTAGATCACTAGATAGTTCATAAAAAACTTTTCGTTTATCACTTTCATAGAATTTCATTGACAAGTTCGCACACTTCTTATCACAAGGAGTCCTTTGCATAAGTACCATGCCTTTATGTAAAATACTATTGGGTTAGCTAAGAAAAAAATTCAGTTTTCTAATTTAGATTAAAAATCTAGGGTGTCTGCCCTATTTGGAGAAATAATTGTTTTGCAACCAAAATAATTCTTTCCTTCAATTCAATTGTCCTATTTCATCGAAACATGATTAACATTTTTAAGTATTTCTCAAGTACAAAATTTTAAGGTTATACATGTCATCACTATCATGTATACTATCTCCATATAACATTTCTTGTCATTATATGACATTTGGAGCATGTTATAAGCAAAAAAATACAATATTGTAAACCAAATTCTATACTTAGACAATTTTTTGATAATTAAACAATAAGTATTTTTATTTCTGAGGTTTCCTATCAACATGTACATCATGTGTTGCTACTAATGACAATAATAACATATTATAACTAGCTATTTTTCAACATATCTATCAATTAAGACATCCTTTTATAGTTTTGTTTACATAGGTTTGAATGCAATAGAGATAACTTCTCATCGTCTATGTGTTCTTCTCAGCATTTCAAATGGAGTAAATGAATTATGGGAGAATAACATGAAGATTCTTGTAGTAAATTTTTGTCACTATATTTCTTTCTTGATAACCTAAGAAGAATTAATGAAACACAATTTTGACATATAAATAAGTTTTCAGACGTTTATCATTGATGCCAAAGGAGGAGAAGTATATAAAGAAAATTATATAAAGTAATAATATGTATAGAATGTAAATGGTTATATACTAAAGGAGAGAAATGTTACTTAATATTATAGTGTATTAAAGGATATAAGAAAACATGGTATAATTATAATGATCTACATATTTTTGCAATTTTGAGATTCTATAAAATTTTGAAGGGCAATTTTTTAAAAGTTTTTTTTGTATAACATTATGGAACTTAGCCAACTCTCCCATATGTTACGATAAATACCAAAGGGAGACATTTTTGGTAATATTCCTAGGTATGATGAGTTATATTTTTCATTTACAGAAATATATATCTTAGGATGAGATGATAGTATATACAATTAAAGATTCTATAGTCAGAGATAAAAAAATATCTAAGTGTTAGATAGTAGCACTAGCAGTGCATTGATAGTTTTGTGTATTGTGAAGGCTAGAAAGATATTTGGCACATGCATAGTTCAAGGTAGGTAGAATAGAGTGTCATGATTATGTATATAAGTGCACAAATAGGTATATAGTGTATAGATGAAGTTATAATGACTAGTATAAAGTGTTAAGGAATATTTCAGTTACAAAATAATCACTTAAATTATATAGCGATAACATCTTACACTTTTACACTATGTTAGCATCACATGTAAATTCATCTATCCAACTAGACAAGAATTTTTGTGAACAAAAAGAGTATAATTAAAGAATCAATCCATGCAAAGTATGAAGATGTGATATATGTATTGTAGAATGAATGCAAAGTATATGATGAGTATACATAATATGTATATGACATTAGAACTTGCATGAGAGATCCTTGATGTGAATTTTGATGTCAAATCAAAGCTATGTGAAATACAATAGTCAACAATAAAGAGGCTTTTGTATCTCTCTCATTTTCTATAAAGACACTATATTCTATAATTGCATGTTAGTGCACTAGGCTATTTTTGTGCATATAGTTTTAATTGTACTACCAATTCCTAACAAGGTTGAGGCTTTGAGCATGGCCAAGTTTTCTAAAAAAGACTAAGACACTCTATGTAATTCATAGACTCCTAACAAGGTCAATATCCTTAATAGGATTCTTTTTTTTAGTGGAACATTTTGTGGGTATCATCCCCACCAAGATTTTCCTTGGCTAGGGTTTCCCTAGTTAAAAAAATATGGTGCTATTAGTTCTATTTGTATATGGTTTTATATACTATTTAGCATTATTAGTTTAATTTAATATGCATGTTGCAAAGTAATTAATAATATTCAGTTGTGGGAAAAGTTTGTATGATTCACCCCCCCTCATTATTATCCATTTCTAACAAGTTTTCTATGTCTAGACCGGATAATCAACTTGTAAACTCCTTTGTTTAATCTTTCATATTCATATCCTTCAGCTTTAGATTCAATAATCCTATAAATAATTGAAGTGCATGATCAATAAGAATGAAATATAGCCTTCAACTTTGTAGCCATCAATCTCCAACTAGTGATCATCATTTTACCTTCTACTTCTTCTCTATCTCTTTCAATATCTTTACATCATAAAGAAACATGTATTTTTATATTAGTACATGTCAATATTACTCTCAATGGATCTCAAATACCCTATAACTCAAAGTATTATTCTAGCTCACCAAGCCAATTAATCAAGTCTTCATGATTCAAAGTACCTAAGAAATTAGAAACATCGATTTTGTGCTTCATCTTCATCTGAGAACTAGATCTATTCAAATGAATTATTTTTCCCTCCATAGTTCTCTCCATCTAATCATGCTTTTCTAGTCAACTATATTTAGTATTCTCAAATTCTTTAGAATATTCCTCATAACCATCTTCAATACACCCAATTTCTTAGGTACACCAATTATAGCTCTCATGATCTAAGTCACCATATCATTCTTCATCAATTCTATCTCAGATTTTGAAATTTCCTTTGTTGATGACTGGCTAATAGAGACATGTAATTGTTTTCATTTATGGTTATTCATGATGTACATGCCCACAAGAAACCTCGAGATACTTAGTGTTTGGTAATTAGAAAATTGTCTAAGTATAGAATTTGGTTTACATTAGTGTACTCTTTTGTTTATAACTTGTTCCTAACATCATATTATGACTAGCAAAGTTAGATGGAGATAGTATACATATTGGTGATGACATGTATAACCTTGAAAGTCAGCACAAATTGCATGGAACAAAGATAATAATGTTTTAATGAAACAAGATAACTAAATTGAAGGAAAAAAATATTTTATTTACAAGATAATTACTTGTCCAATTAGGGCCAATATCCTAGATGTTTACTATAAGTTGGCAACGTGGATTCTAGTCTTAGCTGACCTAGTAGAAATTTGTGTAAAGACATGGCATTTGTGCAAATGACATCTTGCAATGAGAAGTATGATTAGACATGCTATCACGTAATTGTGATGTTGATTAATTGTATGCAAACTTTTGTGAAAGTGATATATGTAAAGTTTTGTATAAGCTATTTTGTGATTCATGATCAAGATAAAGATTTGAGATTAGTCAAGGAAGAAGTTATAAGACCTATATTGTAGAAGTTTAATTACTTGTTTCGGCAATGAGCTCTTCTTGTAATTAGAACTACATGTTTGGGTAGTGAGCTCATCTTGCATTTACTATACAACAACTCCTAACAGGGTTGGAATCTCCTAACAAGGATTCAAAGTCTTATACTAAATTTTCTCATTGACTCCTAACAAGGTCCATCCTCTAACAAGGATCTTATATATTAGGATATTATCTAGTGAGTACCATCCCCACCAAGGTTTTCCCTTCGCCAAGGTTTCCCTAGTTAAAAAAAATGGTGTTATGAGTTATCTTTTCGTATTGCTACTATTACAGTTCAACAGTGCTTTATTGCTTTGTTATGTATGTGATTTAACATAATAAATAATATCTAGTTGTTGACTAAATTTTGTAGATTATTAATTCAACCCACACTCCCCCCCCTCACATAGTAATCTCTATTTCTAACAATTGGTATTAGGGCATAGTTTCTTTGAAGAGGCTTAATAGCTTGAGTAAGATCCCAATCGATATGGAACAGTTGATGAAGAACCTTGAAGAAAATCTTGAACAAATTGGCCTCATTATTAAGAAAGAGATAAGTTGAAGGATAGATATGAAGACTCCAAATTATATATTGGTCAATTGAAAGAAAAGATTGAACATCTCGAATCCAAGCCTAAATCTACTAAATCTAGAACTTGTGATGATGATTATTCAAGGTTGAAGATAGAGTACAAAATCTTGAAGGATGAATTTAAGATTATGAATCTAAAATTGAGTTTTAATTTTTGGATTTGATTGTGTATAATTTTTTACCATCAACATTTCTAATAATACTACATGATCCATCATCAATATGCAAGAGAACATGAAGAAATTTTTTTTTTTTATGGATTGTGGAAATCTAATACATTTGAATATGAAATTGACTTTGAGAAATGATCCTAACATAATTGAATCTAATTTGAAGACTAAAAATGCAGATCTAAGAAGAAGTCTGGCAAAGGAAACATTTGAATTTGAAACATTAAAAGAAGATCATGAAGATCTTCATAAGTACAATACTATTGTTCAAGGTGAATTAACTTAGTGCAAGAAACATCTTTAGAAGATGTATTCTAGTAGAGAAAAGCTCGATGATTCAATGTAAATATAGAGACCTACTTATGATAAGAATGGTCTTGGTTATCTAATTAAAATTTTTACAAAGAAACCTAAGATTATATCAAATTTGAAAGAAAAGAGATAAATTTGATGATAAGATTGAATCTAGTCAATCTTATGATAAATCTAAAGAAATTGAAATTTTGAATGAACCAAAGCGAGTGGAATATCCTAAGGAAACTAGGTACAAATTTAGAGGTAAGTACTTTTTATGTAATTAAATAGGTCATATATAAAGTGATGTAGGAGCATCTTGGGTGTAAGGGATATATTGCATCACCAAAAAAAAAAAAAATTTCTATCTTTTCTATTTTAATAAGGACTAGTAGATAGGGTGGTTACTATTTATGAGAACTTACAATTATAATATTTTCATATGAGCTTGGAATGTTCTAATTTTCTAGAGGAAGGTTCATTTTAGAGTTGTAAGCCTACCATAAAAATCTCATTGCTCAAGCATAAATATCAAAGAAGTTATTGTGGATTTTCAATGGAAAAATTTGCAAAAAAACTTCAGGCTCATTGTTGGAGGCCTTAGAGTACCTAGATGAGGTTCAAAAGCCTATTGAATGGGTGATAGTTTAGTTCCTAGCCTATAGATCAGGAGCGGGAGTTTCCAAAAAGTGGTTATAATAGCCAATCAAAGAAATGATTCATGAGTTATTGCCTTTCAAAGTTGGGCTACAAGAAATATTTAAAATAATTGTTAGTTATGTATTTGGCCAACTATATGTGTATTGTTAGGGTTTTTTGGCCCTAGGTATTATATTTCAATGTCTAGAACCTTCTCAAGTGGCATAAATTTCCTATTTAAGAAATGCCCAAACATTTTCTAGGATAGCTCTGGGTGATAGTTTGCAGCTTGTCTTGCAGATTATTGTAATGAAGGCACCCATGTGGGTTAGCATATTGTACTCGAGAATTTTTTAATTTTAATTTTTTTATGAAAAAACATGTCCATATTTTTTTCTCACATTGGCTATTGTTTCTTTTTTTCTATTACAAGTTTATGGTTTTAAGCAGAGCACCCTACATCAAGTGGTATCAAAGCTAGAGTTCTTGGGTGTGTGGATAGATCACCGGATATGAGACAATTCACACCAAGACCATAGTTTGGACTAAGCATGTAGACAGATTATTGATTGTGAGGTAGTTTGTACTAGGGTTTTAGTGGAAGTGCAAAAATTCCTCCACAAAGAGAGCATGGTGCAAGAGCTATAGGTGTTACACCTAAGGGTTTTTGAGCCCTCCAAAGGTAAATGCAAGCATTGGAAGAAAAAATGTGAAGAGGAATAAATCTTCCTTTGAGAGATGAAAGTGAGGATGAGGATGAAGTAGAAGAAAATGTTGGAGCAGAGGAAATTCTAAACATAGAGGAAGAGAGGAATTTTAGGGCCATCTCCAAGATTGAAAAAGACTTAAGTTTGAGGTTCACACATTTTCAAGTAATCTTAACCCAGAAGAGATGATTGATTAGGTCAATGAACTAGAGGAATACTTTGATTATGAAGATATTGAGGATCTAGATAGGGTCAAGTTTACAAAGGAAAAATAGAAGTGACATGCAAAGATATTATGGCAAGGGGCTTAGTTGGAGTGAAATAGAAAGGGAAAGGACAAAATCACCAGATGGGATCGGATGATAGCTAAAATGAAGTGAGAATTAATTCCTATGGATTATGAGCTTGATTTTTTGAAGAATATGCAAGGAATGAAGCAAGCAAGAAAATTTGTTCAAGAGTATACCGAAGAGTTCTAGTGAGTTCCCATTAGAACTGACCATGCAAAAGCTAAAAATGAGAAAGTCACCTGTAATCTTAATGGGTTAAGGCCAAGAATTTAGGATGAGCTAAGTCTACTTAAAATGAGTAGTATTAAGGAGGCATACTAGTTTTCCCTAAGAGTTGAGGAGAAAATAAGCGATAATTATTAAAATAAGAACAGTGGAAGAGGTCATGGTGGAAGATATAGTAGACAATCTTATGGAGGCCATAATGATGATTAAAAGAACAAGGATGATGTTGGACATAACAATCATAAACAAAGGGGAAAAAATTCCAATAATTTCCATGATCAAAACAATAGAGATGAGAGAGGAAGAGGGAGAGGACAAGGATCTAGAATAGGAGGCTTCCATGGAAAATGTTTTCATTGCAGAGAAGAAGGGCATAGAGAATTTCAATGTCATAGTGCCAAGGACGTATAGATCAATGAAAATAAGGGTAGATGAGAGTTGCACATGTTGATGAAGATGCCATAACCTCACATTCTAAAGATGCTAAAAGAGGAGAAGTCCTAGTTAATAAAAGAGTCCTACTAGGTGGTGAGATTGAACCTAATCAAAGAAGGATTTTGTTTCACACAAGATGTAGAAGTGAAGACAAGTGTTGTGATGTGATCATTTATGGTGGAATTACTAACAATGTAGTGTTAGAAATGATGGTCAACAAGCTAAAGAGATTGAAACACCCACATCCATACTAAATTTCTTGGGTGCAAGATGACCACAAGGTTATGGTTAATGAGCAGTGCTCAATGAAGTTCAAGATTAGAAACTACTAGGATGAGGTGATGAGGTACTATGTGATATCATACCTATGGACATATGTCATATGTTTTTTGGTAGGCTGTAGTAGTTTGACAGACATATTGTACATGATGGGCGAGAAAATAACTACACTCTAACCAAGGTTGGAGTGAAACATAAGTTGAAACCATTGAAGGATAAAGAAGAAAAGGTATGTAGTGCTTCTAGAATTTTTTTTTTGATGGAAAAGAGTTTCTTAAAGGTACTATGAAACATGAGCATATGTGTTTTGCTATAATTTCTAAAGATAGTAAAGAAGAAGTAGAGGATGTAACTATAGAAGTTGCAAATATAGTGGAAGAGTTTTCTGATATTGAATAAAATAATGCACTTGATGGATTGCCCCCAATGAGGAAGATTAGTCACCAAATGGATTTGGTTCCAGGAGCCAATTTTTCAAACAAGGCAACACATAGAATGACACCAACAAAAAGTGAAGAATTGAATAGACAAGTTCATGGGTTGTTGCAAAAGGGGTTGATTTGAGAGAGTTTGATTCCATGTGTTGTACTAGTAGTATTGGCCCCAAAGAAGAGTGGAGAATGGAGGATGTGCATAGATTGTCATTCTATGAACAAGATCACAATAAAGTATAAATTTCCATTGCCAAGGATGGATGATATTATGGACTATTTGAGTGGAGCTGAGTATTTCACAAAGATAGATCAGAAGAGTGGGTACCATGAGATTTGTAATAGAGAAGGTGATGAATTGAAGACTACTTTAAAGACAAGGGAAGGATGATATGAGTTGTTAGTCATGCCTTTTGGGCTAACCAATGCACCAAGTACTTTCATGAGGCTGGCGAATGATGTAATGAAAGATTTTTTGGGTAAGTTTTTCATTATTTACCTAGATGATATATTGATCTTTAGTAAGATATTAGAGCTTTTGATTCATATTCACAACATGTTTGATAAGTTGAGAGAAGAAAAGTTGCTAATAAACCTGAATAAGTGAAGTGTTGTAAAAAAATAGTTGTGTAACTAGGATTTGTAGTCTCAGGTAAAGGTCTAAAAATGGACCCAAAGAAAGTGAAGGCTATCCTTGAATGGCCTACTCCAAGGAGTCCAATAGAGATAAGATCCTTTCATGGAATGGCTACATTTTACAAAAAGTTCATAAAAAATTTTAGTAGTATTTGTGGACCCTCAACTGAAACAATGAGAGGGGATAGGAAAGAGTTTAAGTGGACTATAGGAGCAAATAAGAGTTTTAATCTATTGAAATGGAAAGTTATGGAGCAACCTGTTTTAGCACTTCTTGATTTTAACAAGGTGTTTCAAGTAGACTATCATGCTAGTGGTACTACAATAAGAGCTATTTTGAGTGAGGAAGGTAGACCAGTTGCTTATTTCAATTAGAAGTTGAATGATGCAAAGAGAAAATACTCTATTTATAATCAAGAATTCTATGATATAGTTCAAGCATTGAAGAAGTGGAGACACTATCTTCTTCCTAAGGAGTTTGTTTTTTATATTGATCATCAAGCTTTGCAATATTTGAATAGTTAAGGAAGATTGAAATAAAGGCATTTAAAGTGGGTTGAGTAGTCCCAAAAGTTCAATGAGAGAGAATCTCATCAAGGAGAAGCATAGTGGAGGATTGGCTAGACATTTTGGTAGAGATAAAACCATAGCTTTGGTTGCTGAAAATTATTGCTGCCCATAGTTGCAACAAGATGTGATGGAGTTTGTACAAAGTTAGAAAGTATGTCAGATGGTGAAAGAAGTGAAGCAGAATACAGGATTGTATCAGCCATTACCAGTACCAGAGAAATCGTAGGAGGATATAAGCATGCATTTTATTCTCAAATTACAGAGGACACAACATAGGCATGATTCTATTTTTGTGGTGGTTCACAGGTTTTCAAGGATGGCACATTTTATTCCTTGCAAGAAGACTAGTGATGTTGTTCGTGTAGCAGAGTTGTTTTTTAGAGAAGCGGTGAGATTAAATGATCTACCAAATAGAATAGTTTTAGATTGAGATACCAAATTTGTTGGGTATTTTTGGCATAAATTTGGAAGAAGTTGAAGATAGATTTGAGGTTCAGTTTTATACATCATCCATAGACTAATGGATAGATAGAAGTTATGAATCACAGTTTGGGAAATTTTCTATGATGCTTGGTTGGAGATAAACCAAAAGGATGGGTTATGATTTTACCATAGGTGAAATTTACATATAATAATTCTATAAATAGGAGTACTAGTAAATCACTACTTCAAATTGTATATGGGAGTACTCCTAGAAATGTTTTCGAACTAAGGTAGTTGGATAAAGGAGAGATCAGTAGTGTTGAAGTAGAATATTTTGTTGAATATTTGAAGAACATCCATGAGGAGGTGAGGAAGCACATCATAAAGATGAATACATAGTATAAGATTAAGGAAAATGTGAAAAGGAGATATAAGGAATTTTAGATTGGAGATGAAGTAATGGTTCATTTGAGAAAGGATCATTTCTAGTGGGTACATATAATAAGTTGAAGATGAAGTTTTCACTATACAAGATAGTGAAGAGGCATGATTCTGGCAATGCATATGAACTAGAGTTGCCTAATGAATTGAACATTTCACCAGTATTTAACATTTTAGATATGAAAAATTATTGTGAGGGAGGTGATGGAGATGAAGTTGTTGAAGCACACTAGAGCATTCCAACATCTAGTTTTGCTACAAAAGAGATTGAGGAGATACTAGATAATCGTGTTCAAAAAAGTACCTAAAATAGACCTTATAAGGAGTATCTAGTCAAATGAAGAGGGAGACCAATTGAGGGTTCATCATGGCTCGCAAAGGAGGAGGTTAGCAATCTTGGTTCTCCTTTGAACACCTAAGACATGATAGGGTCACTTCTCAAATTACTCTAGGTGTCTGATGCAAGAGCATCCTAGCTACAAGAGCTATCTTGCATCACCCAAAAAATATTTTATTTTTAGTCTTTTCTATTTTAATAAGCACTAGTGGATAGGGTGCTTACTATTTATGAGAACATACTATTTTTAGTAAGCTTTTCATATGAGCTCAAAATGTTCTCATTTTCTACAAGAAGGTTCATTTTAGAGTTCTAAGGCTATCAAAAAAATCTCAATGCTCAAGCATAAGTATCAAAGAAGTGATTGTAGATTTTTGGTGGAAAATTTTGCAAAAAAATCTTCAATCTCCTTTTTTGAGGCCTTAGATTTACTGGATGAGGTCCAAAAACTTGACGGAAGGGTGCTATCACAATTCCAAGCCTATAGATTAGGAGTTGGCATTTTCAAAAAGTGGTTATAATAGCCAATTAGAGCAACAATTCATGAGTTATGGCCTTTCAAAGTTGGGCTAGTTGAAATATCTAAAATAATTATCAAAGATGTATTTGGTGAACTCTATGTGTATTGTTAGGGTCTATTGGCCCTAGGTATTAAGTTTCAATGTCTAGAACCTTCCCGGGTGGCATAAAATTACCTATTTAAGAAATGCCTGAACATTGTCTAGGACAACTCTGGGTGACAGTCCACAGCTTGTCTTACAAATTATTGTAATGAAGGCTTGCATTTCGGTTAGTATATCATAGATAAGAATTTTTTAATTGCACATTTGTGTCACAAATAAGAAGTCCATATTTTTTTCTTGCATTGGTTGATGTTTCCTTGTTTCTATTATGAGTTTATGGTTTTAGGGGAGCACCATGTATCAAAAATAGATTGTACTAATAATTCATTTAATCATGTTAAGGACTTTTATTGTTATAATTATCATTAAATGGGTCATAATGTAACTGATTGTAGGAAACCTAAGTATAATAATGATAGAAGGAATAGTAGAATGTCAAGAAATACTAACCATGTAGATAAAAGAAGATCTAATGAAAGGACATCAAGAGAAGGAAGACCTTATGAAGATAGAAGATAGATCATTTGTTATAAGTGTAACAACTTAGGACACATTCCTCAAAACTGTCATGCGCCTAATGATCAATAGAATCCTAGAAGTAGAGTGCCAATATTTCAGTTATACAACAACTTTGGACATACAACAAATTACTACAAAATGGATAGAAACTTCAAAGATAGAAGGAATAATGGAAGAAACTACAAGAATAGAGTGAATAATGGAAAGAATGTTGAGAATAATAGAAGGAACCATGAAAGGAACTGTGGAGCTAAAAAAGATAATAAGGAACAAAGAAACATTATTAGTGCACTTTGAGAAGAACTTAATAAGGCATTTTTAAAGGGAGTATATATCTCAAAAGAAAGTCTAGATGATGATGAGACAAGAAGATCAAAGTCAATTGTTGATTTTCATTCAACTAATTTAAATTAAGCTTGTTCATAGCATCATAATTTGAAAACTTCATCTAGAGATGAAACTAGAGGTAGCAATGTTGGAAAAATGTGTATCCACTTATGTTTATATGGTACCTAATCTCGCTTGTAATTTGCATCTTATCTAAACATGTAATGAAGGAATTAAAAGTTGCTAGTATTAGAAAAAAAGTTAATTCTATAACAAAAGATGAAAAATATGTTTTTCTTAAAAAATTCATGATGGAAAATACCTATGGAAAACCTCAGGTGGCATTTCAAGATTAGATAAATCATCTTGAGCAATTATTTGATTAAAAACTGTAATTGACAACTTTTTCATGTTTAGAAAGTATGCAATTAATGCAAGTTTAAGTTCATGGAATAAATGAAGTACATAATTGATTTTCGCTTTATTGTGAATGCATCCAAAGAAAAGAGCACTTAGAAGAAACTTGTTAAGGTGATTTCAAAGAAAATGCTATTATCAAAAAGAGGTATTTTATCATTTTTCACAAATTTGTTTGGTAAAAGTTCATATTTGATAGAATCATGGATATATTAGTAGTGCATAATGTTGAGAATGAGGATCTACCCTAGTTGATGGTTATCTTCATGAAACCAACTAAAGGAAACCCTAACTCAATGTTAACTATCACTATAAACAACATAGTATATCTTGAAGATGTAGCAAGTTATCTAAATAGTAAGTTTGAGTCAATTGGTAGCGAATGCATGAGCAGAGACATAGAATTAGTTTTTAATCACAACATGACTGTGAAGCTTAGATTTGAACATCTAAAGGAACTATACTTGTTCAAATATCATTTCTACAAAGAACTGGACAGGAATGATTGGACGCAAATCATATTGAGTAGGATACATGAAGGAAAACTATGGATGCAAGACAATATAAATAATATTTCTTCTAACCTTATACATGAGGTAATTGGTCTTAGTAAACAAGGAAGTGTATCGATAGGTGAGAAAATGGTCAAGATGAAAGTTGAGAGCTACACTAAAGTAGTGTATAATGGAAAGCCTATGGTGATCAGAACCATCAAGAAAGATGATGTAAGATTTTTGAGTAGAATAATTTCCTATTCTATATGCCTAAGCTCAAAGATTAATGAACTTTTAGTGAGATTAATATATGTAGCTTATAAGATATGTGTAGAGAAGGAACAAGTAAATCTTAGTGAAATTCTGAGAATGCAACTCTTGGAGAACCTAGAAAAGATCAAGAGGACAAAAAATGGTGTGTTTAGATTTCAGTCATTAATGAATTACATACTCTTTCACATACTTAAAATATTTCCTTATTTATCATTCATAGACATTATGGGAAGTGACAGATATATAATAGAAAAGATTACATAAGTATGCAGAAGGCATCTTATAGATAAGATATTGGATAGTGAGAACTTGATAATGAGAACATTTTAGAATGAAATGAAACGAAGATTCATAGACCTGCAATTGTAGACAGATTTAAGGAAGACATTTATATTTTGGTTGATACATATTTTACATATATTCAAGCAGTGGAATAACATGAAAATTTTATTTATCCCTTGGGTTATGAATTGAATGATGATACAACAGTCAGTTATATCAAGATTTATTATTGAAATAAGAGAAAGAAAAAGAAAAATATAGATCTGGTATGTATGATGAGATTACCCAATCAACTCATTGGGAAACCTTGGAGAAATTATGACATAAGAAAATAAAATCTATTATGAAGAAAGCACAATCAGAGGCTAGTATGACAAAGAGTGAGTCTAAGGTTGTAAGGAAAACTATGAGGAAATGAATATTGACTATAAACCTTTATCACTATCTATTGTAGAAATATCTTCAGAGCAAAGCATTTGATATGAAACAAAGTTAGATGTGTAGCCTAGTGTGCCCAATGTTGGTGTTTACAACTACTGAACAACAAAATGCTCAATATCAAAGTGGTAATACTCACATAACCTAAGGTTCAACTCCTTCCTATCAAAAATAACATGTGTAAACCACATGGACCCAACTTCAATGAAGCCAAGAATGGTTTTTTTCTCTTTAGGCTTTGTGAAACCATGGTGGGTTTACCTAAGGGACGATTCAAGTGCAAACTATTTTATGAAAATTATCTTAGTTTCATTCTGATTCTCATATTATATCTTCAAATACATATACAGTTCATCCAATTCTTTAATATTTTCATACTTTTATGCATCCCTCATAAACAAATCTAGTCATAATTATCCTAAGGTTTACAAATACTTTTGGAAATAGTAGCTACCTAAGACTAAAAAATTATATATAAATGAGTGGTGACCAGCATTTTTAACTTTGAATAAAATGGAATGAAAATGATTTTGATTTTATAATTGATTTGATATGCCATGGTAGAATTTACTCTCTCTCGCTTTTGACTTGTGTGACCAATGCTTTATCTATTGGGAAAAAGATTGACTATTGGCAGGAAATATAACTGAAATAACTTATAAATGAATCTATCAATTGTAATCACCCATTTCCAAGATTATGAACTATTCATTTCATAAAATTATAAACTCTATTGATCTACTAAAGTATTTACTTAATTCCTTGAATTAAAAGCAACAACAGAACTAGTATATAACTCATCCACCCTACATTCATTCAATTAAACCTTATTCAAATGACTTGAAAGTAAACAAAATTATAGAATGGAGGCAAAAATTGGTGATACATATCTGATGGAAATACCCCTTTGTATTATTGTTTTAGATGAATAATATAAGGAACAATAGAAATTCAATGAAAATACCAAAACATCTTGTTGATTTAGTCATTTCTATATAGTATCAGAAAGTACACAATTGAAAGTAAACTCAAAACAACTACATAACATTGTACTGATTGTACTTTTCTTGAGAGAGACAAAAAATTTCGAGTCCATTAGGACTGATCACAATGCCTTGAAAAGTCATTTATAAAGCATGAGTTGAAACAAACAAAGTGACTGAAAGGTGTCCCTTTTGTTGGCACTCAAAGTTGTAGCCCAAATTTTGAGCACTATTGAATAAATTAAGCCCTATAAATGCTTTCTAATGCATGTGTACCTGGTTGTACTTTTGAGCCCCATGAGGTTTTTAATGCTATTAGCACCTTTCACGCAATATGCCTATGTGATTAATTAAGTTAAATTGAGATTTTGAGTCATTTCATGAAGTCTTGTTTTGAGCAATTTTCAAATCTGCATTTTCACCAAAGTGTCAAATAGTGAGAGGAGGCAATGTTCACAAGTGAATATGTCACACCCAGTATTGTTTCATGACTCACTACTTTAGAAATATCTAGTGTCCATACCTAAGAGCCTATTTTTTAAATTTTGAGTCATTTTGAGTCCATTTGGCTAGGTTTTAAATCCCTCAAAGTTGGTCAATTATCAATGTCATGCTGATATGAAATGTTTAGAATTCTAGGAAGCCTATATGATGAGTTGTAACTCTAAACCAATTGAAAAAAATACTAAAATTCCTTTTCCATTACATTCTAGAGATTAGAGACTTGTTATGTTTCAAGTTTCACCTCATGATGAATCTGTTTGATCAATTTTTGAACGTAATTCCAACTACAATTTCTAGCTTTTTACTAGTGTCAGCAAGTGTAGATTGATTAGTACCCTTTTTTAGGATGTTATAACTTGAAATCTATGATTGGTGAGATAAAATGGATTGTACCACTATGTTTTAGTCTAAAAATACTTTAAGTGTTCCAATATTCACATCTTGAAAAATCCATTTGCACACTTTTCTAGGTCAATTTGATTTGCAAAAATTGCTTTTCTGCCATTGTTTCAATTTGCAAAATCTGAGTAGCCTACTTTGACTACTTACCAAATGCATCTTGTTATTATTTGTGAGACCAATTCCTAGATTTATACTCTCCTCATGATAGTGAACTAATGCCCCAATTTTCATTTCCTCAAATGCCTATTTACCCAATTTAGTGTTTTCTAACATCTTTATTTGCAGGTGATTCTGAGAAGGAAACTTTGATAGAGAATATATTTTGACCCATAATTTATCATGAGATGAGATTTAATAGGGTAAAAGTGTGTGGTACAAAAAATTAATATGCCAATTTTCAAAGCCCGATTAGGTGTTTGGGTCAATTTTTAAGGCTAGTCAAAGAATCATTTGGCATTAAATTAATGGTTTGCAAATTAATAGTAAAATGAGTTTTAAATGGTAGAGTAGTGATCAAGTTTGATTTTGATCTATATCAAATGGTTAATGGATTAGTTTGGCAGTTTAGTTGTTTGAATTTTTATTTTTTTAGCCAAACCCACTTTGGGGCCTGATTATTTCCATCTAATTAATAAGGCATTGGAATTTTAAAATGTTTAAGGAAGGGAAGAAGAAAAAGTTAGGTGATCCCATAAAAGACATACTTGAAGCCGAACAAATTGTCTTCCCTAAATTTGGAGCTTTTGCAATAGTTATGGAATTGAAGGCAGAGCAAAGAAGTCACCATTCTTGCATCCTTCATCACTGATTTCTAAACAATAGGTTTCTCAATCTCCTTAGTATCTAGACAAGGCTTTTGATAGAACTTTGAGATAAACTCAAATGAGGTAGGGGAGAGAAATAAAATTCTCAACACATTGTAAATAGGAAGATGCCATAATAGGAAAGAAGCCCCATGCGTAGGAAGAGGGTAGTCCACAAGAAAAGAGAAGAACATGCGAAGTAAAAAAAAACCACATGCAGCAAGAGCTAGGAAAACTTATGCTAAGGAGAAGACAACACATTGAATGGAAAGGGAAAGCATAGGTAATGTGTGAAAGAGAAAACATAGTCAAAAGTAGGAAGAGGTCAAGCAAGAATAGGGGTCACACATAAAATAAAGAAAAGTAGAGGAGCTGCCAGGCACATTAAAAAGAGCAATCCATGCAAAGAGATAAGCTACACATAGAGGAAAAAAAATTGAAAATTTTTATCCCACATTGAGTGGGTAATAACAACATAAGCTCTTTAAATACTCCCACACACTCTTTGTTAGTTGTCTTAGAGACAAGGGCTTTCGGAAGCCATCACTTGTTTGGTGAGGACCCATCATTTCAGAAAACTGGAGATGATGCTACATAAATTTGAAGGAATATCTGACCAAGAGAAGAGATGACATCAACATCAAAGCTTAGTCACTAGAAAAATAAAAAATCCAATGATTTACCATGTCGCTAGCCAAAAAATCAAAGATTTTCTAGTAGTGACATAGCAAATCACTGAACAACTCAGAAATCAAGCGAAGGTAAAATGAGAAAGTGGGTCTCACCTAGATATAGAGCACAAACTAGTGAGTGAAAAGTGGTAACTAAAGAGTTTTTAGTAAGGATGGAAATGATGTGGTGGATCATGATCAAATGGCACCAGATCTTCCATGTGGTAGATCTAAGGGTATTTGTTATGTCACTTAGGTGAAGTTGTACGCCAGTTAATATAGTGACGAATATGATGTGGCATCCAAGTGGCACAGTGACATGGTGGCAAGGTGGACCAATCTGACAGTGACACATGGTAGAGGTTCCTAACATGGCAAGCTTCTTGAGGTGTTGACGTGGCATCTAGGTGATAAGATCTAATGACTGTGCAGGTCCAAACTAATTAGGTCAAACCAAGTTTGACCTGGCTAGAAAAATGATGAAAAAATCAAAGTCCAAAAATTACATTTTATAAACTCACATGTAGACCTCACAAATCCAATTTGAAAATTTCATTTAAAATTATAATTTTCTATAGTTCTGACTATAGGATTTTAAAAAAAATTGAATTGATATTTTGAATGACTCTACCATGAATGGGAGCTTGATTTTAAATGGGCATAACAAGGGAAATTTTTGCTCAAAATAGATGCTCTAATATACCACCAAAAATAGAATAATCTAAAATTTTCAAATTTGAGGTTAATTTCTACATAGCTATTAACTAGTTCACACTATAGGCCAATTTGTCATTCCCAGGACATTCTAAGAAGAATGGGCAAAATTCATGATGGAACATCCAAATGAGTTAGAAGATAGATATGAAGACTTGTTGGAGCCTGAATGTGAAAAAAAAAGTTTGGTAAAGATTAAATCGGCTTCTTGAGGTCATATTAAACTAATTTTTCACTTTTACCTTGAGTTAATTTTTGCAACAAAATTGGTTATGATTCTCATCATCTCAGATATTTCTTTCATGTAGAAGCCAAAAGATGGGGATTTGATTTACAACTATAGAGAGAAGGTGGAGAGATGTTTTTTAGCATGGTGAGGTGGGTTTCCAAGTGGATGCATGTTATTTATAGAGAAAATCTAGGAATTCACATCCTCCTATATGATTCTCACTCTTTATCATTATACAGGTTCTAGTTTTTGGAGAAAAACCACTCACTGCTGTGATACCAAGTTTTGGTTCTAGTTTTGATGTTCTCCCATATAGTGACACCATTCTTCAACATATTCTCTCTTGTATGAATAATAGCAATGAAAGGACACATAGATAGTTTAGATCTTTTATGTGTTTCTATGTTTTGATTACATGCATTTGAATGTATTGTTTTAAAGAAATTAATACGAATGAGCAAGAACTTCATTAGTTTCATTTTGATTCTTGTCTCCTATTTCAATAATCTTCAATGTTTTATGGTCTTTCAACAAAGAGCCTAGGTCATAGTTGCAGTTCCTAAAGGATGTATGTTGTTTCATTGTTGCTTACAGCTCAAGGGGTTATGTAAATGCTTCAAGGAATCAATAAAGTTGCAAGTTTATTGGGGGGGGATATCATGTAAAAATGAGATTTTTATTGAACATGGATGTCTATTTATAATGAGAATGGATAGATCATATATCTGAATATATGAATAATTATCATATATTTAAATGTTTGTGATTGATTCATGGAATTGCCCAATGGATTAGGCACTAGTCAGCGATAGGATCATTATTTCATGCTGCTGCATATTAGGGGTTTTTGTTGAAGTCAACATTATTAATCAAACATCTTTATATTTTATAATGAAGAACCTAAATGTGATGCCCCTACTCAGCTTTTGAACTCCATGCTTTTGCATTTAGCTACTATAGATTTATGTCATTTCTTAAGTCATTAGGAGATATAAGGGTCTTTTATCTTCTGAATAGATTCAGGGATATGTTTTTGTACTGGTACCATATTGATTGAATCTGAGGTCCACTCCCCTAGGTTTTGCAGAGCTTGAAGTAGAAGAAGGGTCTAGCCTTATAGTTGGCCAAGTGTCTGAAATAGTATGTTGAAGATGGGAGTTAGCTATCCCTAGATGTACCATACTCTCATCAAGGTAATTGGAAATCACTAGTGTTCTCAAATACCAACAAAATTCCAACTCTACTGGGGAATGTATTGAATCTATGAGATGGAAAAACCTTGAGAATTCAAAGAAGATTCAATACATCATAAGAGTGTTGCTATAGTAGTAGGGTTGTGAGTTATTTTCCATATCCTTGCTAAATTTCATGCACCCCAATAATTTTTTATCCGTTTATAGTAGTATGTTGTCAGACTTTTATTTAAATTATGTTTTATGAATACTCTAAGTCTATATTCAATCAATTCGGTGTCTACAAGTGTTGTTATAAAGTTTCAGAGTCAAGTGCTATTAAAATTTATTTCATGTTGAAAGTCTAGTTCAAAATTATATCAGTAATCATTTGTGTTTCAAAATATCTTCTCACAATTGTGAGTGGTGACTCTATCTTTGCAACCAATGGCATTTAATTGTATGTGTATTTTGTTGAGGGCTTTCAGCACATTGTTGGGCAAATCTGAATTTTTTGTTGAATTTTTTGTTTGAAAAGAGAAGTGTAGTTTTGATCTAATGGTATTGAAGATTATGTTTTAGCTTTGTATAGAGGTTTCAAAGTCAAGATAAATCTGAAGATGGTTTCTTCTATCTGCTATTTTTTCAAATTAGTTTGTAGTTTTGTTCAAATCTAATTCAATTCATGTCTCACTTAATGTGAGTGGTGACTCAAAATTAATCTTTGTACTAGTGCAGTATTATACATGAATTTTGATTAGTTGTTGTAGGAGAAGAACATATACGAAGAAGTTGAAACACTTAAAAGGTTGGTAAGATTTGTGATGTGCTGATTCAAAAGGTTCAATAAAGGATTTGATAAGTATTGGGGTTTGCTGTTGTAAATGGTAGGCAAAGAATTTTCAGCCACCCAGATCTTGAGGTATTTTACACTTTTGTGTGATTTCTTTTCCATGAAAATAAGTTTTATGTATGTGTTCTCCATCAAGTGAAGTTTAAGCACTAAGAGGAGGAGAATAGTTTAAAAGGTTTCATACACTTGATTGGATTGAATTTCAACTTGTTGTATTTAAGTTGTGAAGTGTATTTGAAGAAATTTATTTGGTAGAAGGGTATAAATCTACTGAAAATTGTTAATCTAAGAATTATTGTTGATGAATGAGTTTCAAATCTTTCAAGAATGTCAAGTTTTCTTTCATCAAGTATGTAGCCAGTTAATGAAATTCCTAGATCTCTTTCTCCCAAGAGATATATGCCATTAAATTTCAATATTATTCATGGTTTCCCGAATGTCATTCCTAATGATATTAGAAAATGTTTTCCTAAGTTTAACAGGAACCATCTTGTTTCAGCTAGTCATCATGTTGAGTTGTTTAGTGATTTGATGGGTGACTATGAGATTTCTCATGACAACATTCACATGAAACTATTTGTTCAAACCTTAGAAGGAGATGCTAGAGACTGGTTTTCATTTCTACCAGTGCATTTAATTTCATCATGGGGTGAGCTACACTCTACCTTCATGGAGAAATTTGGAGAAAGGTTAAGCATGTTTGATTCTTATGACAACTTCTTGAAGATTCACATTGAGAATGATCAACCTGTGCCTCAATTCGATATCAGATTTTCAAGAGTTTTGAATGATATCCCTGAGAGTTACAGACCCAATGATCAAATGTCTTTAGTTGTTTACATTGATGCATTTGACAAGAAAATGAACTATCTAGTAAGGGATAAAGAACCACAAACATTATATTAGGTTTTTGTGACCGCTAGGGATATTGAAAATAATTTCAAGAATAGTTTGACTAGAGGTCATTTTTCTATGAATGAATGTTGGTATAATGGTTATGAAAGAAAAGTGGAACATAATTTTGATGCTTCAATACCAAATTAGAATATCAACACCCTTGTTGTAATGTATAATTAGATTGAAATTTCAAAGTAGAATGTGTGTGTGAGAAGAATGAGTTTATTGCAAATGAAGCTACATATGTTCCTAATGATGCAATAGTAAGAGGTATTTTAGATTTTCATGGAAATGAGCAATGTGATGATTTTATGAATCAAGGTTTAGTTACAATAGTAAGTTCTTTTCATGATAATTATATGTGTGATGTTGTTACTAATGTTTCTAGACTTGAAGTTGCTACATTTAAATCTTAGTCTTGTGCAAGTGAGGAGACTGAGAGTTATCTCTCTAATCATGATTTTAATGTAGTAGATATGGCATGCCATAAAGAGAGAACACAAGAGGGAGAGTGTGAGTTACATTCATCTTAGTCACAGTCAAAAGAATAGAGCAAATATGTTTGTAATGTTTCAGCAGTAGATGATAAGATGGATTGACTTGATTAGTTAGATATAGAAGAAATGAATTACCCTATTCATAGATTAAATCATGTTGAGAATATTATTATATCTAAACTTGAAAGATAGTCATCTCAATATAAGGATGAAGAAGTTGAAATTCATGTTTCTAGTAATGATAAAGGTGAAGTTGCTGATTCAAAGTATTGTGAAGAAGCTTCATGTGAAGAAAATGACAAGATTTGTTACTCTAATCAAGAAAAGGATCACGATAGCATATCTTTTTCTTCATGTGGATCAGTTGCAAATTAGGAGGAAGAAAGTAATGACATAAGTGAGTGCTCTTACATGAGTAAAGGTATGAGTTTTTCTTTTAAATCTGAAAGTAAATTTCCAGTTCAAAGTTATGTAAGTCAGCTTGAGGTTGAAGCTTGTGATGAAAATTTGTCTACACAATATGAAGATAAAAGGATTGTTTATAAGGACAGATTGAATATTTGTGTGGATAAATGTCATAAGGGTGAATTTAGTAATAATCGGCAATACATGACTGATCCTAATATCAATGCATCAACACCTATTGGTAAGATAAATAATGATAGGTTTGCAAGGCATTTGAATCATCTTAATGGAGACAATGAAAGAAACTTTGTTACATATTTTGCATGCTTCATTGATGGTTTTGATTCTTCTTCTTCACATGATGAAAGTGTTCTTGACAGTGGTGTAAGAAGTGGTTCTAAAATGTGCACTAATGCTTTGTATGATGAAGATCATGATAATGGTCAAGCCCTTTTTTGTCATAATGTCCAAAGAGGAGCATGGCATGGAGTTATCAATCCATTGTTTGAGGATACCTTTGAGCTTTCAAATTTAGTTGAGCTGGGTATAAATGATGATGAATTATCATACTATTGTAAGAGGTCATATGGTTCTTCTTCCTAGTTTGATGATGAAAGTATTGATGAGATTGCATCTCATGATATGAATAACAAGGTGTTTGAGGAGGTTGTAATTGTAAGATCAACATGCACCTTGTACTAATTTTTGTGATGAACATTCTAATGAGATGATTGATTCATTTACTAATTGTGAAGAATCATTGAAAGACTTTGGGTTAGTTTTAAATTTCAACATTGATGATATGTGTGAGTATAAATCTGATTGCTCCTCTGAGTACTATCTAGTTATGCACAAGGATATACAATTTGAAGGTATGTGTGATCCTTTTCCCCAAGCTAAATATGAAGCTTTAATATTCAAGATGATAGCATGCATGAGCCATTAAATGAAGAGGATTTTCAATTTTAGTCTTATATGTTTGAGCATGCTGATCAGAACTTTCATAATGAGAAAGTTGTAGAAAATGAAACTAGTTGTTATATATATTATGAAAGTGAGGATCTAGATTTCATTTTACCAAGTGAGTTGTTTCAAGATGCTGATCTAATTGGTGAGATTGAAATGAATGATATTTCTAGTTTACCTCATGTACATTCAAATGAGAATTAGGTTTTTGATAGAGGTAAAGGTTTTTGTTGAAGTTTAGTGGCCTAGGGTCATCAATTGTACATAGTAGTGATAGTTCTTTTCCTTTCTTCAATAAAGTTGTTCGAGAGATTTTTTGTAAGTGGTTTGCTTCTCCCAAAGATTTGAATCCTTTGCATGCCTACAAGGGACATGCATCCCTAGACAGAGCCATTGTTGGTACTCAAAATTGTAGCCTAAAATTTGTGCACTATTGAAGAAATTAAGCGCTATAAATGCTTTTTGATGCATATGTACTAGATTCTACCTTTGAACTCCATGAGGTGTTTAATGCTTCTAGCACTTTCCATGCACCTTCCTTCACAAGTGAATATCTCACACCTAGTATTGTTTAATGACTCACCACTTTGGAAATGTCTAGTGTCCATACCTGAGAGCCCATGTTTTAGATTTTGAGTCATTTTGAGTCTGTTTGGCTAGGTTTTGAATCCATCAAAGTTGGTTAGTTATCAATGTCATGCTAATATGAAATGTTCAAAATTCTAGGAAGCCCTATTTGATGAGTTGTAACTCTTACCTAGTTGACCAAAATGCTAAAATTCCTTTTGTGTTGCATTGTAGAGATTAGAGAATTGTTATTTTTCAAGTTTCAGCTCATGATGAATCCGTTTCATAAGTTTTCGAACACAATTCCAAACACAATTTTTGGCTTTTTACTAGTGTCAGCAAGTGCAGATTTATTATTACCCTTGTTCATGGTGTTATAACTTGAAATCTATGATTGGTGAGATTGAATGGATTTTACCACTATGTTTTACTCTAAAAATACTTTAAGTGTGCCAATTTTCACATCTTGACGAATCCATTTGCACACTTTTCCAGGTCAATTCCATTTGCAAAATTTGTTTTTTTACCATTGTTTCAATTTACAAAATCCACGTAGCCTATTTTGACCACTGTCCAAATGTGTCCTACTATTTTTCATGAGCCCATATTCCAGATTCATACTCTCCTTGTGACAGTGAACTAATGCCCCAGTTTTTATTTCCCCAAATGCCCATTTACCTAGTTTTGAAAGCCACATCCGAATGCAATTTAGAGTTTTTTGACATGTTTATCTGTAGGTGATCATGAGAAGGCAACTTTGATAGTGAATACCTTTTGACCCATAATTTTTGATGAGATGAGATTAAAAAGGGTAAAAGTGTGTGGTATAGAGAATCAATATGCCAATTTTTAGAGCTCAATTAGGTGTTTGGGTTAGTTTTTAAGGCCGATCAAAGAAGCCTCTGGCATTAAATTGATGGTTTGTAGATAAATAGTAAAATGATTTTTAAATAGCAGAGCAGTGATCGAGTTTGATTTTGATTTGTATCAAATGGTTAAGGGATTAGTTTGGTAGTTTAGTTGTTCAAAAATGAATTTTTTTTAGCCATACCTGCTTTGGGGCCTGACTATTTCCATTTGATTAATAAGGCATTGGGATTTTAGAATGTTTAAGAAAGGGAAGAAGAGAAAGTTAGGTGATCCCATAAAATAAATACTTGAAGCAAAACAACTTGTCTTCCCTGAAGTTGGACCTTTTGCAGTAGTCATGGAACTAAAGGAAAAGAAAAGAAGTCACCATTCTTGCTTCCTTCATCACTGATTTCTAAACAAAAGGTTTCTTAATCTCCTTAGTATTTGGACAAGGCTTTTCATAAAACTTTGAGATCAACTCAAATGAGGCAAATGTCGACAACATAGACATATAACACTATCAAAATGTTCACTTTCCCAATACCCATTGCCATTTTTAAAACTCCTCAAACTAAGCCTTATTATAATTAGTCTCTTCTCAGAGTATCTATATCAAAACATTAGTTGCTAGCATTTTCAACATAGATTCCATTAATCTATCAACAAATGTATGTAGTATTTTTTTGGATAATGTCACCTCTAATTATGAAATTTAAATAGCTATATAAAAAGTTCATGAAGGAGGGTGCAAGCTCAATTTCAATGGAGTCACTAGAAGGGAAAAATATCATCTGGTATCGAACCTTTGTTGTTGTTCAAGTTCAGTACTATCAATTTGGTATTGAACCTTTGTTGTTCAGATCTTCTAGTGAGAAATAGTATCAATCAAACATACACAATAACTTTCTCTAAGTGCCTTAATATTAACCAAACCTAGAATTAGATTCTAGAATATGCATTGAAGATTCCTCTCACAGTAAGATAGACTCAAAATCTTTGATGTATGGCTTTTCAAAACACTGTAGTGGTGACATGTTCAATATTCAGTGGGCATTAGATAGAAAAGATAGATCTCAAAATGGAACTTTGCCTCATGAACATTTTTGTATTCCATCTGGCCCAAGCTTGTCACTTATGAGAGTTGTTGGATGCCCTCTATCTTTGAGCTATAAGAATGAATATCTAGATTGTGTACACCAACTAAAAATATCTAAAACTACTTTGAAAGCTCTAGCATGATGGGCTCCCTAAAATGGTAGGTCTACTAAGAAGTATCTAAAAGTCATTCATATTTTACTTGCAGAAGATACACCTATTCTTTAAAGAGTTGCAACCATCATCCTTGAGAAGATGGGTGCTATTGTAGTTGTCATTGTGGTTGGATTGGAAGTAGTTGATGCACTAAAATATAATAATAAAAAGGGTGATTCTAAAAAAATCAACCCCATAAATAAAGAAAAAAATGATGGAAATTAGATGATACCAAGAGATTCTTCACCATTTGATCTTGTTTTCATGGATTCTCAGATGCCGAAAAATGGATGGTTATGAGGCAAAAAAGGTCATTCAAGTAGCAATAGAAGGAACTAGTGGCCACATACCCATAAGTGCATTGAGTACTCATGCTATGTCTTAAAATGAAGCAAAATGCTTAGAGGTGTGTATGGATGCATATCTTACAAAACCAATTGATTACAAACTGATGGCATCCACTATTGTAAAAATCTTTCCAGTTTGAAAATAGTAGTCAATGCCATGGAGTTAGCCACCAAGAGGCAAGCACATTCCTAAAAAGAGCAACCAATAGAGGAGAACTAAGAGGATTTGACAAAGAAGAGTAAAAAATCACACATTAAAAAGATAGAGGGTCCACATAGACCAATAAGGAGGAACCATAGCTGTATAACATGTAAACTAAGAAGCACCCAACACATTCAAAAGGAGAAATATATAAGAAATGAAGGAGCACATGATTTTAAATAAAGGGAGAAGCAGCTAAGTTTTTAAGAGCAAATGTGCAACATGAAAGGTCAAAGTAGCAGGGGCAAGTAAATAAGAGTAACCCATAGCAAAAAGGGGCCAATGATTCATGCTTTTAAAAAGGCATATGATAGAGCAATTAAAATAGTCAACACATTGAAAATAGGGAGATTCCATAATAGGAAAGAAGCCTCGTGCATAGGAAGAGGGCAGTCCACAAGAAAAGAGAAGAATAGGCTAAGTAAAAAAACAACCACAAGCATCAAGAGCTAGGAAAACTTACACTAGGGAGAAGACAACAAATCGAATGGTAGGGTAAAGTGTAGGTAATCTATGAAAGAGAAAGTGTAGTCAAAAGTAGGAAGAACTCGTGCAAGAACAAGGGTCACACATAAAATAAAGAAAAGTAGAGGAGCTGGTAGGTCCATTAAAAAGAGAAATCCATGCAAAGAGATAAGCTACATGCAAAGGGATAACATTTGAGAATTTTTATCCCACATTGAGTGGGTAATAACAACACAAGCTCTTTAAATATTCCCACACACTCTTTGTTATTTGTTTTAGAGACAAGAGCTTTTGGAAGCCATCACTTGTTTGTTAAGGACCCACCATTTTGGCCAACTGGAGATGCAGCTACATAAATTTTGAAGGAATATCCACTCAGGAGAAGAGATGACATCACCATGGAAGCTTAGTAACCAGAAAAATCCAAAATTTGGTGATTCACCATGTCGCTAGCTAGAAAATCCAAGGTTTTTTAGTAGCGACAATGCAAATTGCTAGAAAACTCAAAAATCTAGCGAAGGTAAAATGAGCACGTGGGTCTCGCCTGGATATAGAGCACAAACTAGTGAATAATAAGTGGTGACCAAAAAGTGTATCATAAGGATGGCATTGATGTGGTGGATCATGATAAGATGGCACCATATCATGCCACGTGAAAGATCTAAGGGTATTCGCTATGTTGTTCAGGTGAAGTTGCATGCTAGTTAATATAGTGGCATAGTGAATATGATGTGGAATCCAAGTGGCATAGTGACACAGTGGCAAGGTGGACTAGTCTGATGGTGACACGTGGTCAAGGTTCTTGTTGTGGTACAGTTCTTAAGGTGCTAATGTGGTGCCCAGGTGATAGGGTCTGATGACTGTGCAGGTCCAAAGTAATCACATGTTGACACATGGTAGGGATGGTCAAACCAAATATGACCTGATTAGAAAAATGATGATAAATTCAAAGTCTCAAAATTACTTTTTATAAACTCACATCCAAACCTCCAAAATCAAATTTGAAAATTTGATTTAAAACTATAATTTTCTATAGTTCTAACTATAAGATATTTAATTTTTTTCAAATTGATCTTTTTAATGACTCTGTCATGAATGCGAGCCCAATTTTCAAATGGGCATGAAAGGGGCAATTTTTGCTCAAAAAAGAAGCTCTAATATACCACTAGAACTAAAACAATCTAAATTTTCTAAATTTGAGGTTGGTTTCTACACAACTATTCACTGGTTCATGCTATAGGCCAATTTGTGATTCCCAAGGCATTCTGAGAAAAATGGGCAAAATTTTGTAATGGACCATCCAAATGAGTTAGAAGGTAGATATGAAGACTTCTTGGGGCCTAAATGTGGAAAAAATAGTTTGCAAAATATTAAATTGGCTTCTTGAGGTCATATTAAATTGATTTCTCACTTTTACCTTGAGCTAATTTTGGCATAAAAATCGGTTATGATTCTCATCATCTCAGATATTTCTTGCTTGTAGAAGCCAAATGATGGGGATTTGATTTATAGTTATAGAGATAAGGTGGAGAGATTTTTTTTAGCTTGTTGAGGAGGTTTTCAAAGTGGACACATGCTAGTAATAGAGAAAATCTTGGAATTCACCTCCTCCTATATGATTCTCACTCTTTCTCATTATACAGGTTCCAATTTTTGGAGAAAACCCACTCATTGCTATGATACCAGGTTTTGATTCTAGTTCTAATGTGCTCCCATATTGTGACACCATTCTTTAACATATTCTCTCTTGTATGAACAATAGTAATGAAAGAGAACATAGATAGTTCATATCTTTTAGGTGTTTCTATGGTTTGATTACATGCATTTCAATGTATTGTTTCAAAGAAATTAATACGAATGAGCAAGAACTTCATTAGTTTCATTATGATTCTTTTCTCCTATCTCAGTAATCATCAATGTTTTATGGTCTTTGAAGAAAGATCCTAGGTCATAGTTATAGTCCCTTAAGGTTGTATGTTGTTTCATTGTTTCTTATAACTAAGGGGTTATGTAAATGCTTCCAAGAATCAACTAGGTTGCAAGTATATTGAGGGGTATATCATGTAAGAATGAGATTTAAATTGAATATGCATGTCTATTTATAATGGGAATAGATAGATCATGTATTTGAATATATGAATAAGTATCAGATATCTAAATATATGTGATTGATTCATGAAATTGAAAAATGGATTAGGCATTGGTCAGCTACATAATCATTATTTCATGTTGTTGCATATAAGGATTTTTTGTTGAAGTCAACATTATTAATCAAACATCTTTACATTTTATGTTCAAGAACCTAAATGTGATGCCCTCACTCAGCTTATGAACTCCATGGTTTTGCATTTAGCTACTATAGATTTATGTCATTTCATAAGTCATTAGGAGATATAAGGTTCTTTTATCTACTTAATAGAGTCAGGGATATGTTTTTTCACTGGTACCATATTGATTGAATTTGAGGTCCAACCACCTAGGTTTTATAGAGCCTAAAGTAGAAGAAGGGTCCAGCCTTATAGTTTTCTTAGCGTCTGAAATAGTATGTTGAAGATGGGAGTTAGCTATCCCTAGATGTACCATACCCTCATCAAGGTAATTGGAAACTGGTAGTATTTTCAAACACCAAAACCTTTTTTAACAAAAAATACAAAAAAACTCTTTCAAAATATCTTTGAACCATAACATAAACAAAAAAGGTGAAATCAATTGCTCGAGATAGCTAGAGCATCAAATCTTCAACTTTTTATTTTGCTTTAATTTCCCCTTGTTGGTAAAGCTTTTATCTCTACAATCGTCTCCCACATAATTACCTCACCTTTGGTTGGCCACTCACATCTCTTACTTGTTGCCAACTCACCAACAAACTTTTGCCACGTAGCATCTATGATTGTTTTTCCTTCTACTATGAATTGATTGATTTCAATTTCAATTTTGAAAAGAGTATCAATAAGTTCATTGAAAGAAAATTCTTCAAGGTCACCTTCAAAAATGGATGTCACCTATCATAAACTTATAATTTTGTCAAAAGAACTAGACCACTCATTCCAATTTTTCAATTGGCCATCAAAATTAAGAATTGAAAGAATTAAATAATAAAAGCCATTTGTCAACACTTTCATCTTATTTTGAATAATTGTCAACTTTCATGTGAAGAATTGTAACAAATATGTCACTTTGTACATGCCTTCTTTTAAAGAAATGACCTTATCAGGAAGGTCTAGCTTCTTAGCTAGCAATGGTATCAATTTGTCAAAACATTACATATAAGGTCATCATTGCTGAAAAATTGGATCTAGCCAACCTATTGCTTCTTTGCACATTTTTTTTGTAGCTTGCATGTTGGTGAATGCATTATATGCATCTTGAGAGATCCTCTTCAAGAAGCTTACCCTGTGATTTAGCATATTTATCATCACACCTTTCTTTGTTGCATTATCAAATTTTGGAACCTTTTCTTCCACACTCACCACAAGCATAGGCACTATCACCCATATGGGTACATCTTCTGTTTGGGCCTCTATTTCCATAGTGTGCCTCTCTTCTTCCCCATTCCTTTATGCATGCTCTACCTTTGTTGCAATCTTGAGTTGGTCTTTCAAGGATGCCACTTCTACTTCTAAGATCTATATTTTTCCCTCCAACTCTTCTATCTTTTGTTTTTGTACATAGTTGGTCTTTAGCTCTTCCTCATACAATCTTCTCACATCTAGACACTTGTTGTATGCTACAGGAAACCTATCTCTGATCTGATCCACCTTTGCTTCATTCATGATTTCAAAGTGTTTAACTAGGCTAGATATCTACTTGCCAGTGGTATTATCCAAAGTCTAGACAATAATATTTCCTTGAGTAGTCTCCTTGACATCCATCATTCTAGGTTTTTTTTTTCTATTAGGGGCAACACTCCATACTTCTAGGGTCTTTGTATCTACACTAAAATGTAACCCTCTCTTTAGTCCTTCACTACTGCTAGTTTTATAGCTAAAAGCCTTATCATGCCTTCTCATTTGGTCAAGAACAACGGCTTTCTCTATATCCCACCCTAGCACAAGAATCATGCCACTTCTATGAACCAACTCCTTGGTTTCTATAGGGGTCATTGCTTCACTATCTAGATCGTATGCTAGTAGCTTATCAACCAATTCTTCATTCTTATTAGGATCCTCTCTTGGCATGAGGCTCAATGTGAGCTTATTTTTCTTAATTATATATAAAAAGCTTTTAAATTCAGATGATGCTAAAATCTAGAGGCTAAAATCTATAAATCACTTGATGCGCTTCCTGCCTCTATAGCCCTTTGCTACAAATATTTTTTCCTAATATCAAAAAAATATTGGTCATTTCCTGGCATGACCTACAAAGCTTTCCTCCCCACCTTCTCTAGTATATGCATTTTTTTATATCTCTTGTTCCCTTTGGCCATCTAGGTGAAAGATGATGGTTGTTCTTCCTCTTCAACATCAATCTCCAATTAAACATTTGGCTCAGGGGATTATCTATTTACCATTCCCTCCTCTCACTCTAGCTCATTTGGAATTTGGGCGATGATGTGATCAAAATTTTCAACCTTTTTTCTTAAATTTCTAGGATAAGGGATATCAGTATAAAAACCCATGAAATCTGGGTTAGTCCTCTTCAAAGCTTCCTCTACTTTCTTGATTTCACAATATTTTCCTAGCAACTCATCTACCTCTCTTGTTGCTACTATATTAGAAATTAAGTCTTCTACAGGGATTGGTTTTCTAGGAGGCAGAATATAACCCCTAATGGCTTTTACTTCATTTTTTATATAGTTTTCTAGGTCATACATTTTATAAGATCCAGTAGAAAACTTATATTGGCCTAGGTGCTCCCACAATTCTTCATATGCATTCTTCCCAATTACAAAATTTCCTACCTTAAAACTTCTATAAAAAAATGTAGGTTTGTGTAGAGAAGGAGCGATCATTTCTTTGTTTATTAAAAAAATTTCCAAAAGTATTCTAAAATAGCTAATCTAGGAGGAAGATATTTAGGCAATAAATGGGGTGGTTGTGGGTATGCATAGACTCTCATCAATGTACATTCTTTAAAAAAAAATATGTCACCCCAATTGTGATCTAATTTCATTTTCTCATCTAAAAAGGAATGTTTTAGTAAAGATTTTAGAACATTGGGGGCCCTAAAGAAGGTATGACCTACCATTCTCATGATAATAGAACTAAAAAAATTGACAAAAAGATACCATTCTCAATTTTTGTAACCCAAAAGATACAACTAGCATTCCTTTATGCCTATTAGATAATGCTTCATAAGGCTCAAAGCATAAAAGAATTAGGGCTCTTTAAGCATGACCTTGTAGTTTCTTTTATATTCTTACGTGGCCCCTTTTATTGTAGAATCTTAAGCCCTCTCAACATGCATCTTTGTGCTTACGATTCAACACACCTCATACCATTGTAAAGTATTTGTTACACTTTCAAGTTACCTTTTATGATTCTTCATTGAATGAACTTTTGAAGCATTCTAATACTTTGCAAATTCATCCTCAAGTCATAAGCTTGAAGCTTTCCCCATAGCATTGTAAGACCCTTCACGTTTTCTTTATTTTTCTTTTATGCCCATATAGGTCACCTCCTTCTCATAGCATTAGGAAGCCTTTAAAATCCACCTCACACTCTTACACTTTTTCCCTTTCATAGTAGCATAAAGGATTAGTTTCATTACCCATTTACCTCTTTATGCTCATATGCCCAAACAAATCTTGTATCCACAGAGAAGGAGATGAAACAACTCTTCATCCTCATAGTATGCTTAGAAATGTAAGAGTGTAATGAAAATATTTCTTTCATTAAATTAACAAGCTAGATTAAGTTTCAAAAAAAACATCATCATTAATTTAAGCACCTACAAAATTAAACATTTAAGTTTTTCTCCATGTGGACTAGGCCCATCTATCATTTGCGATGTGTCATCATTTGATTCATTTTTCTCAGGTCACAAGTGACACTTCATCATGTCCCTCACAAGACATACCTCTATATGAGCTCACTTTACAATTGCTCACAAGATAGAATAGATATGGATCATAGATGAAATGAAACCTTGCCTTCTTCTTATGGGTTCCTCTTAAACATAGAACCATAAAACCACTTTATGTCCTCTCATGACATATCCTTTATGCTATCATGGGCCTTTACACTCTTACTGAATTCAATGAAATGTAAGTGCATGAAACAAAGAAATCCATCCTTCCACTCATCCAATCAATTCATTACTCGTATGCTCATAAAATAATAGTGCTCAGTTTTAAAAATATATTATGCTCATATGCTCAAAAGGAAAATGCATGATCAAAAATACTTCAATGAGTTACTTTTGCTGATATACTTTAACTCATCACCATAGAACCGTAAGTCAAAACTTAAAATGTATGAAAAACACTTTATGCTTCTCCGCTTGAGGATCAATTGTGTACCCAAAAAGCTTCGTAGTCCATTACTTCATTATTATAGGTTACACAACCATATTCTCATAAATGAAAATGACTTTACATCTTTATGCCGAAAGATTTAAATTATTGTTTTTTATTATAGCTAAAATTTGTGTTCTTTGAGAAGAGTATATCATGTTACAGTGACCATGATCACGGTAGATCTAATGTTCGAAAGACAACTTTTTCAATTTTTTGCATTATTCTTTAAAGGGTACTAGCTCAATGGAAGAGCACCTTCTTTATAAATAGGAGGATGGTGATTCAATTCCATCATGCCCTAATATGACTAAATTAATGATTAAATAGGCTACCAAATATATTACTAAATATACTACTATATATACTACCAAATATCTACCAAAAAAACTACAAAATCAACTACCAAATATACCACCATATACTACCAAATACACTACCATATAAACTACCAAGTAACAACAATAAACGACTAAATCAATGACCTAATCAACGATTAAAATAGTTTAGTCATAAATTTGGTTGGGAGATAAATGGCCAGCAATAAACTACCTTTGGTCATGTGATCAAAATTAGTCACATATCTACAATTTTTATTAGTTTATTTAGTAATATATTGTTGTTTTTGTACTAGTGCACTAGTTTGATATCTTACTCCTACTAAGTAACCACAATGACTAGAGGAAAGGCCTTTGATGGAATATTAAGGGCCTTGCTCTTAAAACTTCTCCCTTGATTCCTTCACTATTCTCATGCATTTGATCTCTATTTTTTTTTTCAAACCTCCCTTTCTTATTTCCCTGAGATGGCTCTATCTCTTTATCTCTTTAACAAATAGAAGAAAGAGAGTTTAACACTTCTACAGGAAACCCTAACAATGTAACACTGTAAAGGAGTTGATTTAAGAATTTTGCAAACCCTTTCAAAAATTTGAATATAACCTAGGGTTTTATCATACTTAGGGCATTTTAATGACTTTGTTAATGACAAACCTTGATAATTTAATAAAATTCAAACCACATAAAGATTGGGATGTGACTAGGGTAACACAAAATTTTGAAAAATTATAAAAGAGAAACCCTAATCTAAAAGACACATGGATAGCATGATTTTTTACTGGCTCTAACTGGGGATGATAGACTACTTGAGTCTATGCAAGAATTTAGAATCTATGGTAAAACAGACTACATACTTGATACAGTAATGACAACTTCTTTAAGGAGCATAGAAACAAAACAATAGGAATAGGGAACTAGACTATACAAGAAAATTAATTTAGGGATTTACAAAATATACATAATGTACAAGAAAATCAAACACCCTAAAACTTTTGTTCATAGAAAATAGATACTTTTTAGGAAAAGTACCTCTTCAGGAATTGTCCATGAACTAGCAATTCAAGAATATCTCCATTTAGATCCTTCAAAAAATATGAATCTTCACCATTTGTATCACAAATGTTGCATGTGCCAAGCTAGATAGGATCAAATTTACCATGCTTTCCTTTATCTTCCATTCTAGCATTCCACATCAATAGCATATCATCTATTTCAAATTTCCTCCCAATGCCCCTTTTGTCATATAGATGCTTCATTTGTAACTGTAACTTGGCATTTTGAACAGAAGAATCTCTTCTTGCTTCTTCCAATTGTACGATATCATCCATTCTCAGTTGAATCTCATGAATGATATCATCTTCATAAAGTTGAAGAAATTTAAATAGTTCCTTTAGGTTATTCTGTGGAAGTCTAGCTTGCATACCATAGACCAAATCAAAAGGAGCACATCCAATTGTCATTTTCATAGTAACCCTATCAACCCATAGAGCTAATGGCAGTTTTGAATCCCAAGCCTTCTTGTTCTTTCCTAAAATCCTCTTAATGATTTTTAATATAGTTTTATTGCTTGATTCTGCCTGACTGTTCCCTTGGGGATGATAAATTTATGAGGTGTATTCTGTATTGTTGTATTTCTTACAAAAATTCTTATATTAATCAAATTTGAAACACATAGCATTATCAGTTATAATTTTCTGTGGGCATCCAAACCTACTCACAATATTATTTAGAATGAAATTAATCACTACTTTAGGTGTTACATTCTTAGTAAGAATTGCTTCAACCCACTTAGTGAAGTAATCAGTAGCCACTAGGATCCAAGAATGTCCACCATTGGACTTATTTGAAATCTCACCAATGAAATCAATTCCTAGTTGTTGAAATGGTGCCTACACTTCAACACATCTTAATGGTAAATTCCCAAAAAAAATGGACTTTCCACTAAACCTTTGACAAGAATCACATATTTTGACAAACTCATCAATATCTCTAAGAAGTGTTGGCCACCAAAAGCTAGCCCTAAGAATGTTATGAGTAATGGTTTTAGCCATTTAATGACCCCCACATACACCTTCATGCATATCTCTTAATATCATTTTAGACTCAATTTCATCTACACATTTCAAGTGGACCCCTTCCATATTTTTCCACCACAACTGCCCTTGCACTATAGCATATTTGATAGCCTGCACCTTCAAAGATCATTTTTTGTTGTCTGTTAACCATGGTGGGGATTTCATATTCTACAAGTAATAATTCACATCTCTATACCAGTTAGAAGTATCCATATCACAAAGGTTATCCCTAAAACTATCATCAAGTTGATTGATTTGGTTTGCCTCTAAATTGGCTTCTGCCATTAATTTTGCCAAGCCTTGAACTCTAACCAGTTTAGGGATCTAAATGTCAATATTATATTCTTGTATTTTGTTAATCCGCCTACATCTTCTGCTAGTTACCTCTTGTTGTGAAAATATGTCCTTTAAAGTAGTAGTAGGAACAAATGCAATAACAGTAGCTCCCACTAGGTAACACCTAAAAGCCTTTACCCCTTTCACTAGTGCATATACCTATTTTTCATTTATATCATTTTTGACTTCTTTTGCCTACAAAGATTTGCTAAAAAATGCAATTGGTTGCTCATAACCTTCCTCATTTCTCTATAACAATACTATAGCAACAATGTGAAATGAAGCAAAAGAAAATATATGCATTGGATTATCATGATTATTTTCCCTAAGAATAGGAGCATCCTTAATTTCTTACTTGATCTTCTAAAATGCAATGCTAGGCTCACCATCCCATTTTATCTTAGATCCATTCTTTAACTGATGCAAGAGCATCCAGAGGTATAAGGGAAATCCTATGTCACCCAAAAAAATGTACTTAGACTTAGTTTCTGTTTTATGTTTTTTCATTTTTGGACACCCATTTGGGTCAAATAAAGGTTCCAACTCTCACAGTTCCACTATCAGTGTGCTAGTAAATCCTAAAAAAATAGGAGTATCTAATTGGGCCATCATTTTGGTAAACTAGAAGGTGTGAATTGGCTGGATGAATGTAATTGTGATTTAGAGCATTCCAAAAAAAGAATTAGGTCAAAAGGCCCCACAGTTTGAAAGTTATTGCATTTTTTCAAGTTTTGGAGACCTAAGAATGCTTCAAAGTTAGGTTAGGGGCATTAAATGACCTCAAAAAGGGCCAAAAAATGGGGGATGAGAGAATCTAGTCCATAGGGCTATAGAGCACTTTGAGAGATTCGCAAAAATGTAAATGGTTCATTAATCAGAGCTACAGTTCAAAAGTTATGTGTCTTGGAAGTTTGGTTACCATTTTTAGATTCTTCTAGATTTGTGCCGACTTCTAACACAGCTTGTGGAGCCTTCTATTTGGTTGGTGGATGCCTACTAGCACTTTCTAGAATTTATTCCTAGTCCTTAACCCTCTAGGGTCTATTTAAGGAGATTCCTAGCATTGTAAAAGGTAGTTCAGAGTGGAGTTTGAGAGGAGGTACTGAAAGGAGAAATTATCTCCACATTTATGCTATTGTAAGCCCTTAGGGCATGTTTTGAAGTTTATTTTCTCTATACTGAATGTACTAGCTTATTTTTTAGTTAATACAATTTCCCTTTTCTATTGTGTCAATTCTGTTCTTGGGTTGTGTCCCATCAAGTGGTATCAGAGCTAGTTTTCTTGAGTGTGTAGATAGAGCACCGACTATGAGGCAGTTTGCACTAGAACTGTGTGGTTGTGGGTTTGAGTTAAGAAGATGTCTCCATGAAGAGAGCATGGTGGAAGGGCCAGAGCTATTAATCCTAAGGAGGTTAGAGCCCTCCAAAGGTAGGTACAAGCATTCCAGGAGGAGCTTCGTAGAGGAGCAACTGTGGCCACAGGTGATGATAGTGAAGATGACAACAAAGAAGATGAAATGGAACCAGAAGGGGAATTTGATGGGGAAGTTCTAAATCATGTAGAGGAAAGGCTTTTTAGGGCCATTACTAAGTTTAGGAAAAGACCTACAATTGAAGTGGGTGTATTTTTAAGAAATCTGAAACCAGATGAGTTGATCGATTGGATCAATGAACTAGAAGAATACTTTGAGTATGAGGATATCAGGGACCCAGATAGGGTTAAGTTTGCAAAGGCCAAACTGAAAGGCCATGCCAAAATCTGGTGGCAAGAGGTTCAATTGGAAAGAAATAGAAGAGGAAAGGATAAGATCACAAGATGGGATCGCATGGTGGACAAATTGAAGAAGCAGTTCATTCCTATGGACTACGAGCTTGATTTGTTTAAGAAGATGCATGGGTTAAAGAAAGAAAGAAGATTAGTCCAAAAATATACAGAGAAATTTTACTGACTCTTGATTAGAGCAGGGCATGCAGAAGCAAATAAGGAGAAGGTTGCTAGTTATATCAGTGGGTTGCTACCTAGCATCCAGGAGGAATTAAGGCTGGTAAGAATGACCAGCATTGAAGAGGCATACCAGTTTGCCCTACAAGTTGAAGAGAAGCTGAATAAAAGGTTTGAAGGAATACAAAGAGGGTGCAGTCAAGGAGGAAGGGGAAATGGTAGATCATCTGGAGGCTGCAATGAAACCCAAAAGAAAAATTAAGATGTGGGTACTAGCAGGAACTAGAGGAATGAGGGTTTCAACCACTCCCATGATCAAGACTTTGGAAATCAGAGAGGAAGAGGTAGAGGACATGGACAAGGAAGAGGAGGCTTTCATGGTACCTATTTCCATTGCAATGAAGAAGGTCATCATGTGTTTGAATGCCCTCAACGACAAGGAAGGATAGATAGGAGAGATGAGGGTCAAGCTAGGGTTGCTCATGTGGATGAGGATGCACAATCATAACATTTAGAGGATGCAAAAAGAGGAGAGACCTTGGTAAATAAAAGATTTCTACTAGGTGGTGAGATTGAACCAGGACAATGGAGGAGTTTATTCCATACCAGATGCAAGTGTGAGGATAAATGTTGTGATGTGATCATTGATGGTGGTAGCACTGATAACTTGGTATTAGAAGAGATGGTCTCTAAGCTGAAGCTCAAGAGGGAGAAACATCCCTAGCCCTATTGAATTGCTTGGGTAAAAGATGATCATAAGGTCCTGGTAAGTGAACAATGTTTAGTGAAATTCAAAATTTTTAGTTACCATGATGAAGTTCTCTGTGATGTTATTTCGATGGATGTTTACCATCTATTGTTGGGTAGACCATGGCAGTTTGATAGACATGCAGTACATGATGGACATGCAAACACATACTCTTTGACAAAGGATGGAGTTCACCACAAATTGAAGCCCATGAAAAAGGAAGGTGAAAAGGTATGTAGCAGTGCTAGGATTTGTCTTGTTGATGGAAGGAAGTTTTTAGATGGCATGAAACATCAACATATGTGCTATGGTTTGATTCCTAGGAAAGATAAAGAAGGTAGTAGTGAAATACCACTTGAAGTTTCAGATTTACTAGGGGATTTTGGAGATATTATCTTTAATAATGTTCCAGATGGATTGCCACTAGTAACACAAATCAGTCATCAGATAGATCTGATTCTAGGAGCTAGTTTTCCTAACAAGGCTGCTCACAGGATGACTCCAGATGAAACAAAGGAGCTAAATAGACAAGTTTAGGAGCTGTTGAGTAAGGGCTTGATTTGAGAGAGCTTGAGTCCATGTGTAGTACCTATAGTACTTGCACCAAAGAAGGATGGAGAGTGGAGGATGTGTATAGATTCTCGAGCTATAAATAGGATAACCATCAAGTACCAATTTCTTTTGCCAAGGATGGATGATCTTATGGACTGCTTGAATGGAGCTCAGTACTTCACAAAGATAGATCTCAAGAGTGGCTATCATTAGATATAGATTAAAGAAGGAGATGAGTGGAAAACAACCTTCAAGCCCAAGGAGGGTCTTTATGAGTGGTTATTCATGCCCTTTGGATTGACAAATGCCCCAAGCACCTTCATGCGGCTCATGAATGAGGTACTTAAGAAGTTCTTGGGAAAATTTGTTATTTTCTATTTGGATGATATTTTAATTTCCAGCAAGACTTTGGAAGAACATTTACTACATATTCATAGTGTCCTACAAAGGCTAAGGGAAGAGAAACTATTAATTAATTGAAGAAGTGTATCTTTACAAAAAGGGAGTTAGTCTATTTGGGGTTTGTTATATCACTCGAAGGTCTCAAAATGGATCTAGAGAAGGTAAAATCCATCTTGGAATGGCCTACTCCAAGGTCTGCTACTGAGGTAAGATCATTTCATGGTCTAGTTAGTTTTTATAGGAAGTTTGTTAAGAATTTCAGTGGCATATGTGCATCCCTAACTGATACAATAGGAGGGGACAGAACAACCTGTGTTAACACTTCTAGATTTTAGAAAGGTTTTCCAAGTGGATTGTGATGCTAGTGGTAGTGATATTGGAGCTGTATTAAGCCAAGAAGGTAAGCCTATTGCATATTTTAGTAAAAAATTGAATGATGCAAAGAAGAAGTATTCTATTTATGATCAAGAGTTCTATGCAATAGTTCAGGCCTTAAAGAAATGGAGGCATTATTTATTGCCAAAGGAATTTTTTTTGTATACTGATCATCAGGCATTACAGTACCTAAATAGCCAAGGTAAATTGAATCATAGGCATATGAAGTGGGTAGAGTTCTTGCAGAGTTATACATTTGTGTTGAAGCATAGAAGTGGAAAATCTAATAGGGTTGCAGATGCACTATGTAGGAGACAGTTGTTGCTTACAATAATGTAGGTTGAAGTAGTTGGGTTTGATAAACTCAAGAATTTGTACCCCGAGCATCCTGATTTTGCTAAAGCATGGAAAGCTTGTAAGGAACCTGTTGCTGTAAATAGAACCAAGTGGTTAGACTATTTGATTAAGGATGACATGTTGTTCAAGGGTAGTCAATTGTGCATTCCAAGGAGTTCCATGAGGGAAAATATGATTAAGGAGAAACATAGTGGAGGGATGGTAGGACATTTTGGTCAAGATAAGACCATTGCAATTCTTAAAGAACATTATTTTTGGCCTCAAATTTCATAGGATGTGAAGAAGTTTGTACAGAGTTGCCAGGTTTGTCAAGTTGCCAAGGGAATTAGTCACAATACTAACCTATATCAGCCATTGCCTATTCCATCAAGGCCATGGGAGGACATAAGTATGGATTTTGTTCTTGGATTGCCAAGCACACAAAGGGGTAATAACTCAATATTCATGGTGGTTGATAGGTTCTCCAAAATGGCACATTTTATTCCATGCCAAAAAACTCATGATGCTATCCATATTGCAGACTTGTTTTTCAAAGAGGTAGTAAGACTACATGGTCTTCCAAGGAGTTGAGAATAGACATGAAATTTAGTTCCACACATCACCCACAAACTGATGGCCAAACAGAAGTCTAGGCAATTTGTTGAGATGTTTAGTTGGGAATAAGCCCAAGGGATGGGATTTGATTCTACCACAAGTAAATTTTTCTTACAATAACTCTATAAATAGGAGTACTAGAAAATCACCATTCCAAATTGTATATGGGAATAGCCCAAGGACTGCACTAGAATTGAGGAAGATAGATCAAGGGGAGAGGACATATCAAGCGTCTACATGAGGAGGTTCGGGCACACATTACCAAGATGAATCAATAGTATAAAGCTAGGGCTGATCAAAGGAGAAGACATAAGGAATTCCAAGTAGGGGATCTAGTCATGGTGCACTTACAAAAAGAAAGATTTCCAGCCAGTACTTACAACAAGCTAAAAGTGAAGAAATTTGGCCCCTGCAAAATTTTGAAGAAACATGACTCAGGAAATGCATATGAGGTTGAGCTGCTAGATGGTATTCACATTTCTCCCATTTTCAACATTGCAGATTTAATAGAGTATCATGATGATGCTGTAGATGAGGAGTTGGTGTTAGAGCCATGTCTGATTCCTGCTTCTAAGAAAGAGGAGATAGAAGACATTCTAGATCATCATGTGGGTAGGAGTACCAAAAATAAGTAGTATGAAGAGTATTTGGTCAAATGGAAAGGACGACTGATCGAGGACTCAACTTGGATTTTAGCAGCTGAGGTTTCCCATTTGGGATTTCCTCTACCATTCATAAAGTGACAGGAATACTTTTCAATCTACCCTAGGTGTTTGATGCAGGAGCATCAAGAGGTATAAGGGAAATTCTATGTCACCCAAGAAAATGTACTTAAACTTAGTTTTTGTTTTATGTGTTTGCATTTTTCGACACCCATTTGGGTCAAATAAAGGTTCCAACTCTCACGGTTCCACTATCAGTGTGCTAGTAAATCTCAAAAAAATAGGAGTATGTAATTGGGCCATAATTTTGGTAAACTAGAAGGTGTGAAGTGGTTGGATGAATGTAATTGTGATTTAGAGCATTCCAAAAAAAGAATCAGGTCAAAAGGCCCCACGGTTTGAAAGTTATTGTAGTTTTTCGAGTTTTGGAGACCTCTTAAGAATACTTCAAAGTTAGGTTAGGGGCATTAAATGACCTTGAAAAGCGCCAAAAAATGGGAGATGAGCAAAGCTGGTCCATAGGGCTATAGAGCACTTCTAGAGCTTTCTAAAAATGTAAACGGTTCGTCAATCGGAGCTACGGTTCAAAAGTTATGCCTCTCAAAAGATCGGTTACCATTTCTAGATTCTTCTAGATTTGCGCCGACTTCTAGAATAGCTTCTGGAGCCTTCTATTTGGTTGGTTGATGCCTACTAGCACTTTCTAGAATGTATTCCTAGTCCTTAATCCTCTGGGGTCTATTTAAGGAGATTCCTGGCACTGTAAAAGGCAATTCGGAGTGTAGTTTGGGAGGAGGTACTGAAAGGAGAAATTATCTCCACATTTATGCTATTGTAAGCCCTTAGGGCATGTTTTGAAGTTTATTTTCTCTATACTGAATGTACTAGCTTATTTTTCAGTTAATAGAATTTCGCTTTTCTATTGTGTCCATTCTATTCTTGGGTTGTGTCCCCATCATTAACACACTCTATACAGGCCTACTAATCTCTACAAAGTCACAAATCATTTGATAAAGTTAATCTGTCTAAAAAATGATTGAATCCCTTTAACACTTTTGGGTTTTTGAATTTTATCTATTGCTTCTACCCTTTTAGAGTAAATCCTTACTCCATTCTTATGAACTAGATGCCCTAACAACTTTCCTTTAGTAAAACCAAAATTATATTTTCTTGGATTCAAAGAGATACCATACTTAAGGGCTTTGATAAATACATTTTCTAGATGTATGCAATGATCATTCTTATCCTTGGAATAAGTAGCGTGAATATCTTGATATACAACAGAATAATTATCAATAATATTAGCAAAAGCCACATCCATAACCCTTTGAAAAGTAGCCCAACATTAGTAAGCCCAAAAGGCATCCTGACATATACATAAGTACCCCATGAAGTAGTAAAAGAAGTCTTAAATTTTTTTGATTCTTTAAAAACCACTTGATTATAACCTAAAAACCCATCCATCGTAGACATAAGTTCAAAACTAGTGACCCTTTTGAACATGGTTTCCATATTTGGCAATACATTATTATCCTTTAATGAAGATATATTAAGATTCCTACAATCAACACATAACTTTATGTCTCCATTTTTCTTCCTAATAGGGACTAAAGTGGACACCCAAGAGGAATGTCTAATAGGCTTTATAATTCTTGCATCTCTCAATTTGATTAGTTCCTCTTACATTTTGGGATCCAAAATTGGATTTATTGGCCTTTGTTTTTGCCTAAAAGGTTTAGCATCTAGTTTCAAAGGGATTTCATGCTGAAAAATATCTTCCCTATAAGCTTTTAGGTCATCATATGACCATGCAAACACATGTCTATATTTCTTTAACAAATCTATCAAATCTCTCCTAATTTTAGGAGGTAACTTCTTACCAATATATAACTTTTTGTGTGTTTCCTTAGTTCCCAAACTTACCTCCTCCAGATCTTAAGCATCATACTTATTAGCATCAACTTGTGATGTATCTTGGTTGTCAAAAATAGTTTCTAAAACAAATAGACCCTTTAGGATTTTTTTTTTCTTTAATTGTGCAACTTCCTACCCAAAAATAATATATTTTCCATTTATATTCTCCACATAGGCTGCATAATCAACTTCTTGTCCTGACAACATATTCTCATAGTTCAAAAATCTCAAAATATCCTTATCATCTTCAAACACTTGCCAATTTTGGATATTATTAGAAATAGAAGGTCTAGTTTGAATCTCAATTTTGGATATACTAGCAAATGTAATATCATCAGGTTTCATTCCTATATTTTCTAGTAAGTCTATCATCTTTTTATTAATCCTATCTTTCCAAATTATCCCAAATGCATCAAAAAATTCAATCATATCCCATTCAACATTTCTATATTGTTTTAATCATTTATTTTTTGATACGTTAGAATTCCTTACTTGAGATACAACTAATTCAGAATCATCAATAACATGCAAACATTTTATCCCATGCTTGTGAGAAAATCTGAGTCCTAATAGCAAAGCCTCATATTTAGCTATATTGTTGGTACAAGGGAAACTCAATGTAAAAGGGAATTTTATATGTTACCCCTACTAGAGATATCAACAAAACACCTACACCAAATCCATCTTTGTAGCATGCACCATCAAAAAACATAGTCCATAGATCACCTTTGTCTTTCTTTGCATCCACTTCTATTTCCATCTAAGACTTACTCTCGGATTTCTTCAAAGTCAAAACCTTAGCTTGGAATTCATTGATATCTCTATCCAAAAAGTTTGGCATATCATCCTCTATGTCTTCTTCTATCATATATATACTTTTAGGCTATCTATTCACTTTTATCAAATTCCACTCAATGTTGAATGTAGGGAATGATAAATCACACTGTAGAATCCCTCCCATGGTAGCACTCCACTTTCTAGATAACAACATGCCATACTGAGGTGGAATATCAACAAAAAACACACTCATAGTAAGTTCTTTGATAGGATAGGTTGTTAGTCTATATGGTAAATAATTAATAGTACCTATGATTGTCACTTCTCTTTTGTCAATAACACAACATCTTCCTTGAGTAGTATCTACCTTCATGCCTAATTCCTTCATTATTTCAAAAGGTATCACAGTATTGGATGCACTAGAGTCAATCATGCAATTTTTCAATGTTTTACCATTTACTGAAATACTCAAGAAAAATGGCTCAACATTTCCCAAACATTGATTTATATAAATATCCAAAAATATCTAAGGAATTTGAGACACAACTACTTCAGCTTCTTTGTCCTTGAGATTTTCTTTATTTCTTTGCTTGGGATTGTGATTTTCATTACACTCATATCTCACCTTTTTATATGTATCTCCCAACCATGCTATTGCTTTATTTCTATGTTCATGGATTCTTAAAAATTCAGACAAAGGGACTTTGATAGTGATTTGTGATAACACAATAGTCATATCTATAGAAGAATCAGATGGCCCATCAATAACCATATTCCTTTTTTCATGATGTTTATCCAAAAATTTTACAACACTTTGGTGATTTTTGTCAGTTATAGTGATTTCTTTTGGTATCTTCTAATCTAACTCGTGTGGAGCATTATTTGGGAACTCACAAACCTTGGGATTATCTGCCTTCTTTGATTCTCATTTTTTATTTTTTATTTTAACCTTCTTAGTAGGGATTTCTTTAGGCTTCATAGCTTCCCCCTTTTTAATATTAACTCCCATTATAAAAATACTAGCCACCTTGTCATTACCCTCCTTTTGAGCCATGTTTCTAGTCTACACTTGAGCTATCATGTTGGTAGTAATTTAATCAATCTCTTCCCAAGAGGGCTTCCTTAATGTCACCTCTTCTTTGGCATTTACCATGTTGCATACATTATCTTGAAAATCACTCTCATCTGAAAAGACTTCTTGTTGCATTTCATTCTGAAAATGGCTTTGCTCATTTACATCATTTGTCATAATCTTCACAATCAGAATAATCATAGTATGACTCAAACATGATACATCACACATCATCATTTTTTTCTTCATGTACTTGACATTTTTCTACTATAGCCTAATTTCTAGGGAAGGACAAGGCTACTACAAAAGATTCAGGAGCATGGGATAATTGACATACAAAGCATCACGTAGGCTTAGTAGTAAATTCAAGCTCATCCACTAAATTTTTACAGTTTTTGGGTAAGGGATCATGGGTGACCTTGTTGTTGGTATTCCTAGGGGGAGGTACATTGGGCTGACCATGTTTAAATGTAGTGTTATAGGGGAAATTTTGCAACCTATTATATCTACTAAAATTTGATTGGCAAGGGATCCTATTTTTAGTGGGATTCCTATCATTTTTTACCTAAGTGAGATTTAGACTCTTTATAGCATTTAGAACTTGACTTATCTCACTAGACTCTTTGTTTTTCCAACCTCCACTTTTTGTGATCTTCCTTTCTATTTCCCTTATTTCCAAATAACCTAGGATCATCTCTTTTACTTTCAAATCTCCCTAAAATTCTCAAGTTATTCTCTATATTTATAGCAATTCTAAAAGCATCTCTTAAATTCATAAGTTCCTTATCCCAAAGCTGATATGCCATTTTTCCATCAAAAGCATTCAAATAGGTAATCAAATAGATCTTGTCATCAACTCACATGGCTTGCATGAGCTTATACATCCTTTTTTGGAATCTATTATTGAATTCAATGACACACTCATTAGGTAACCTCTTAATATTACTAAATTCACTTAGGATATAGCTTTGATTCTTCTTGTCACCATATTGCTCTTTGAAATAGTACTCAACATTTTTCCAATCAATAATAGACAATTCAGGAAGTCTCTTGAACTATTGTCTAGCATCTTTAGTTGATGAATGAACAAACAATTTCATAATGACATCTTCAGCCTCAACCTCATAATCACTCATCATGTCAAGAAAACTCCTCAAATGGTCCTCACAAGTGATAGCATTATTCCCAAAAAAATTAGGCAATATTTTCCTTATTTGTTATGGAATGGTGTTAGGGTAACCAAGGATTCCATCAAAACATATTTTCCTAGATCCCTCTAACTAGATAGGTATCCTTTGTAAATCAATTATAGGATGATGGTCAATATCTCTCTTAGTATTATCCATAGTATTACTAGTGCTGGCATTACCAATATAATTGTTAAGATCTACTTTATGTGAAAATGAAGATAAGAAAAAAATATGTACCTTAGTAGTATTTTGATTTGCATCATTAGATCCACCATCATCTTTAGGCATAATTGCAGATTACCTCCTAGCATTTTCCAAGAATTTAATCTTGTTGTTTATCTCAGCTATGGTTGCTTCATTTTCTACAATTTCCAATCTCTTGACCAAAGCATCCTTTTCTTTTCTTTTCTTCTCCAACTCAATATTAGAAGGTGACATGTAATCATGGATCTAAAGAATCTTTTCTAGTTCCTTAATCTTAACACCAATCTCCTTCTATTTTCCTTTATCTTTAGCCTTAATAGCATGCCCTAAATCTTTTGATTTATAGTTGTTAGCTTCTAGAGAACTATAGTTCTTAATCTATTGTATTACAAGTCCTTCTAGGTTCATATTCTAAATTTCCAACAACTTTTGTTCTTGTATCTTAAGCTGCTCAACTTGACCTATAATCTCCAATTTCCATGCATAGGTTGCTATTTCATTTTTCTTCTTTAGGGTAGGAATTTTCCTAAGTAATGTCTGCTTTTCTTCAAAAGCTTTCATAATCTTCTCTTCCCTCTCCTTTTGCAATTTCTTATTTATGGCTTCTTTCTTAGCAAGCTACATTCTTAGGACCTCAATCTCATTAGGATCAAGGATAGTAAACTTACAACTAGTAGTTTTTTCATCATTAAAAATATCAGGAACTAAGTGTTTTGGTCCTACGTCTTCTTGAGAATAATCAGACAAGAAAGGGTGTATTGTCTAAACTTGGTGTATTCTACCACCTAATAGTCTCTTGACATGTTACTTTGGGGGTACTAAAAAATTCATCACCAGATAGTCTAGTATGGGATCTAGAACTTTTGCTGGATGATTCCCTTTCCACAACAAAAAAATGAATATTCTCTCCCCTTATTACTAGCTCTTAGGGATGGTCTTCTCTATGAATTTGAGACCTTTTCATAGCCCAATTCTGTCTTCCCCTAGGAGGGAGATCAATTTGTAATTTGATTCCCATCTTTTTCTTCACATTTTCCCATGTTCTTATTTTCCATCATTTGAGACAACAAACCTCTAAGTATTGACACTAGTTAAAACTTTCTGAGTTGCCACTAACCCTATTAGAATGGGAAAAATGTTGCATAGATCACAATTACTTCACTAATGATCTTAGAAATATGAAAATTACCCTCAAGACCACACAAAAGTTCATGTGAAAATGCCTACCTTGGACTCTACCCAAGGGAAAGATAGATCTTAAATGATAAACTAGTTTATGACAACACAAAGTGTTATATCCCCAGTAGAGTCACCATTTTGTTGGTGTTTACAACTACTAAACAAAAAAATGCTCAATATCAAAGTGATAATACTCACATAACCTAAGGATTGGCTACTTCTGATCAACAATTACATGTGCAAACCACTTGGACCCAACTTCAACAAAACCAAGAATGATTTTCTACTCTTTAGGTTCTGTGAAACCAAGGTGGATAGTATACCTAAGGGATGATTCAAGTGCAAGCTATTGTATGAAAATTATAATAGTTTCATTCTGATTCTCATCTTATATCTTCAAAAACATACAAAGTTCATCTAATTCTTTAATATTTTCATACTTATATGCATCCCTCATAAATAGATCTACTCACAATTCTCCTAAGGTTTACAAATACATCTCAAAATAGTAGCTACCTAAGACTCAAAAATTAGATATAAATGAGTGGTGACCAGCATTTGTAACTTTGACCAAAATGGAATCAAAATGATTTTGATTTTATAATTGATTTGATATGCAATGGTAGAATTTACTCTCTCTCAATTCCAACTTATGTGACCCATGCTTTATGCATTGGGAAAATGATTGACTATTCGTGGGAAATCTAATTCAAATAACTTGTAAATGAATCTATCAATTATAATCACCCATTTCCATTCTTATGAACTATCCCTTTCATAAACTTATAAACTGTACTAATCTACTGAAGAATTTACTTAATTCCTTGAATTAAAAGAAACAACAAAACCAATATACAACCCATCTAGACTATTTTCAATCAATTAAACCTTATTCAAATGACTTCAAAGTAAACAAACTTATAAAATGGAGACAAAAATTGGTGACATAGATCTAATGGAAATACTACTTTGTATTATCCTCTTAGATGACTAATATAAGGACCAACTGAAACACAATGAAAAGCCCAGAATATCTTGTTGATTCTATCATTTTTATATAGCATCAAAAAGTACACAATTTAAAGTAAACTCAAAACAACTACATATTATTGGACCAACATTACTTTTCTTGAGAGAAACCAAAAAGTTTACAAGCCACTTGGACTCATCACAATGCCTTGAAAACTCATTTATAAAGCATGAGTTGCAACAAGCAAAGGGAAAAGGTGAATAACAGGTGTCCCTTTCTTTACAAGAAATACAACAAACTCTTTCAAAATATCTTTGAACCATAACATAAACAAAAAGGGTGAAACCAGTTGGTTAGGACAACTGGAGCATCAAATCTTCAATTTTGTCTTTTCCTTTATGTACCCCCTGTTGGTAAAGCTTTTATCTCCACAATTGCCTCCCACAAAATGACCTCTACTTTGGTTGGACACTCACCTATCTTAGTTGTTTCCAACTCACCAACAAACTTTTGCCACCTGGCATCTATGATTTATTTTCCTTCTATTGTGAATTTATTCATTTTAGTTTCAAATTTGAAAAAAGTATCAATGAGTTCATTGAAATAAAACTTATCAAGGCCGCCTTCAAAAATAGATGTCTCCTGTGGTAAACTTGTAATATAGTCAAAAGAACTAGACCACTCATTCTAATCTTTCAATTGGCCATTAGATTTAAGAATTGAAAGAATTAAAGAATAAAAGCCATTTGTCAACACTTTCATCTTATTTTGAATACTTGTCAACTTTCCCCTAAAGGAATTGTAACAAATCTTTCACATTTTCCATGCCTCGTTTCATAGAAATGACCTTATTAGGAAAGCATAGATTCTTAGCTTGCAGTGGTATCAATCTATCAAAAAATTGCATATATGCTCCCCATTACTAAAAAATCGAATTAAGCCAACCTACTGCTTCTTTGCACATTTTTTCTATAGCTTACAAGTTGGTGAATGCATTATATGAATCTTGAGAGATCCTCTTCAAGTTTTTTACCCTATGATTTAGCATATTTATCATCACACCCTTCTTTGGTGCATTATGAGATCAGGGAACCTCTACTTCCCCACTCACCACAAGCATAGCCACTGTCACTCCTATGGATGTATCTTCTATTTGTACCTTTTCTTTCATAGTGTGTCTCCCTTCTTCCACATTCCTTTGTGCATGCTCTACCTCTGTTGCAATCTTTAGTTATTCTTTCATGAATGCCACTTCTGTAGATAGCTAGTCTTCAACTCTTCCTCATACAATCTTCTCACATCTAAACACTAATTGTATGCAATAGCAAGCCTATCTTCAATCTAATCCACCTTTACATCCTTCATGAGTGTAAAGTGTTTAACTAGGCTGGATATCTCTTTTCCATTGGTATTATCCAATGTCCAAACAATCATGTTTCCCTGAGAAATCTCCTTGATATCCATCATTCTGGGTTTTTTGGTGTAAGGGGCAACACTTCATACTACTAGGGTCTTTGTATCTACACTGAAACCTGACCCACTCTTTAGTCCCTCACTGATGTTGGCTTCATAGCTAATAGCCTTATCGTGCCTTCTCATTTGGTTAAGAAAAATGGTTTTCTCTATATTCCACCCTAGCACAAGAATAATGCCACTTCTATGAACTAGCTCCCTGGCTTCTGCAGGGGTCATTGTTTCACTATCTGGATCATATGCCAACAGCTTATCAACCAATTCCTTATTATTTTCAAGATCCTCTCTTGGCATGAGGCTCAATGTGATCTCATTTTTCTTAATTCTATATAAAAATCTTTTAAATTCATATAATTTAACAAAATCATCATCCTCCATGAATTTCTTATATTGGATGAGTTTATCATCCGATCTAGAGACTAAAATTTGTAAATCACAAAAGGCTCTTTCTACCTCTATAGCCCTTTGTTGCAAATAATTTTGCCTGATATCAACAAAATGTTGGTCATTTCCTAGCATCACCTACAAAGCTCGGCTTGCCACCTTCTTTGGTATATGCATTGTTCTTTATCTCTTGTTCCCTTTGGCCACCTAGGTGGAAGATGATGGTTGTTCTTCCTCTTCAACGTTAATCTCTAATTGAACATCTGAATTTGAGGATTCTCTATTCACCATTGCCTCCTCTCCTTCTGACTCATTTGGCATTCGAGCCATGAAGTGATCAAAATTTTCAACCATTTTTCTTAAATTTCTAGCATAAGTGATATCAGTATAAATATGCTTGAAATTTGGGTTAGTCCTCTTCAAGGCTTCCTCCACTGTCCTAATTTCACAATATTTTCCTAGCAACTCATCTATCTCCCCTATTGCTACTATATTAGCAATTAAGTCTTGTACATGGATTGGTTTTCTTGGAGGTAGAATATAACCCCTAATGGCTTTTACTTCATTTGTTATATAGCTTTCTAGGTCATAATTTCTATAAGGTCTAGTAGCGAACTTATACTAGCCTAGGTACTCACTCAATTATTCATATGAATTCTTTCCAATTAAAAAATCTCCTACGTTAAAACTTATACAAACAAATGTAGGTTTTTGCAGAGAAGGAGGGATCATTTCCTTTATCATTAATAAAAATTGCCAAAAGAATTCAACAATATCTAATCTAGGAGGAAGATATTTAGGCAATAAATGGGGTGGTTGTGGACATTCAAAGACTCTCATTAATGTACATTCTTTAAACAAAAATGTATCACCCCATTTGTGATCTAATTTTTTTTCTCATCTAAAAAGTAAGGTTAAAGTAAATCTTTAAGAACATTGGGGGCCCTAAAGAAGGTATGATCTACCATTCTCATGATAATAGAACTAAAAAAATTGAAAAATGCATTTGTATTTGAATAATGAAAGTTATTATCCCAAATTTGTGTCCATAATTGCATAGGAAACTTACCAAATTCATCCAAATTTTGATCAATTAAATCTTGATGATTTAGCTAATGCTCTTTTATAGATAGGATCAGCTGCATGTGTAATGAATAATGGTGGAATTTCAAGTCCTTCAATTCTTCCTTCTTAGCATTCACAATTTGATTGTGCATGCTATCCATGATGAATCTGATATAATCATATTCTTTGGTGTGGAAGGGGTCTTTATATCACATGCTATTAGAAAAAATGAACCATATACACAATCCTCTACCCCATCACTACACAACACCTTGTGTAATCCATACTTCACAACAACTCAATGGAAAGTGATCCTCTACTTTCTTTGGAATCTACCCTACCTTCTTGACATTCTAAAGGATGTGGGGTAACATCTCATGGTTTAGAAAATAAGCTTTCTTCCTTCCAAATTTACCCTATAAATCATCAATGTCTATTGGCACATCCATTTTTCCCTTGAAATTAAAAGCCTCTATGAAAGAAGTCTTGTCAAGTGTGCATAAAATACTTCCATTATGGCTATGGAATGACCTTGTGACTAGATTGTAAGAATTTATCAAAGCCTTGAATAGGTCCACATCAACAAATACCTCAAGGAATATTAGTTTTTCCATATTTCTATTCCACAGGTTGCACACTAGCATTTTTTCTATTCTATTCTAATAGAAATACAAAAACAAATTAAAGCCATTGACCTTAGGGCATTTTGCATCCTTACACAAGAAGTTGGATGACCTTTTAAGAATTTTTAATGAATCCTCTACATGCTTGTTTGGCTTTTGAACCCTCAATTTCTTCTCTGTTTTCACAACACCCTTCTTCTTTTTTCCTTTAGCTATAACTTTCATGACATTATCACCTTCATCTTCAAATTCTACTTCTTTAGCCAGAACCTCTTCAACCTCCACATCCGCCATTTTTCTACAAATTTATTTCAACTTTTAGTAACAATAACACAAAATCTCAAGAAGCTAGGGACACTTGAAATTCTTAGAATAGAAAACATGAGCTCTTTAGAATGGAAAATAGTTTGAATGTTCGATCAAATCTTTATATTTTAATCATGCAATTTACCAACTTCAATAAATTCTACATGCATAAGCTTTAATACCACCCTTTTGGATGTTAGTAGAGAATCCAACCATGTAATTCTGATGCATGATGCTCCAAAAAAACAAAACAAAAAATTGTGGAGGAGAGAGAAAGTGATGAAAATAGAAAGAAAATAATAAAAGATAGGAAAATAGGAAAATAGGAGAAAAGAGTAATTTCTATTTTCAAGGTGCATGGGTGGCATAAATAGAAAATAATAAAAATAGTTATCATTCCATTAATCAAGGTGTGTAGATAGCATCTTAGAAGTTTGTGGAAAGATCCTTAAATCGTGTATTTAATATTTTTTTGGTGCTTAGTTGTATTTGGGTGAGAATTTAATATTTATTAAAAAGTAGTTGTATTTACCTTTTATCCCACATTGGTTGTGTTTGTAATGTCTTGGGTTAGAAGTTCCTATTCAAGCAAGGCTTATTATCATTTGTAATCAAGTTGGAGAAATAGAAGCTCTTCAACTAGAAGCTCTTTGTATGTAATATCTTGTAAGGAAGTTCGAGAAATAGAAGTTCTTGTGTTGTAAGCTCTTCAAATGTAATCTCTTCTAATGGATTTCAAGTATTAATGGATGCTTTATGAAGCATTTTTTTCATCTCTCTATCTCCATATTGTTGCATTTTTGGTTGTGAGTTGGTATGGGTGTAGTGGCCCGTCATCAAATTCAGCCCTAGAGTACTTTTCTATGTTTTATTTTACTTGGCCATGGTGAATTTTTCCTCTATTTTGATATGGCATGACACCTTCGCTTATCTCCATTTCAAACTTGATCTTCTACTTTTATAACAAGTCAAAACCCTTCAATCTTTGTAACCCTAGAAATAAAACTAGCTTTCCTTTAAAGATGTTTGATAATGCTTCATAAGACTCCAAGCGTAAAAGCATTAGGTCTGTTTTAGCATGACCTTGTAGTTCCTTTTACATTCTTACATGGCCCCTTTTATTGTAGAATCTCAAGCCCTCTCATCATTCCTATCTATGCCTATGCTTCAACACACCTCATACCATCGTAAAGCATTTGTTACACTTTCAATTTACCTTTTACAATCCTTCATGGAACAAATTTCAAAGCATCATAATACTTCACAAATCCATCCTTTGGTCATTCACTTGAAGCTTTCCCCATAGCATCGTAATACCTTTAACCCTTCCTTTATTTTTCTTTTATGCCCATTTGGGTTACCTCCTTCTCATAGCATTAAGAGGAATTTACAATCAACCTTGCACTCTTACAATTCATCCCTTTCCTAGTAGCATAAAGTATTAGTTTCATTCCCCATTTACCTCTTTATGCTCATATGCTCAAAAAAATTGTGTATCCACAAAGAAGGAGATGAAACAACTCTTCATCCTCACAATATGCTGAGAAACATAAGAGCATAATGAAAATATTTCTTCCATCAAATTAACAACCTAGATTAAGTTTTAGGAAAAACATCACCATTGATTTAAGCACATGAAAAATGAAAGTTTTAAGTTATTCTCCATGTGGATTGGGCCCATCTATCATCTATGATGTGTCATCATTTGATTCATTCTTCTCAGGGCCCAAGTGGCACTTCATTAGGTCCCACACAACACATCACTTTATAGTTTCTGACAAGCTAGAATTGTGAAGGCTTGTAGATGAAATGAAACCTTGCCTCATTCTTATGGGTTCCTCTTCAACATAGAACTATAAAACCACTTTATGTCTTCTCATGAGATATCCTTTACACAATCATGGGCCTTTATGCTCTTATGACATTTAATGAAATATAACTAGGTGAAACAAAGCAATCCACCCTTCCACTCATCCACTTTGTTCATTACTCATATCCCCATAAAACAATAGATGGTCACTTTTGAAAATATATTACACTCATATGCTCAAAGGGAAAACATATGACCAAAAATACCTAAATGAGTTTCTTTTGTTGATATGGTTTAATTCATCGCTATAGAACTGTACATCAAAACATATAAAGTATGAAAAGTGCTTTACACTTCTCTACCTGAGTATCAATCATGTACCCTAAAAGCTTCATAGTTCATCACTTTGTTGTTACAGGTTACACAACTATATGCTTGTAAATCAAAATGACTTTACACCTTTACACCAAAAGAGGAAACATGACCACAGAAATAGAAGAAAGAGAGTTCAACACTTCTGCAGGAAACCCTATCACCATAACACCGTAAAGGAGCAAATTTAAGAATTTTGCATACCCTTTCAAAAATTTCAATATAACCTAGGGTTTTATCATACTTAAGACATTTTAATGACTTTTTTAATGACAAACCTTGAGAATTTAATAAAATTCAAACCACATAGAGATTAGGATGTGACTAGGGTAACACAAAATTTTGAAAATTTATAAAAGAGAATTCCTAATATGTAAGACATAGGGATCACATGATTTTTCATACATATTTTTGTAACTTCTTTGCACTGTGAAAAATCAGACCATCACCTAAGAGAAAATCTAAAAGATTGGTTGTAGAAATGTCTATTAAGACAAAGAGGGTAAAACAAAAAGCCACTAGACCAAGCAAAAGATGAAAATCATTGTTGACAATTATTGAGTCTAGTGATGAAGAGGGAGAAGAACAAGAGATCAAGCAAGTAGAGAAAGTGACATTATCAAAACAAATAGTAGAAAGATCTTGTCAACCCTAGAAGATGAAGATAGAGTAGATCAATACAACTATTACTAATGAAGGTAACTTTTTTTAGATGAATAAGTTTTATGATTTGTATAATAGTTTTGAGAAGGATCAGATTTATATCTTTACTGTGAGATATATAATAGTAAACAATATGAAATTAAATAATATTGATGGTGTAGGAAAGTAGAAATTCTAAGAAAGACTCATAGAGGAGAAGGTACCTGTAAGATAAGAAGATTTAGAACTTCAAAAGTTTATGCTTAGAACTATTTGCAAGGCTGATGAGGAAGAATAAATTAAGAGATTGTTGAATAATTTCACACAATTTTTGAGAAATAAAGTGAGATTATTTCTATTTATGGTTGGTGAAAATGATAAACTAAGAAGTAAGACTATGGAAGCTATCAGTTAGATGTTGATAGAGTCAAATGTAGCATATCCTCCAACATCTAGAACCTCAAAAGTGTCAGTAAGTAGTGACATTATGCAAATTGATCAAACTAATGGTACCATTAACATTGATGATACTAATCCATTTGAAGGTTTTGAACTTAATGAACCTAATACTGAGGATATTAAAGAAAAATTTAGATAGATTGAAGAGGACAAGAGGTTACTTGAAGAAGAGAAAAGAAGAAAATAAAGGATGCCAAGAAGAAATTGCTTGAGGATGAGAAGAGAAGAAAAGAAGATAATAGTAGAAGAAGAAATGAGAAAGAAAATAGAGGAAGACGAGAAGAAGAAATTGGAAGAGAAGAGAGAAAAGGAAAGAGAGGAAAGAGAAAAGAAAGAGGAAGAAGAGAGAAGAATAAATAAAAGAGGTAGCTAAGAAACAAAGGGAGGATGATACTAAACCATCTAGTTCATCTACTCCACTCTCTCTTGCTAGTTTAAACAATGATGATGATTATCAAATAGATTTAATCTCATCCCTGTCAAAGCTTACACATAAAAATGGGATAGTAAAGAATCTATAGAAAATATTGATGGAGGTTACTAAATAACTAGACAATACTTTGGCAGTGTAGCACACCGAGTCAGTTCCTGAATAGAGGGCACAAGAAGTGTTTTGATCATTTGATGAAGAGTTTACTAAATTTTTGAATGTGGCAGATGCAAATGCAAGATCTCACATGATGATAACTTGTTTAGCACCATCTATCATAACAATAATAATGATTTGGTTAATCTTGGTACTTTCATAAAGGAACTTCAAAAATGTCAACATGATGGGAAAAATTTGTGTATCAAGTGTACCTTATCATATAGGCTGACCAAGGAAATCAATAATTAGATAGAAGGAAAGATGAGTGCGCTAGAGGCTTTATCAAGAAAAATCCAACATCCATCTTGCATAGTTGATGATTTTGAAGGACAAATAGTAAATATTCACAATGATATCAAGAAACTGGAACTTCATAGGGAACAAATTTTGAAGAGACTATCAGATTTTAGAGGGTCTATTGCTCTAAAATCATCATTTATTGAGAAACATTTGGAGGAATGTGTCAAGGCCAAGAAGACATATTCTAACTTTTTATATTTAGATCTTAATGTAGTTGAGATTACAACATATGCTCTATGTGCAATTCTCACCTTAGCTGAATCCACCAAAGAGACATAGACTAATGGTATGGATAATTTGAAGGAAAATTTTGATCATTGCATAAAGATCCTATTAGCATAAGGAAGGACAACATTTTCTATATAGTTTTGGACATATTTCTAACATTTTGACCTTTGTTGTTGATGTCAAAGGGGGAGTAGTTACAAAAAAATGGAAAATACTTGAATTGTCAAAATGGGAGAATATTGTAAGTACATAATTTGAAACATATTATAAGGGGAATAATACGTATAGATGGAAAAAAAAAAAAAAAAAACAACACTTTATTTATTTTTGTTGTGTTAAGTTTTTGTCACTTAGCCAATTTTTTCTATTTTTTTGCCATCAATGCCAAATGAATAGAGATATGTAATTATTATCATTTATGGTAACACATGATGTACATGCTCACAAGAAACCTCAAAAATAATGATACTTAGTGTTTGGTAATCAGAAAATTGTCTAAGAATAGAATTTGGTTTACAGTAGTGTATTGTTTTGTTTATAACTTGTTTTTGACATCATATTATGACTAGCAAAGTTAGATGGAGATAGTATGCATGTTGATGATGATGTGTATAACCTCAAAATTTAGTACTAACTATATGTAATAGAGATAAGCAACTTGTCCAATTAGGTCTTGCATACTAGGTGTTTACGCTAGGTTGGAAAAGTGGATTGTCATCCTAGCTGACCCAACATCAAGTTGTGTAAAGGCAGTATTAATGCAAAGGACACTTTGCAATAAGAAGTGCGATTATAGGTATTATCAAGTAATTGTGATGTTTTGCAATTATATGTGAACTTTTGTGAAATTGATAAATGCAAATTTTTCTACAAGGTACAGTGTGATGTGAGATCGAGTTGAATGGGCATTAAGCTCTTGTTGTAATTAGAAGTGCATGTTTGGGTAGTGAGATCATCTTGCATTTACTATACCACAACTCCTAAGAGGGTTGGAATCTCCTAACATAGATTCAAATTATTATACTGGATTTCCTCATTGACTCCTAATAGGGTCCATCCTCTAACAAGGAACTTATATATCAATATATTATCTAGTGGGTATCATCCCTACTAGGCTTTTTCCTTGGCTAGGGTTTCCGTATTAACAAAATATGGTGTTATGAGTTATCTTTGTGCATTGTTACTATTACTATTTAGAATTTATTTATTTATTTTTTATGCATGGTTTAAAGTAAGAAAAAATATCTAGTTGGTGACTAAATTTTTTAGATTACTGATTCACCTTGCCCCTCTAAGTAATCCATGCTTCTAAGATTCTTAACCTTCTCTGATATCTTAGTCTTGAAAGTATCAAAAACATTTGCAATCACCCTAAGTTCTATTCCTCTTAAAGTCATTTTTAGAGATCCTTGCAAATACAAAGAGACAAAATGAACTAGCTTAGATATGACTTGATGATGTACAAGGAATGTGTATCCCCAAATGAGAAGACCCATTACACAAAAATAAACCAAATAATATAATATAAATAATATAAAAAATATTTAGATCTACAATAATGCCAACTCTCATAATAGAATCATAAAATTTATATCTCAGACAACATGCTTGGTTATAAGGTCCTCTAGGTTGTCGTGAAATATATAGAAATTATAATAAGAGTTTTACAAACCCTTGCAAGATCCAAAGACAATCTAGTCTGATGCACAATCTATTGATCTCTAAACCTATGTTGCCTATTACTATTGAAACACTTAGTCATTTACTAGGAAAATATAAATATTACAAGGTCATCACTACAACTGAGTTATCTAGTAAAGGTTGGGCATACAAATATTATATCAAATAGTTTAGCGGTTTTTGAGTACTCAATATAGGTTGAGCATATATACGAAGCAAGAAATATCGTAATATCTAAGAAATACATTGAATACCAAGCATATTAAAAGTTTATCAAGTGTTGAGAAAACGTGTATATAGAAGCTGAGTAACAACATAAAGGTTTATGCATGACCAAGACTTAGAGGATTCAAATGTTGAGTAGTTTAATTTTAATATAATAGTTTGTAATTTTCCAAACTCATATGTAGACCATTTTGGCTGACTTGTACATGATATTTCATATTTTTAGAACCAAATCATATTTTTATTACGTGTCAATGTAGAAGCTAATGATCCCTAGGAATATGATGATACAAATTAAAAAATAGGATGTAAATAGGAATAGGTGATGAAGTGTAATTGGTCGATCAAGATCTAAAACCTTTATAGGTAGCCTATTTACAAAGGATTCTATCCATAGAATCATAAAGTTGTGAGCATATGAAGAAGGAACAAGAGATATGGACAAGTTTGAGAGTAGATCAAGCTAAGAGAAATCTCTTAATAGAGTGGTCCTAATAGGCCTATGTAAACCTCCTAATAGAGTCCTTACCTCATTGTAAGTATAAAATCCTTTAACATGGTGAGACCTATTACTCTCTTAATATTTTAGTAGGGTAGACTCCTCACATGGTAAATCATATCTTACGGTCCAAAATTGTAACCCTGATAGGTTAACTTTATTTTTCCAAAAATGATGATTTGTGGGTTTCATCCCTACCCTACTTTTACCTTTATCTTTAAATATTTGTGGGTAACCAAATAATTGTGTTATGTTTTAAAATTTTATGGATGTGATGTATTTCATTTCTATTTCAACATTTCATTTTTAATGGCAGATCTATAATGTTAATTAGGTATGGAAGGATGAAATTGGTGTTGAAGATAAAAGTTTAAGATCCTAATTCACTCTTCCCGTTCTTAGTATCTTGTTTTCCATATGCTTATTCCAACAGTTGGTACCAATTTTTTTTTCTTTTGACAGGAAGCCTAACAACTTGAGAGGATTAGATCATGGAGATGGAAGTGTATAAGATGAGAAATATCCTTATGAAACTGATGATTGAAATTCAATTTGTGTTGCAAAAATTAGAAACATAAAAAGAGTAGTGAAGGAAATCCCTAAAAAGAATAAAAGAGTTAGATATTTGGTTAAATGATAGTCAATACATAGAAATTGATATAGAAGGACTGCTAGATAGTTGAAAGACTAGTAACAATGATGGAGCATTCACACAATTGCTAGAGAAGAAGATTATCTTGGTAAAAGAAGTAAAAGATCAAAAGAAGGAACTATTGGAAATATTCAAGATATGAAAAATTACTGAGAGGGGAGGGGTGAATTAGTAACATTAAAATTATTTCCTTTAAATTTACCACAAATCAATCCATGTTACTGCATACATTAATACTGAAAGATATAATGTTCATCACACAAAAGAACACAATATTTTGGTGACCTAGAAACCTTCCAAATAGAAAGTAAAACTAGGTTGGGGATGATACCCACAAAACTTCACTATTGTAGCATAAAGTTGGCCTATTAGGGCTTACATTGACCACTTATAATGATCTGCCCTATTAGGAGCACAAATGACTACTAGGTCCACCTTGTTAGAGGATTCACAAACATACAATGAAGTATGCACTTAGTTAGAGATTTATACAAAGACTATTAAGTCTACCTTGTTAGAGGATTTAGAAACTAATTCACCTATTAAGACGAAGTAGTGGATCTACTTGAAACTGATTTTTGATAAGATCCTTTATTCATTGATCACCTTATGTGATGGATATAGCTTTTCTTCCTCTGTCTTGACCTTGTTGTATTCCTTGAACTGTTGTTGATAATCCTTCACATGTACTTCACAAAAATACTTCAGATTACTTATCTATTACTTAATACAAATGATATCTTACAATACACCTTACATATATGCCTTTCAAATTTAAAAAACTACAAGGTTGGCCAAAACACAAGTGAACAACACATTACAAAATTGGCCCAATAGTAAATAACTCATGTTCACTTGACTGACTTAGTGACCCTTTGATACTCGGCATCCACTACATCACATTGCATCATCATGCACTTAGTAAATGTGAAGGCTCGATCCATACTAATCACTTGATATAGTTCTAAATTTTGTGACCACTGCTGACTTGATAGATGTAGTGTCACTTGATAGATACTACACATTGATTTTACCTTGCTTCACTCAATAAATTCTACTTCTTCCAATGCTCAATCTACATTGAATCTCCATGACACAAACTTGCTGCTTGGCAGACACTATGAAACACGATAGACAATGAGAAGCTCAGTAGGCACTGCTAGTCTTCACATTACCTATATTCACTTGGTAGCTTTAGGAATGCTTGATGTAAACTGCTTAACTACTAAGCTTACAAGGTAACCATTGAATGCTTGGTATAAACTGTAGACTGAGTGATGAGCTTGGTAAGAATTTAGAATTGAATAAGTGATGTCACTAATGACTAATAAAACATAATGCCAACAATCTCCCCCTTTGGCATTATGACAAAAACACTTATGAGCCAAAACTTATGTACACTAACATTCTGATTTTTATTTTTCAAAATTGATCTTTGTAAAACAACTGTATATACATATCTTACATATCTTTCCCATAAATATGGAATAATATATACATAGCTTTTATCTATACATTTATCAATTTATTTTCTTCCTTATTTCTCCACAAGTCTCTTTACTCCCCTAGTTCTCTTCCCTTGTTCATCTCATACTCCCCCTTTTTGACAATAATGCAAAAGAGTATATACAATAAATTCAAATAGAGACACTAATGTGTGAGAAAAACTCAAAGTGTAACTTGAGAATAAGGGAAAATGTCTTATCCCAATTATCTTGCAAAATTTTGTAGGTGGAGATTGCCACTTGAAATTTCGCAGAGAGTTCAATCATATGATCTGCTATTGAAAAATTGTTGTCTTGGATCAAGGTTTTTGAATAAGAAATATGTTTTTACATTTGGTCCATAACTAGAAGGATCATATTCTGGATGTCAATCAGTGTAGACCTGATCTTGGCTTCCTCCCTAAGTAGCTTTTCCTACATTTCAGACAAAAAATTCACCTTAACGTGATGTGATGAGCTTGAACTAGGGTCAAGCTGTAACTTTTGAGCACTAGCCTTCACGTCCACAACAATCTTATTTAATTTTTCCTTAATATCCTTGGTATATTTAGTAACATCACAAAGCTTTCCAAAAAGTAATGTTACATTTGTGAATGATTTTTCAAGGTTGCTCAAAATTGTGGATAATTCTACCTACTTTATTACAATGTGCTAAGCAATGTGCTCAAGCACCTTATTGTCAAATTTCTTCTCTACCTTTTCAATGAGCTTCTCTTGGCCATAAATTTCCTCATTGAACTTATTTATATCCTCTTCTAATTGTAACAAAATGTGTTGAGATGGATCAACATCAACACCTATAGCTTCAATAATTATGTCATTGGCATTCTCAATTATTGTGAATTCTTTGTCCCTCTCTTCTCTTAGCTACTTCTACCTTGCCTTTTGCTCTAAAAGTTGACCAACCAATCTTATTTCGTTGGCTAAGGTAGTGTCCAAATATACCTTGGGGATATTAATTTCTTTATCCAAATATATATCTTCATCAATTGCCTTACTAGTAAGTAGAAGTTTTAGAGGAGTCTATAGTTTTACTTTATTGCTTACTTCCATGGATTTAGAAATTGAAACAATAGTTGATATAGATGGACTAGCAAAAAAGACTTGAATTGGTCCAACTAGACGAAAAATGAATGAAGTTCCAACTGTATCCAAAATTGATGTGCCTCCCAAAAATGATGTACCAATAGGTAATGTACAAGCTTTAATATTTACAATTGAAGAACTAACTAGAACAAAAATTGGTGTAGTTAGAGCTGTGGTACACAAAATTGTAGAATGAACTGGAAAACTTACTTTACATTATGCAGAAGAAGTTGATGCAATTATGGAATTGACAACTATGCACATTGTTGTGATGCATTTCTTAGGTGTTGATGAAGAGGGTTGTAGCTTGGTAGATGAACTAATTGATACTTCCATTGAAGATACCTAGAGCTATGAGGTGGCAGGAGCAAATGATATTTCTGGTGTAGATGCAATCAATCCTGCTAAAGCTGACTCCAACCCTAATGATGTTGTTGGCTTAGGTGGAGAGTGAGGAAGGGAAGCAATGACTTCTACTACAATATTTATTGGATAATATTCTTCATCCAATTCCTCCTTGTCTTCCTCTTTAGCTTCTTCCTCTTTCTCTTCATTATCAGCCCTTATTGCCTAATAGTCTTCAACATCAACAGTAGCACATGGAGTGTTATCATCTTCTTCATCATCACTATCACCATCGTCATCCTTGATCTCAACTAGATCATCAATAGGCTTATTTAGATGATAGATATTCTTCCACATGTTTTTTGCATCTCTTACAACATGCTTAATTCCTTGACTAAAATTAAACATGTGTGGAATCTGATCATCATTTTACCTTCATTATCCTTCATGGCTTCCTTGACTTTTGCATCAGTAAGATTTGGCAATAATTTCCTCAAGGATTTTTCATAGATGTCCTTGGCTATCTGTGTACCTAAATCCCACCTTGACTGCAATCTTATTAACAATTCTTTTGAGATCTGATGAGCAATATAGTCTAGGGAATACTTCCATTTTGCCATTTTGGTGAGTAATAGCTCCTCAATCTCCAACTTCTAAGCATTAGTTCTATTTCAAACTTTGAAGCCTTGAAGTTTGTGATCCTAGCTCCCTCTTCCATCTATTTCAGCCTTTCTTGGAAGGTACATTGGCACTTAATAAGCATTACTCCACCTTTACCTTTGACTTTTCTTCTCCTAGTGAAAATAGCAATGGAGGCCTTTGGAGGTTTAGTAGTGATAACCCTCCCTTTCTTCTTAGCTGGATTTGCCTCTCTTTTTTATTCTTTCTCTTCATCTTCTTTTTCTTGATCCTCTTCTTCATCTTCTCCTTTTCCCTTGGTAAGCATTAAGGGACCACTGGCAGTTTTCATCTTTAGCAATCTTCCTCTTGCCTTTTCTGATTGCTTGAGGTAGCTTGATTTCCAATTCAATTATGGATTTTGCCTTATCATATGTATGAAATACTAGTTTCTTTGGATGTATAGGCTCATTTACTAGTGCTTCAATGATATTCCTAGTTTCATCAATATTGACCTCATAAGGGAGAGGTTTCACCCATGCAACTCCGGGCCTAACTACCTAAACATATACACTATCACAGTCTACCAAGAAACATACATCATCTTTATAATCCTCAACAAGTTTAGGAAGAATCTAGAACTTTTTGTTCATTCTTTCTTTGAAGTCTTCAAAATAATTGTCCATTATACTATCAAAGTTTACACCCATTTCTACAATAAGCTCATTTACCTCATACAAAATGGGAACATCCTTTCTCCATATGAAAGAACCTTTCAATGGAAAGAATTTTTGCACATAAATGAAAAGACACATCAACAAAGAACCAAATTTTTAGGGATTTTTCTTTGATGACCTAATTTTTTCCATATCCTTTTTTAGTTTCTCTAGTAGTAGCTTTGACAGGTCAAATTCCATGTTTTTCTTCATGACTTTGAATGCTAAGTCAACTGCCTCACATGGCACACTGTTTAAATGACTACAACTATAAATTTCATGGCCAATTACATGAATTTTGAACCTCAACTCCACATTAGTAATAGTGCTAATTTTCAAACCTCTACCATCCCACTCGACTAAGGTTTTCTTCTAGAGTTCATCCTGACCTAGGGTTTTGGTGGTTTTTTCTTTGGTCTGAATGGGAAGGCTAGTAATCTTTTGAATAATATTTTTGATGATAAATACAGGCTGCTCCAACCATAATTGACCATTGTGTATGTGGCTAAGAATATACCTAATCCATTTTATTTGAAAGCTTCTTGGAAGGTGTGATATGTGTGTCAATCCTTTTGTTTCCAAGTGCTTGTGCTTGGGTTTCAATGAGCCATCAACACACATTTTTTCTAAGGCACTATCCATTTATAGGGTTCCTATTTCTTGAATTGAACACTTAAAATGAGTTTAGATATCATTAATCAAAAGTACCTTTGGTGGAATCTATGATTGTGCACCATTAGGATCGAGTGCCTCCGCCACTACTGGAACTATCTTGAAATTTGGTTCTTTCCACTCTACACCCTTGACCAACATCTCTGATCCCCTTTTTTCCTTGCTACTACTAGTGCTTCTAGATGCCATTATTGCTTGGTAAGTGAAAAAAAATTTCAAACAAATTCCCTAACTATAAATTCACTCAAAATTGCTTAGAATCAGTTGAGTGCACTTGGAAATCTCTTTGCTCTAAGAATACTGAAGATGCAGTGAAAAATGAAGTCAAATTCTATCCTTATTGATGATAATTTTCCATTAATGCTGGGTACCATCTTGACATAGTGCATGACAGACTACCATCCATTGACCTAACTTGACAAGAGTATCAACTCGGTAGACGAACCTAATTCCTTCTACCCCCAACGTCGCTTGGTAAGGTCTTCAACCAACTTTTCTTGGTGGAGTCTGATGCAACTCAATGAAAGATAACCTTTCTGTGATCCTTGTGTATTTGGAATACTGATTGGATCATTTAAATTCCTCATATTTGTTAGAACTACTTATGATTTTCTTGTTGAGTATAGCTCCAACATATTATTAGGAATTTAGTTTGAGACGATGAAGTCACCCACTTCTTGAGTGACTTCATTTTCATGATTTAAGCTTGTATCCTTAGTAGATTTAGGAATCCATTGCTACCTCATTTGTTTCCTTATGTTATAAGCCCTTGCTTTCTTTTCATCCTCAACTTTTCCTATATTCATGTAGTTTTTAGTTATATGATAGAGTTCAGTGCATGTGTAACACCTTATAGTAGTATCCTTCTTTCTTAGGTGATGCCTTGCACAATTTATGCTAGTGTGTCCATATTCTCCACAGTAATGACATCTACACCAGGTATTTTAGTCGTATCCACATATTGCCTTTACAAGTTGTTTAGCTAGATTGAATGATTTAGATCTACATTGAGATGCCTTCTGACCATGCTTTTTGCATTTGTGACATTTACCTTCAAATTTTGATTTCTCCTTGCATTTGTTAGCTTTGTGACCATGCTAATTGTAGTTATAGCACTTTCCATTGAATTTTTCTTTTCCATTGCTCCAACATTTGTTTGATGTATGACCAATTTTCCCATAATGATTGCATGAGGGTTTTTGATTCCTTTTTGCACCTTTCTTGGAAGATTCACCTTGTTCTTCATTGTATCCAAGTCTTGCTTTACCATTTTGCCTATGAAGATTCTACATATTTTGCCGATTCAATTGATTCATGTCTTCTTATGATTTCAACATTCTCTCATTGATTTGTTTCTCAACATTTAGGTCATTCTTCAATTTTTCAATGATTTTCTTTTCACATCTCAATTCTCTCATTATTATTTCATTAATTTCCCTTTCATAATTTAGATCACTTCTTATTCTTTCATTCTATGCTTTGAGTATCCTGATTTCTTCATTTGCTCCAGTGATTTGATCAATGAGGTCTTCATGCTAATTGGATTAATTCTATTCTTCATTGTTTCTTGCCTCCAAGTCTTCATTTTCCTTATTCCTTTATTCCAAAATTTCACATAGCCTGATTGATTGAATTTCTTGTTCTCTTTTGAGTTTCCTTATTTCTTCTTATAGAGAGCCATTCTTTGTTAGGAGTTCTTTGATTGCCTCATTAGCTTCATCTAAGCTACTTCATGGGAAAAAGTCTTCAATCTTTTCTTCAACATATTGATGGCCATCCATTTGTCTTGCAAGTTCCTTCCTTCTTTTTAGGGATTGGGAAAGATGCTCCTTTGCTTCTTTTAGTTGAGTTATGGCCATCTCTAGATCTAGCTTTTCATTTTCAATTGACTTGTCAAGTCTGAATATCTCCATTCGTCCTTAGATCTTTGCTTAAGCTGTCAAATTTTTATCTTGAGAACCAGAAAGCTCTGATACCAATTGTTAGAAATATTCAAGATATGACAAGTTACTAAGAGGGGAGGGGTGAATCAGTAACTTTAAAATTCTTTCCTTTAAATTTAACACAAATCAATCTATGCTATTGCATGCATTAATACTGAAAGATAAAAAATTCATCACACAAAAGAACACAATATTTTGGTGACCCAAAAACCTTCCAAATAGAAAGTAAAACTGGGGTGGGGATGATACCCACAAAAATTCACTACTAAAACATAAAGTTGGCCTATTAAGACTTACATTGACCACTTATGGTGACCTACCCTGTTAGGAGCACAAAGGACTACTAGGTCCACCTTGTTAGAGGATTTAAAAACATACAATGAAGTATGCACTCGATTAAGATATTTATACAAAGACTACTAAGTCTACCTTGTTAGAGGATTTGGAAACTAATTCACTTGTTAGGATGAAGCAATGGATCTACTTACAACTAATTTATGATAAGATCCTTTATGCACTGATCGCCTTATGTGATGGATATAACTTTTCTACTTCTATATTGACCTTGTTGTAATCCTTGAACTACTGCTGATAATCCTTCGCATGTACTTCTCAAAAATACTTCACATTACTTCTTTATCACTTCATACAAATGATAGATTACAATACACATTATATATATACCTTTCAAATTTACAAAACTGCAAGATAGGCCAAAGCACAAGTGAACAACACATTACAAAGTTGGCCCTATAGTAAATAACTCAAGTTCACTAAACTGACTCAATGACCTTCTGATACTCAGCATCCACTGCATTACACAACATCATCATGCACTCAGTACAAGTGAAGGCTCGATCCATACTAATTGCTCAATGTAGTTCTAAACTTGGTGACCACTAGTGACTTAGTAGATGTAGTGTCACTCGATGGATACTGCACATTGATTTTACCTTGCTTCACTTAGTAAAAACTACTTCTTCCAACTCTTGATTTACGCTGAATCTCCATGACACAAACTTAATGCTCAGTAGAAACTATGAAGCATGACAGAAACTGAGAAGCTTGGTAGGCATTGTTGGTCTTCACATTGCCTATATTCACTTGGTAGTTTTAGGAATGCTCAATGTAAACTACTTAATTGCTAAGCTTACAAGGTAACCACTAAATGTTTGATATAATATCTAGACTAAGTGATGAGATCTTTAAGCATTCAAAATTGAATAAGTGTTGTCACTAATGACAAATACAACATAATGCCAATAGGATCATGAAATTCAATCAGTTGTACTATGTGAAGCAGTAAACCAAAATAAGAAATCAATGGAGCATATGCTTAAATCTACAGAAGGAAAAAGGTTGATAGCTAGTAGACTTGAAATGATAATTTAAATTTTAGAATCTTACTTCAAAAATCATCTAGAAATGATCAATCAATTAGTGATTGAAAATAAGAAAAAAAATAGAAAATATTTGGAGATCGCCAATCTAAGGCTAAAAAATGAGAAATTTGAAAATGAGTCAAGACATGGAAAACAACTCATGGAGAGGTTTAACAAACAAAACAAATAAATCGTGTACTTTGATGATATGATGAAGGCACCTAGAGAAAATGGCACCTATGGACTTGGGTAAAACAAAATATCTTCATCTACTAAAGAAAGCAAGGCATCCAAAAGTGAAGAAAAAAGCAATGAAAAATTAGAAGGAAAACCTACTTGTCACTAATGTGGAAAAATTTTCCACATAGCCAATATTTATAGAATAAAAAAATGGTAAGCAAATTCCTAAACTTAGACTAACTGGTAATTTTTTTAATTACAAGAAATTAGGACATCAAGCACATGAATATAGGTCAAATAAAAATGATCCAACTAGAAAGATATCTAATTTCTAAGGTCATTCGTACAATATTCAAAAGTATGGACATAGAGATCATGAGTGTACGCTTAAGAAAAAGTCACACTGGTTACTTAAAAAACAAACTCATACAACAAAGAAAGGAAATTCCTACAATTGGGATTATAATACATGGTCTATTTGTTACTATTATGGAGAATATGGATGCATTTCATAGAATTTCATCAAAACACATTCCAAAAGAAGTTACAAGAAATGGTTAAATAGAGAGATGTGTTTTAATTATCTCAAATTTGGAAACATTAGTAAGAACTGTAAAACCATAACACCAGCACTAGTACCAGGAAATGGAAATGACAAACCTAGAAGAAATAATACATGGAAAGAGATAGTAAGAGTTGGAAGGAGTAAACTAGATGAAACTATGATCACCCAATCTGATGGATCAAGGGATCACAACACATCTCACTAAAGAAAAAACTTATGTAGGAAATATATACTCAATCTCATATTTTATATAACTTCCTAGCATTGAAGAGGTGCAAAACCATATCCACATAAATAAAGATATATTAAGAATTGTTAGAAATTTAAAATCATAAATTATTGAGCATTAGCGATACATTTTATATTAACCAAGACACACAGTATAGAATGAGTGATCAAGGAAGATGACATATTAACTGAGTGAAATGGTTTTCTCTAAGTGGATAATATTAATTGAGCTAAAATGAAGACCAAGCTAGCTATCATACACTAATTGAGTACAAAGACATTAATTGTAGACCTAAAATGAAATATTGAAGGTATTTATCAAATTTGAACATTCCTTTGCACTCACTAATAAATTAATAGGTTGACAAGAATATTTAAAGGAAATTGAAGTGATCGAAGTGAATAGAGTAGTAAGTCTCAACAAGTTATCAATAAATTTTTCAAGTGAAGTAAGTATCACTCTTACCATAGAGAAAAATATTCAGTGCAGATATATGTGAAAGTTTTTTTTAAAATCCTAGTTCATGATGGTATCTAGAAATGAAATGATAAAGGATAGGAATGCGCAAATAATTAGGAATGATCAAAGGCCTCCACCCAATTTCATAAATTTAGTCAACATTGAAACCCATATTTATGAAGTTGGAGCTTTGTCATCAATTCCACCTAGATTTTTGACTTTTCAAGACATCAAATTGTGCTACTATTGAAAGATTGGAGAGATTGAAGATTTTTAAATGAGATTAGCATATGAAAAGCTATGTGTTGATGGAATTCTTAATGATAAATTCTAGATTATTGCTGACAAAGGGCTTACCTATGCCGTATAATTTTTGAAAGTTTTCAAGTTTGAATGGATCAGAGTTCATGATGTAAAAATTTGGTTAGAAGCTAGGCCAATCAAGATAAAAAAGGAAATCATTCAAATAGAAAATAGGTACCATACATTAGAGTGACCTAAGAGAATAAGGAGTGGAACAAAGAATGAGATTGAAAATTTGACCAAGGAAAAATGCAATGCTTGTCAAATGCCAATAGATAGCACTGAGGATCAATTAATTAAATTTTTTGTTTGTGTGATTGCACACATGTTCTATCAACCAAGTAGATTGAATAAAATTCACTATGCTTTAGTTTATTTGGGATACAAAATTGTGAAGAAAGATCAGTAATATGACATTGCCAAGTTGCAACTTCACTATCTCATAGAGAACCTAGAAGCATTGAGAAAAGTGAAAAACACAAATTGTAAGTTTGGTTCCTATTAGTTTAAATATTTTTCTATGCACACAATAGATAAGTTGGGAGAGAATTTTGAGGTTATAATGGACAACTAATTTAAATAATTCAAAAGTAAAATGAAGAATAAAATAAGGATTCCAAAGTTAGATGTAGATAGATATTATGATGATATATGTTTCATTGTGGAAATAGGCTTTGAGTATGCATAGGTAGGGTCACCAAGGGTAGCATGGATAAGGTCAATGCCCCATGAAGTAAATGTACATGATGTAATAGAAGTAGTTACTACACTCTTATTTGAAGAAATTGATAGTAGTGTTCAACAATTTGGCACATATATGAGAATGTTTTTGTGGAGATGACTACAAAATCTGCCACACCTAAGGTAGGAAAGAAAAGAAAAAGAAATTTTTTTAAGGCTATTAAGAAGGAACAAGGTTAAGGCTCTGGAAAACCCTCAAAGGCTGAGGAAGGAAAAGGTAAAGTGCTAGAAATTGTGAAGACAAGGGCCAAAATATAGAAAAAGGTTGTAATAATTGAACCTAAGGTGAAGGCTAACCTTGATAAAACATGCAAGAAATTGTGACACCATAGAGGTCAAAAAAAAAGGTGATCATCACCAAAAAGAAGTAAATACAACCTCCTAATAAGCTAGGAGTCCATCAAAGAAAAGGAAGAAATTAGAAGATCAATCTAAACCAAAGAGGAAATTGATCCTTGCACAAGAAGAGGAGGAAGATGAGGAAAAGATAGAGTCTAGTGAGACTAAAAAATTACCATTACTAAATAGAATACCTCCATTGACTATGGATCTGGTATGTGAAAAATTGATAGAATCTGAAAACATTCTATTATTCAAAGATATATAATATGATTCTTTAAACAATAAAAATCAAGTTAAGCTTCAATGCATAATTATTGATATGTTGATCAATTTTAGGCACATATTCTTGGAATTAGGAACTAGATCTCTAGTAGGATTGTACAAATGAGTGGATGCCAAGTGTAAATGGTAATTTTCTATTAAAAACAAATAGGAGAAAGAACATTGGAACAAGCTATGCTAGATTTAGGAAAGACACACATGTCTACAGTCCTTAAATATTTTGTCAAGAAATTTATGCTGAGGGATAGGGCATAAAAAGTTTTGAAGAATAAAGCTCATGAAGTTAAGAAAGAAAGATAGTATAAGAGTTGGAAAAGAAGCATTTTGAGTGGGTACTCCAATAGTAGAGGTGAGGAAAGGCCAAGATGCTATTGAATTTGAAGATGGATATAACAATTAAGTTTTGAAGTTGATCAAGGAAATTCAGAAACTTGTAAGTGAGAATGAATAGAAAGATAGTGACATAATTGAAGATTAAAATGACACCCCTCCACTTAATCCTAATATACTGATTGAAGAAGAAATTCAATGTTTGATGAAGGACTCAAGAAAACACTATACTAACCCAATTTTGGTATAGATAGTTTAATATCCAAATATTGAAGTAAAGAAGATTGATGATACTATAATCACATCAGTTATAGAGGCTATAAGTTCTAACAAACTTGGTAAGGAATTAAATGTATTACACCAATGACTTGTATGCCAATTTTTCAAAAGAAGGCAAATATTGATAAAGAATCATGTACATAATCGATAGAAGTTGAAGTGGAATAGGAATAAAATTTATGCCAATCAAGTTCTTATTCAATTTCTAAGTGCAAAAGCTGCAAAACAAACACATGTGATGTGTATGGAACATGTGATCTAAACTAGTGCAATAGCCAAAATTGAGATCAAGTGAAAAGGGAATTTTTTTGTAAATATCACTACCAAGTCACACGCACTCCAAATCTCAAGATGTGAGTCAAATTGAGGTTGAATAGAATGAGTTAGTGAATCTTGATAAGGTTTCTCAATAAGCTTTATATGATTTGAATAATCTCACATTATGTAAAATGCACTAATTGTTATGGTGTAAAATAAGTATTTACTATTTACACTTTTCATAAGTTTACTTAGGATAATGTATATTTATATTAGTTGTCATGTAGACACCTAAGATTTTGCATATGCATATGATTTTTCATGTAGACAACATAGTATTTTGTACTCCAATTGAGCACATATTGTGTACTACATCTCTTTATGGGATACACCTTTGTATTTTTATCCTTGCATAGTTGCACATATATTCATGCACAATGGAGGATAATCCACTCTTGGTGGAAATTTGCTTAGTTTGTATTCTTATCTCTTTGCATGAATCCTAGTCATCTTGATTCCCTTTATATACAAGGCTCTTTTATGTTGTATTCATCTAGTTATATGATTAATCCATTCCCATTTGATCATATAGTTTTTCTCTTGTGCTATCTCTTGAGCTTCTAGACCTTGACATTTCATTCTTGCCTTAAGAAAATTATTACATGGTATTAGAGCTATACTAAATTCTTACATGGTATCAAAGGCATAAGACTTTCATTACATAGCCATTAGAGAGAAAAAAAAATTGTAGATCAATATTGGAGCTTGTTGGCCAAATCAGATGTTGGCATCACATTTAGAAGGTAAAAAAACCGCTAAATCAAATCTTGTTTCATCAAAATTGGACATATGAGGTGAAATCTAGAATCATTTGATTTTTGGAGGTGCGATAGAAGTGATTCAGTAAAAATAATTATAGGGTTCATTTTAAAACAACGATATGTCCCTCATACAGACTCCTTTTTTCAAGCAATTTTTTTGTTTTTTGTTTTTGTTTTGGGGTACAATTTTGTTATCTACACATTGTTGTGGGTTGTTTGCAATCCTTGTTCCTAATTTTTTCTAAAACTTGAAAATCCTTATTTTTTCAACTTTAAAGGCTTCATTTGGGCTTGTATGGACACAAATTCAGCTACTATTTTTTTGAAATTGTATAATTTTTTGTCTACTTTCCAGATCTAGTATGAGTTTGGATTAATTTTTAGTGGAAATAGTTCTTATAGAATTGTTCATTTTTGGCCTATTTTAACACTTGTAGTTAACTGAATCCTTGAGAGGTATTGTGTCTTATATTTTTGAGCCATTTATAGGTTCATATTTATTTTTGTAACTATCAAAATCAAAAGTCTAATTTGTTCATTTTGACAAGTGGAGATTGTACATGCACTAAGCATCGAGTGTCAATCTATCTTCTTCTTCTTTTTTGTTGGGGGGATGGGGGGGTGGTTCTTTCTTTGCATTTTGGCAATTGCATTAATTTATGTTTCATGAGATAAGTACATCATCAGTAAAGTCATGGAATTGATAAGCCATCCTATAGTTTCATATTTTGTTGGGCATAATTATGCACCATGGACAAAGGGAATCATTGCATATTGTAGATAGGTAAAATTCTTGCCTAATCTTTATGGACTTATTCCTAAGCCCAAGTAAAATTTCAAAAAATTATCTTGATGTGATAGAAATATGTATATAAGAGAATTGATCGCTTATAGCCTTGGTCCATCTTTCTTCTCTAAGGTTGATAGAATGCTAGAGGGTATTAAGTGCCTATGAATATGTTGGATTATTTTTTGGGAACACTTCGGAGATCCTTGTGTTCCGTCATTGCTAGAATATCTAATTGAAAATTTCCTCCTTCCACTTGATGATGTAGATAGAATTCCCCATGTAAGCATACCTTATGGAAGATTTTTATTTATTTATGATATTTAGAGTCTTGATGATGCTAAGGCTCTAGTTGTACCTACTAATTCCCCTACTGTTATTGCATCTAATGTTTCTCTTGATTATGATTGTATTCACACAACCATGGATTCAAGTGATTCAGTGCAATAGGATACTCCTTGTTTTCTAGACTTAGTTCAAGGGATGACTACTTGGAAAACATTTTTAGTTTGTTTGTGGAGTCCTATATTTCATATCTAGGAGACATTACTAATGTAATTTATCTTATCTTTGGTGATGATGATCATTATTTAGGGGAACACTTTGACCCTCATCGTCATTCATTAGTGTAACCTCACAACCCACTTTTGTGGAATCTTCAAATCTTTTCATGGCCTTGGTAGAGAATTATGTATCAGAAGAGAGAGTTATGAAAGTATAATAGAGGAGATAGTCCTAGAATTAAGAATGAGAAACATTGAGAATGTTTTCCATCTCCCAAGATCTTATCAATATGTTAAAATCAGCTAAAGTAGAATGATGGTATAGGGAAAATGAAAAGGAAGCTAAAGACATCATATAATCATTATTCTTGATTGATATAACACTGATGGGACAAAGAATAGGAAAGGTAGATATGGCTAGAGGATACATGAAGGATGATATTAGATACTCCATTGTGCTTCTAAGTAAGGTCATGGATTTATTGGAAGTTGGGCCCCTGAATATTTGGAAGGTAAATTTTATTGAGACCATCAAAATAACTAAAATTGAAATCGATTCAAGCACAATACTAAGTGAAAACTTAGATGAGAAATTGGTAAGTGTGAAAGCTAACCCCAAGTTTTACATGACATCATACTTGGTGTATTTATTGGTAGAAAGGACAACTGACTATCCAAGATTATATAAGAAGGGAGTTATGAAAGATGCTAACACCTGCCCTTATGTGATATATCCCCAACTAGTAAAGAAGAAGCTCTCGAGTCAAAGATAAAAATATAAAATAGTGAATGGTGTTTTCATTTTTGTAATTATCTAATTCATTAAGGGTGATTATGTCAAGAGGATTTTACTAGAGGTAGGAGAAAGTGTTGAAAATATGAGTGCCTATTACATCTAGTTCAAGACAATCAACTACCTACTAATAGTAAGGAAAACTATGAATCTAAAAAAAATCCCAAGATATCCATTAGATAGGCTCATTTTTCAAGAGATTGCAAGACAACTCACATCTACATATGACACACTAAGGAAATAGCATAAGAAGACTCGGGTATGGCCCATTACTATAGGTCCATTTCAAGTTGAGAAAAAATAGGATATCATGACCCTTCATGTAGAATGGGACTGATATCCCTTGGAAGATTACAACACCCCTCATCTATATTTTGACAATATTGGTAGATTTCAACTTTTGGTAGGAAAAAAATTTGTTAATGAAGATGTAGTAGAAGATCACTGGATGAATGTGATAGATGACTATGATATTCAAATTATTGATTAGTATAGGATGACTATATATCTAGTATGAAGTTCCTTGAAGATAAAGATCCCACTAAAAGTTATCAAACAAGACACTCAAGAGGTCTTAGATCCCTTGTACAATCATGACAAGATATTTGATAGAACAATTATGAATGAAAAGCTTGATAGGGAAGAAAATGTAGTTATCAATAATAGGGTGAGACATGTAATTAAATTTGAAAGAGACTACATCAATAAGCCCTTTAGGCTGGACCCAATTCCTTAGACAATCACCATCCAAGCCATAGTACACCTAGTACAAACTAAAGGTGTAAATGTTATAGTGCCAACATTCCTTGCCTAATCTATAATTAGGCCAAAAATGGTATATAAACATGACAAGGATCTTGGGTACATTAGAGATGAGAAAGGGAAGAATAAGAGGAAAAGAGCTTCTCCAAAGAAAATTGAACCCAAAGCTAAGGAACCTCAACAATAATAGGCAACTCAAGCCCAAGAGAAATCTCAAGCACTAGACAACCAAGAGCCTCAAAATAAAGAAGTAAATCAAACTCAAGAAGTACATGAGGTATCCCCACCTATAGAAGAGGAAGAAGCCTCTCTCTCAGCTACTAAGAAAGCTATTGTTAGACCCACTATCAAAAGGACTTGAAGGAAAAAGATACAAAGAAAGCTTATACCTATTCCTCTAATCTTAGAAACAATCCTTGAAGAAGATGAAGAGGATGATGGAGACGAAGAAGACAATCTCCCATACACTCAAAGAAAACACTTGGAAAGAGTTTTCCAAGAAGAGAGCAGGAGAAGCTCCACCATTGCACCATCATTTGTACCGAGGAAACCTATTGAGGTTTCAACTTCATAGGATGAGAAACAATAGTGCATGGATCAGAAAAAAGGGTAGGGAATAAATATTTTGAAGATATCTAATTTGAACTTTATGTCAATAGGGACTGAAATAGTGGGTGATAAAATATGATATACACCCAATAACCAATATTTGGGAGAGGATTGGAATAAAATGCTAACTCTACCACAAGAATCTAAGGGTACCTTACAACCATAATTTTAGGATTTGTCATTTTTTGATAAAGGATTAGCCACTTCCCTCCCTCCTATAATTGAAATAGAGAGAGAGGTGTATCAAGAGGAGCCACAAAAAAGACCATCTAATGAAGTAGTAGAGGAAGGACACATACTTGAATAACCTCAAAAAAATTCTTAGGATATAAAGGCGAGGGATTTTGATACTAAAGATGTAGGGACACTAAATTTAGATCTCTCTCTAAAGGAGAAGAATCTAGAAATGGGGAATAAGGGAAAAGGGCTAGTAGGGAAGTCCTCATCTTTGGCCAAATATATGTCTCCTATGAGCACTATACTAGCCTAGTTGAAAAGGGAAGTTATGGTTCGAAAAAAATGATAGTTGAACCTAAATGAAGAGGAGAATATAGATGTGCTAGTAGAAGCCATTAAGAAGCCTAAGCAACCTAAGTGTAATGTAGAATAATTGACCTTCATAATGAAAAATAGAGATCAAGACATACTTGTTCACATAGCTATTCCTCTTCCACATGTTTAGACTAAAGATTTGACTCCTAAGAACTATCATATTGCCAAAGTCCTATTAGGAAATCCTACAGTAGATATAGCTAAAGTAATGATCACTATAAGTTTTAGTGAGCTACTCAAGAATTTTGATGATAATGAGAATGAATTAATAAATCTATGCAACAAATTTGAGCTACTAAGAGTATATATAAATGGAATTTTAGGTCTATTGTATCAAGATCACCAAGAGGTTACTCTCACTATGGCATTAGAAATGACAAATAAGGGGAGTGTCCAAGTTGATTCATTTTTGGGAGCATGTTAGTAATGGCATGATAATTTTGTGTAGAAAGATGTACAAATAGTGCAAGCTAATTTGAACATGTTGCATAATGTTCATTCTAATGTGGACAAACTGGTATCTATAGTAGATTGAGATATTGACCGTATGGATGCATTACATACCTAGGGAAAATACCTTCAAGTACTCCAAACAATAAAATGTCAAAGGTATCATACACTCACATAAGTTTATAGTATAGATGACATTGATAAACTTAGGAATTGGATTGAGAAGATATATATTGAAAATAATTTCATGGAAGAAATTCTTGAAGATATTTAGAAATTAAAAGGTCAATCTCAAGAGAAAATTTTGGATGCAGATAGGGATTATGATGCTATTTCCCTTGATATTTTTGAAGATGAGTTAGAAAAGAAGCTCAAGTCAGTGCAAGTAGTGGTTGAACAATTTTAAATAACTTCCAATGATGTTTCATCTAATGGAGAGATTAGGCAAACATTTAATACTAAAGAGGTTTTGTTGAAACTTCATAGAAGACTTGACAATTTTGTGGATACTCAAATGGCTATCAATAATTAGTAGCAAATAGTTAGGCATAAATATAAGGCTTTTAATTTCTTCCCAAGTGATGGAAATTATAGAGAAATTTAAGGGTAAAAATCCAAACATTGCTCTAGTATAAAGGGGAAGAAAACCCATAAGCTAGAAATTTAGTTTTGACACTTGGGAAATTTTTGATTTTTTGAAACTCTTGCACAGGTGCATAGCTTTGTAGATGTGCAAAGTGCACTACTCTAGAGGTACATTATTCCATTGGTGTTGTATAATTTTTGAAGAAGTCATAGGTGCAGTGATAGTTAACTACCAATTCTAAATTTAGAGCTTTCCATGCAATAGAAACACATTGCGATGCTAATTTAACTCAAAATCTTTAAAGAAGACCAAGTTTCCACTTTTAGACCTTTCAGTGACTCTTAGATCCTATTAAATATTCCTTCTTCTTATATACTACTTCTTTCTTTGTTTTCAGACAAGAAAATGTTCACGCACCCATTAATTTATATAAACAAGGGTGGATTTCTACTAAGCACCATTTATAGAGTTAGTTTGTATATAGATATATTAGTTTTATTAGTTTAGAGGCAAATGATTGCATAAAGAGATCTCTGACTCTCAACACAAATTAAGGAGATGATTTCTTATAAATTTGGGAATGTAATATGTATTTCAGGCCATTATTTTGATGCAACACTAAATGTTATTGGTGCTCTCACTTTGAGTGTATTTATTCTTTTCAAAGTGTATTATTTTTGTAGATTCTTGTTCATGATAATAATGTAGCCAATGGATTTTTTGAGTTGATTTTATTGTGTAATATATTAGTTCTAATGTTTTTCATGTGTTGATGAATTTTTTTAATGTACAAAGTTGGAGAAGAAATCACCCATTATGTTCCTACATAGCTTCCCATCTTGCATGAATGCACTTTCGAGGGCCTTGTGATTTGATGAGAAATGAAACATTTTTTTTTTTTCTAAATTTACATTGATGATTGCATCATTGGATTTGAGGAAGTGTTACTCCTACTATTATTGGTTTCCTACTTGATCTTTTCAATGATTTAACTTGCACATGTCTTGTTATCATGGTTTATGTCCCATAGGTATTTCCATTTAATGCTATTTACTTTCATCTCTCGTTACCTTATCTTTGTTATTTTCTTTGCTAAACCTTGGTTAAATTAGGAATTCATTTAGTTTCATTGTTGGATTGCATTTATTTAAAAAAACAAAAAATACCAAAAATATATCTCTTTTGGGGTTAATTTCAAAATAACATAAAAATTCATCATCTTTTCCAAAATTGGTGCAAGCTAGAATATGCCTCTTTATGAAGAAATACATTTATCTTCAATTGGGTAGAATCTAGTAGGTCATGAGACTACCCAAAACTTTGGAGTTGATCCTAGATCAGCTTTCCAAGAGAGGAGTTTGATAGGATTCCTTTTGTTAACCATAATATAAAATGCTAGTTCAACAAACGTGGCAATAGAAGGGCCTCTTACCATTCAAAATAGAAAAAAAAACTTAAAAATTATAAATTTTGCATTTCTTACAAGTTCAAAAAAAATTCCTTCCATCACTTTCTAAAGGTGTGGAATATTTTTGAAAAAGTGTGCTTCTATAGAGGTGCTATTTTTTTTGAATTGACACAAACAAGAAGATCCCAATCCAACATCCCCATTCATTTAGCTTTAAGATCATTAGATTATAAATCAAAGTTGTTAGAACTCACTCATTTTTAGGCCTCATAGTGACAAAGGATTTCCCAGAATTCTCTCACTTTTTTTCAACATTTTGTCATCATCCTTAGTTCCATCTCCAAACCAACCATCCACCATTCCAAAAATTCCTCCACCAATGGCCCTTTTAGCAAAAATTGTAGACTCACCAATCAACTAAATAGGAGTACTCAATGACCTTCCTAGGAATCTTATGAAATTTTTCCCAAGGTTCATCTATGGGGAGAGAAGAATACTTGAAGAATTTAGTTTTCAAAGAAACTTGTAATCAAAAGCAGATTGCCAATGAGAATATGGTTCTTCTCTAATTCCCATACTACTACGAGAATTTTCCTTTAATTGGTATGCCAATTTACCATCATGTTGTGTTAGAGACTATGAAAATTTCAAAAAATTATTCTTGGAACAATTCAAGACTTTCATCAACCCAGTTGTGATACATTATCAATTCATATCCATAAAATTGGACCTAGTTGAAATGGTTTCATGCTTCAATCATCATTTTCACATGGCATATTGCAAGTTGGAAACACCATACACTATACTAGTTGAAGTTTTTATTCAGATTTACACAAATTCTATGGACCATTTACAACTATTTTCCTAAGAAGACTTCCTACTAAAAATATCGACACATTAGAAAAAGTTTTCTTTGAATAAATTACTTTCACAAAATAAGCCAATGATAATGGAGGAGGATTAATGCCCCCAACACAAGATATTACTACAATACCAACATATCCTATTGGAGCACCATCAATACCTAGCCAATTCATACCAATGAATCCATTTCCATTACAGTAGGCACTCGCTCCACAAATTCTAGCTTTAAGGGTATGTGCAGGATCATGGTCAACCAAACTATGCTCTTAAGTGGCAATAAAAAATTAGAAAATTAGGGCTATGTCAACTTGATGCACAATTTTTTACTTGTTGTTAGCTTTATATCAAAAAATTGAGAGAAAAGAATCTCTAGGAAGTTGAATCTAGTTTCTAAACTACTAGGACTCATCTCAAAAAAATAAAAAATGATTTCTCAAAATTTTGAATTTTAATGCAATATTGAAAGAATTTCAGAACAAAAATAAGAAGTAGACGTATGTCTGACCACCTTAATCAAAATCATATGATAATAATTTTTAATAATATTCTAGATACAAGTTGTAGACTCATGCCTAGATGTGACACATATTTTTGGTTATTTTTATTCTAAATAAATAATGAATAATTAATTTTTGACTTTAGTATTTTTGGAATTAAAAAACTCTCGTGTCTGACCACTTTAACTAATTCAAGACTCTGTAAAAAATTATTTTTTCATTTGTTTTCCTTATAGTGGAAGAAACATTGAATGTGATGCATCTTTTGGATTTTAAAAATGTTTTACAATTTGAAAGTTATAGTTGTTTTTCAAGCAGTGTGTTAGTTAGCACTTTATACATAACTCCATTATAAAATAAGTAATAATTACTTAGTAAAATCATAATTTGACAAACCTTACATTTATGGAAAGATAAGAACATTCTCAGGAAACCCTTTTCATTTCATCAAACTTTGGCAGAAAAAAATTTCTTAGCTACATGTTTGAAGTAAAAATCGAATTAAAACAGGCCAAAAAAACATTTTTAGGATGTTTCTAAAGTTGACCATACAGAGTTGGTAACAAAAAAAATAGTAGACCTTATAAAGATATTAGATGTTTTCATTTAGTATCAGGGTGGGTGGGAAAAAAAATTGGAATAGATTTTGAAATGGTTTGAGGCATTTCAAAACTACATATTTTTCAAATCGCCACTTTTTGGCACACCATGATCCTGCACATACCCTTAACATACCCAAGATTTGAACCTCCAAAAGCTACTTTCTTTGAGAAAAAGGAAGAAACATCCATTGAAATAGAGTGAAATTTTGGATCAAAGCTTGGAAAAATGAAGAAGACCATGTCTCAAATTACTATTGAGTTGACCCATTTTAGGTTGTCACAAGGACATAATAAAAATGTTTATAGAAAAATTCGTAGTCCCAACAATAACAACATTTATGGTTAGAACTACAATATGAATTTTAGTGGAAATAAAAATTTACAGAAAAACATGGAGGAAACAAGTCTAATCCTCTTGATCACAACAATGGTTTCCAAAGATAAAATCAACAATGGAACACCCATCTAAAAAATTGAAGCAATCCTGCAAATAATAACAACAAAAATGCCCAATATGTGGACATCAATAAATATCATAATAGTTAGAATGTACAAAATAATTATATCTCATATTACCCTTTGCAATTCATTGCCATGATGCTAGAATCCTATGATTCTTGAAAGAATATGGGAATGGAACAAACAACTAATGAAGAATTCTCTTTTCCATTCAATCAATAACCAAATACTGAACCTAAATAAATGTTTTCTTTCTAGAATAATAATCAAAGTACCCACAATTTGAGAAGTCATAAGGAACCCATGACTGATGGTATTCTTCCTACATTACCATCAACTCCTCCAAATCTGAGAGAAACTAATAATCCAATACTTTTCAAACCCCCTTATGGAGGACAACAAAATTAGAATCAAGGAAGTGTACTTATGATCTTAAAAATTTCCACATGGGGTACTGAAAAGTATAGTGCACTAGAAGATTTAAAATGAAAAAAGGATAGCATGTCCATGTTTGACATGCTATAAAAATGTCCTAATTAGTGAGAATCACTGATGAAAACTCTAGATCACACAAGGGCGCCTCATAATATGAATATTGTTCCTCAAAAGATAGTATCTCAATATGTCATTGCTTTGGAAGCCATGCCAACAATGTTTAAAGACAAGGTTAAGGTACTCCCACTTTTTCTTAGCAGTAGAATGTATGGGAAGAATATTTGTAATTGCCTAATTGATTCTGGATCTTTTTGTAATGTTATGCCACTTTCTATAGCACAAAGGTTTCAAGTTAATCCTCATTCATCTAATAAAATAGTGATAGAACTTGATAAAATGGAAGTAAAGGTTATCTGTTTGTTGAAAGATGTTTAGATACAATTGATAGATGAGCTCTGAATTCAACATATCATAAATATACATGTGGCTGAAATTCTTGAAACATATGGATTATTATTAAGTACAAAGTGGAAAAAATTGATGTAGGACAATCTAGTGGTGTAAGGGCAATCATGTATCACCCAAAAACATGCTTAGTAATAGTTTTTATTTAATGTATTTTCATTTTTGGATACCCATTTAGGTCAAATAAAGATTCTAACTCTCATAGTTCCACTATTGGTTTTCTAGGTTAGATTTTTTGAGCACCTTGGGATATGTCCCAATGTAGAAAATAGGTTATTTTGTGAATAAGCCATAAGTATAATGAGTTAGAGGGTGTAAGTTGGATAGATGATTATAATTGTAATTTAAAGCACTCTAGAAAAAGAATCAGGTCAAAAGGCTTTACAGATTGAAAGTTATTACAATTTTAACTTGCCTAGAGACCTTCTAAGAGCACTTCAAAGTTAGATTTGAGGCACTAAATGGCCTCATATAGGCCCAAAAAATGGGGGACAAGAAAAGCTAGTCTATAGAGCTATAGAGTTCTTTGAGAGTTTTTTGAAAATGTAAATGGTTCATCAATCGAAATCTTGGACCAAAAGTTATGTATCCCAAAGTTGACTACCATTTCTGGATTCTTCTAATTTTACACTAAATTCTAAAGTGATTTCTAGAACCTTCTATTTTGGAGCTAGATTCTAAATTGAATATTCTAAAATATATTCCTAACCCTAAAACTAATTTGGTTTACTTAAGGAGCTTTCTAGCATTGTAAAGGTAGTTTTTGGTGGAGTTTGGGAGAAGGTACTATGAGAAGGGTTTTCTAAAAAATTTGATAACATTATAAGCCCATAGGGCATTTTGTGGAGTCTAATTTTGTTGTAATAAATTTTATAGAAGATCTGTTTTGATAATAATATTTCCCTTTTCTTGTTGTGTTCATTTTTTCTTGGGTTGTGTCCTTATCAAAAGGGCTTACGAGGATGGTTTTGAATGGATTTTAATCACACGTGGTTACCTTGGAAAGGGTTCAATAATCAGATCAACATTGATGCACAGCCAAAATAAAAAATGATGATTATAGAATATAATGTAAAAAATGAGTTAGCATTCCTATAATCTAATTTAGGATCTTACAAAGTGATAGCTTTTGATATGCAACTTCACCTAAAACATTAGATGATAAAAATGGACGATCCATAATTATGATCCTAAAAGAAGATATTGCAACATAGTTCATAGATAGAATGGTGGCCAATTTAAAATATTTAGGTGGAGAAGTAGACCCAAATGTGTTGCACCTTCTTAGATTTTTTAGATTGGAAAAAGTTAGACATTTAATGTTTGAATGTTCGCATTGCTAAGAAGCAGTTTCTTGGGTGTTCTCTATGATAATGGAAATAAAGAATGGAAATGTTCCAAAATAGGTACCTATAGAAAATCCAAATTCCACATATGTATCTGAAGCCATAGGGATGGATGGAGAAGAGGTAGCCTCATATAGTGACACCTCTTCTGATGGTGGAGGTTTGTCTCCTCCACCACTAGGAATGACTAAGATCTAATGAAGGAGGGCTTTTGTAAAAGGTCAAGGTTGGAATTCAATAGTCATTCATTCTAACCCTAAAGTTGAAAAAATTAAAGAATTGATTGGGGAAATTCAAAATGAGCAAGAGAAACATACATTCCCCATATCAAAGATAAATAATGAAAAATCATCAAGTCCACCATGGGAGAGATTACAATGGATTCCTAAGAAATAATCCTTTAAGGTTCAAGTAAAAAAAAAGCTACAGACAAGAAATCATAAGTCTAGGAAGTGAAAAGAAGAACACTTCAGTTTGATGGATATAAGTGCAAACTTGGAGCTAGTACAAGTATTGAATTAATCAACCCAAAAGGTAGCTCATTTTATCCAACATATCAATTATAGTTTATAGGTACTAAAAATGTTGCAATGTATGAAATCTTGATTCATGGAATTCTCTTTGAATTATAGAAGGGTGTTAAAGCTCTCATAATCGAAGGAGACTCGCAATTGGTGACTATACAAGTGAAATCAATTTATTCTTGAAATAATAGGAGATTATTCACTTACCTAAAGAGAGTATGTGATCTAATTAATGAATTCAAATCTTTAAACATAAGGTCCATCCCCAAAAGGAGAAACATGGTAGTAGATGCTTTGGTGATTTTAGCTGGTGCGTTACAACCAGTCAAGAGAACAAAATTGAAAATATTTTCAATAGAATTGGTTTCTACCCCATCCATCTCAAAAAAAATTATGAACTTCCAATTATTCTAGGACAACCAATTCATACTTTATTTTATAATGTGAAACAACCATTTTAAGGGACAAGAGATTGATGACACTCCGAATGACAAACTTGAGGAGGAAGAACTTGAAGATGAGGATGAAATTCTCTATTTGAAAACCAACAGTATTCCTAAGGGAATGGTTGAGTTGGAGCACATTTTTTATTGTGATGAATCAACACTTAATAGGAGGCCAATTAAAGAAACTGGGATTGAAGAATGTGATTCATATAATCTGGGTACTAATGAAGATCTTAGAATGGCAAGGATTGGGAAGGTGTACAACACATAGGAAAGGGATGGTATGCTTCAATTTCTTAGGAAGTACAAAGATGTCCTCTCTTGGAGTTATGAAGAGCTCAATATATATGATCCTAATATCATCACATATGACATTCCATTGATACTAGATAACAATCCTTTCCAACAAAGGAAAAGGCTCGTTAATCCCATTATTGAGCCATTAATAATGAAGAAAGTTAAGAAGTTTCTTGATGCCAAAATTATCTTCCCCATTTTCTATTCTACATGGTTGGCTAAGTTGGTTCTAGTGAGAAAAAATACCGGAGAAATCAACCTTTGTGTTGATTTTCATAATTTGAATCTAACATTTCAAAAGGGTATCTTCCCTTTGCCTCACTTGATGAAGTATCACAACTTGTTAATGGATCCAAAATGATACCTTTCTTAGATGGATATTCTAGATAAAATTAGGTGATGGTCAATGAAAAAGATAGGATCAACACTACTTTCATGAAAAAATGGGGGCCTTTTGCATATAGAAGAGTGCCCTTTGGATTGGTCAAAGTAGGGACTACATTCCAATGAGTCATGGACAAAGCTTTCAAGGGACTGATAAAAAAAGTGTAGTTATCTACATGGATTACTTAACTATTTTGTCAAAGGATCAAAGAACTCACATTCCATATTAGAAATATGTAGTATGGCATTTGGAAAATATCATTTAATCTGAGGAAGTGTTTGTTTGGGGTTACTGGAGGAAAGCTCCTAGGTCATTTTATCTCTAGAGACATAATCTCCATCTATCTTAGCAGAATTGAAGCTACTCTAAAGTTGTATGGTTAGATAGTGCATCCACTTAATGACCTACTCAAGAAAGGAGAAAAAAATATAATAGGTTCCAGAAATCAATATATCATTTGAGGACATCAAAATGGCTATTTCTATTTGTCTAGTACTTATTAGTCCAAATTATGAGAAGCCATTTAAAAATATACTCTTTTTCTTTAGAACACTCTCATGCTAGAATTCTTATGTAGAAGAAAGATAAAGAGGATGAAAGACTCTTTGCTTTCATAACTTTTCCATGAAAGAACATTGAGTTGAACTATTCTAATATTGATAAATAGTTTTTTGTCTAATAAAGGTAGTCAACAAATTCTACCATTATATACTAAGGAGTAAAGTGTATGCAATTGTGTGTGACCATGTGGTTAAGATATTATTTATGCAAAATTAATTGAGTGGAAGATGAGGAAAATAGATGGAGATGCTACAAGAGTTTGATCTAGAGATTCAACCAATGAAGTTAGTAAGAGGACATAGATTAATAAAGATGATAGCTAATAATCAATTAAAAAATGAGAATCAATTCATGTTTGAAAATGAAATCAGCATACAAGATCAGCAACCAAAGATTATAGTATCTCAGGTTGATATTGATCAAGGTATAATAACATATGTTTGGTATCAGGATAGTGTTTTCTATCTTTTACAAAATCATTACCCCAGTTGGATGAATAGTTCTCAATGCAAATTTTTCAAGATGAGATGTGAATCTTACATGCATCAAAATAGGGAACTATATAAAAGGAACTATGAAGGAATCTATATAAATTGTTTGGGATGAGAAGAAGTAAAAGAGGGTTTTGAGAAGTTTCATGATAAGTATGGTATAGAGAAGTTTCATGATAATTATGGTATAGGACATGGATTAATAAAATCTAGGGCCCATATGATTGTAAGATCTGGCTATTTTTGGCCTACAATCTTCAAGGATACTTTTGAACATGTGCATACTTTCCACATTTTTCAAACTAGTGCTAACAAAGAGAGACATTCAATGATGCCATTACAACCAATATTTGAGGTACACCCTTTAGTAAAGTAGGGGTTGGAATTTATTGGTATAGTAAAGTAACCATCATTGATAGGACATATGTTTGTTCTCATAGCTACAAATTATTCTACACACTAGAAATAAACTGAGACTTTTAAAATTTTCATGGGAAAGGTGGTCATAGATTTCTTGGAAGAACATATTGTTACCAGATTTGGGATGTCATTCTTTCTAGTTTGTGATAAAAGATTAACCTTTGCATCAATATTACTTCCATAATGGGCATTGGATAATCAGATTAATCAAGTTCTCTTCAAATTACTATCTGCAAGGAAATGGTGCGATCAAATATAAAAATAAGAACTTGATCATGATAATAAGATGTTTGTTAAAGGAAAATCCTAAAGATTGGCACACTCAACTCAAATATGCATCATGGATAGAACAAGTCAGGGTCAACAGTGCTTTCAAAACATGGCCATACCTTCTCATATATGAACAAGAGACATTATTCCTAGTTAACTTTAGGATTCTTGTTTTGAAACTCATGAGTGGGTATGTTCAAGATACTAGCAAGGTTTAGATTAGACTAATAAGTCTCTTGGAGATGGATGAGAAATAGATAGCTACTTTAGATCATATGGAAAAACAACAGGTTGTCATTAAAACATGTTTTGACAAGAAGGCCAAAATAAACTATTTTAGAATACCCAACCTCATTCTTTTGCGGGAAGAGGCAAAAGAAAATTCAAGAAACCACACTGACTTCTAATGCTTCTAGATTGGTCCTTATCAAATTGTGAATATTAAAATACTTTTAGGCTAGGTTCCTTACAAGGGGAATTGGTTCCATTGCTAATTAATGGGAAGTTCCTAAAATGTTACTATAAGGCCTAAAACTGAAAAAACAACCCATGTGTGTTTAATTTCTCCAAGTGTGGTTCCTTTAAGTTGTGTGTTTTCTTTCAGAGTTCTCTTAGTCTAGGGGTTAGGTGCAATCAAGATTTTATCTTGACGCATTTCACAAACTATTTTCTTTTGGTTTTGACTTTATGAAGGAGGTATTTCTTTGTCAAAACATTTAGTTGATTTTATTTCTGGTACCAACTATAGAATGAATGTTACTTGTAGTAATAGTGGACTTTTAGACATGAATTCAAAATTGCAGATCAATGGTTTTCAACACTTTGCAAATTTAAATATTAACTATATTAGTGTGTTCAAATCAAGGTTGATAGTAGCTGTATACACTAATATGTTAGCAAGAAATACTAATCTGTTTAAAAACCAAAGCATTAACTAAAAAAATTAATATAAACTTTAAGAGAGACAAAGTGAGGTCCTGAAATGAGAATATGAGCCATGGATAGGCTCTCTCAAATGAGGATGATCACTTGATTTAGAGATGTGTCTATTTGTGGATCTAGGATGTATGCTCAAGCTTCAAATTGCTTGAATGGTGAAATTTAGGTGGATTTTGGTGTGGATATTTTAAATTGGTATGAATTTGGCTTCTCAAAATGGCATGGTAACTTTAAAGTTATGGATTTTGATCATTTGGCTTGGGAGAGGATCCAATTTATAGGAAAGAGGTTTAAGGGATGGAGGACTAAGATGCAAGGATGGGGAAATGGTTAAGGAGGGCTTAGATTGAATGAGAGGAGAGCACATGGATTGTGCTTCCTTACAGCCAATTAGAGAGTGACACATGTCATAGGGAGAGTGGGTGGAGGAAAGGGCATGGATGAGTCAACAAGGGAGGTGCAAGGCTTTAAATGGCCCTCACAAGTGCTTGTAAGAGCATTTAAGGGCATTAAAGGGATAGTGGGCTTCCTTTATGACTAGGTGGTTGGGATATTTTTGAGAGGAGACTTTGGCTTGGTTTAGGAAAGCCTTAAGCTTACTTAGGAATGTGCAAATGATTAGGAGATGGATTAGGCTTGGGTTAGGATTAGATTAGAGATGGGCAAGTGGATATTATTTATGAGGGTGGGTGAGTTAGTGACTAAGCTAGCTTAGCATGGGTGGATGGGGTGGATTAGGCTAATGGAGGGATTAGGGATAGTCTTTAGGGATTATTAGGTTTGAGGGATAGATTTATTAAATAGATTTATTTAATAAATGGGGATTCTTGGAAATAGATAGGAGAATAGGATTACTTTATAAATAATGGATTATTTGATTTATCAATTAGAACTATAGATGATTAATTAAATTAATTAGCTAGGGGATGGAAAAGGATTAATTAAATAAGAATTTAATTAGCGATGCCTTTAGAGATAGCTAAATAGGATTACTGAAGCAGTGTAATCAAGTTTAGATGTCTATAGTAGCAAGTGATAGTCCAAACCCTATTGGTTCAAACAAAAGGCATTTTCAAAGAAATTTCTAAGGGAATTATTTGGCATGATATTTTTCATAAATTTCTTAAAAAAGAATGCATAGGATGTCAACTAAAGAATAAATCTAAGGAGTGGCACCAATGTCTTGGCCATACAGTCTAACTGTGATTAGGCTACAAATTTTTTTTTTTTTTTTTAAGGAAAAAGGTGGTGTTAATAATGGAAGATTATAAAAGTACTAAAAAAAGTAATCTAACAATAGGGATATGCACTCCAAAATGGCTATCTAGTATCTAAAAGAATTGCTTCGTAAAAGAATCAAACAACGATATGCGAGATACATGAAGAAAAACCCAGAGGTTACCAAGGACCTCAAATGAAAACCGATAATCCATTGAGATCCCACATAATAGATTCTCTTATCTAGTTAGATAAGTGATTGATTAAGAGTTTTTGCAAGGATCCATGATGAATGGACCAGAAGGGTGAAAGATTGTCTCCAAGTTGTTAGAATTTTATGATACACTCCATTATGAGATGTTAATAAGCACAGATATGAGCTAGAGATTTGAGATTTTGAGGTTTTGACTATGAAGAAACTCAAAATACACTTAAAGTATTCAGGCCTTGGTTGTTATTTGACACATGTTAGGATAATTTTTATTGATAAAGAAATGCCTTTGTCATTTCTTCTCTTTTATTAGGGATATTTTTTGTGGTTTCACATTGCATACCCCATTTCCCCTAGAAACAAAGACCTTGTATTTATATTTTTTTTCTTTCCAAGACCCCTAGTCTAGGGTCTAAGCCTTTTTTTAGGGTACCACTTGGTCCTCTACCTAAAACACACATGGTTTGGAACTAAGGGATTTTAGGAAAAAGGTAATTTTTGTATTAAGTTGTGCTTTATTGCACCTAACATACACATGCACCTATCATAGGCTTGCAAGTGCACTAGATGAACTAGTGCACGTATGTACCCTTTTGAGGGTGCACATGTGTAGGTGTACACAACATTAAGGTACACATGGTCCTACCTCTATAAATACATGATAACACCCCCTTTCCACATTCATTATTTCCTTTTAGATTATTGTGATTGCTTATCTGCACCCATAGAGGTGTACTAAACTCTTCTCCTATAAACAAAATGCTACTTAACTCACCAAAATAGGGGATGTTATGGTTCAACAAAAGTGATAGTTGAATCTAAATGAAGAGGAGAGTATGGATGTGCTAGTAGAAACCATCAAGAGGCTTGAGACACCTATGAGTGATGTGCAATGATTAACCTACATAATAAAGAATAGAGATCAAGAACTACTTGCTCACATAGCCATTCCTCCTGCACATACTGTGACATAATATTTGACTCCTAAGGACTATCAGATTATAGAAGTCCTATAAAGAAATCCCATAGTAGATGCAGCACAAGTAATGATCATTATGGGAATTAGGGAGGTTTTTAGGCATTTTGATGATAATGAGAGTGAATTGATAAAGCTATGTAAAGAAAACAAGATACTAAGAGGATATCTTCATGGAATTGTAGGTTCATAGGATCAAGATCACCCAGAGGTTACTCTCACTATAACACTAGAAAGGAGAGATAAGGGGAGTCTCCAAGTTAATTCATTTGTTAGAGCATGTTAGTAATGGCATGATAATTTTGAGTAGAAAGCTATAGAGATAATATAGACTAAATTAAATGTATTGCATAATGTTCATTCTAATGTGGAGAAACAATTATCTATAGTATACCAAGATTTTGGACTTATGGATTGGGTAAATACGTAGGGAAATGACCTTCAAGCACTCTAAAAAATAATAGGTCAAAGGTATCATACACTCATAAAAGTGTATTCTATAGATGAGATTGATAAGCTTCATGATTAGATTGAGAAGATAGATGTCAAAAATAAGGTCGTAAAAGAACTTCATGAAGATATTGAGAAGTTAAGAGGTTAGTCTCAAAATAAAATTATGAATACAGATAGGTATTATAATGCTATTTAGAATAATAATTTTGAAGATGAGTTGAGAACAAAGCTGAAATTAGTGCAAGCAATGGTTGAACAATTCCAAATAACTTTCAATGATGTTTTTTCTGATGAAGATATTAGGCAAGCATTTAATACTGAAGAGGTTTTGTTGAAATTTGATAGTAGACTTGACGATTTAAGAGATACTCAAGTAGATATTAGTAATTATCAACAAATAGTTAGGCATAAATATGAGGCTTTAGATTTTTAAGAATCTTCCCAAGTGTTGGAGATTATAGAGAAATTCAAGAGCAAACATCTAGACACCCCTCTGGCATAAATGGAAAGAAAACCTAGAAGCTAGAAATTCAGTTTTGGCTCTTGGGAAAATTTTGGATTTTTTCAACCTATTATACAGGTGTGCATGAGTGTTGCTCTAGAGTTGTGCTATAATTTTTTAAGAAGTTAGAGGTGTACTAATATCTAACTACCAGTTCCCAATTTAGAGCTTTCCATGCACTAGGAATGCATTCTGATAGTAGTTTAACTCCATAAAATGTTTAGAGAATGTCAAACATCTAGTTTTAGTGCTTCCAGTGAATCCTAGATCTTTTTATAGCTTCCTTCTTCTTATCTACTACTTCTTTTTTTTTTTTAAGACATGTAAAGGCTCATCCACCCATTAATTGATATAAACAAGGGTAAAATCCTACTTAGCACCATTTAAAGAGTCTATTTGTACATAAACAGATTTTTTTTAGTAATTTAGAAGAATATGTTTGCATAAATAGATCTCTTAATCTCAACACAAATTTTAGATATTCTTTCTTATAAATTCAAGAATGTAATATTTATTCCATGCCATTATTTTGATGCAAAAATAATATGCTATTGGTGCTCTCATTCTAAGTGTAGTTATTCTTGTTAGAGTGTGCTATTTTTGTGGATTCTTGTTCATGATAAAAATGGAGCCAATGGTTTTGTTGTATTTATTTTATTGTGCAATATTTTAGTTCTAGTTTTTGTCATGTGTTACAAAATTTTTTTGACCTATAAAGTTGGAGAAGAGATCACCCGTTTTATTCCTACATAGCTTCTTGTCTTGCATAAGTATACTTTTGTGGCCTTGTAATTTGATAAGAAGTGAAATATCTTTTGATTTTACTAAATTCCCATCGAAGATTACATTAATGGATTTGAGGAAGTACTACTCCTACTTTCATTAGTTTTCTACCTGATCTTATCAATGATTTAACTCGTCAATGTGTTGTTATTGTGGTTTATGTCCATTAGTAATTTTGATTTCATGGTATTTGCTTTCATCTATCATTAGCTCATCTTTTTTATTTTATTTTCTAACCATTTGTTAAATTAGGAATTCATATATTTTCATTGTTAAATTTCATTCATTTAAAAATTATATCCAAAACATATTTATTTTTGTGGTTGATTCTCAAATAGCAAGTAGATTGATCATCTTATTCAAAATTGGTATGAGCTAGCAGAGGCTCCTTTGTGAACAAATACATCTATCTTCAACTGTATGAATTTTGGTAGGTTGCAAGATCACCTAGAACCTTGGAGTTGATCCTATATGAGTTTTTCATGAGAGGATTTAGAGAGGATTCTTGTCATTAAGCATTGTGTAAAATGATAGATTAATAGCACCTAACATGGCCTAGTAGCTAGAACCCATCTTACATTATTATATAGATTTTTTAAGCTTAAGTACATTCTCCTAAGTTGCACTTAAGGGGGGTTTCTAGTGTAAATAACTATTTACTATTTACACTTTACTTATGTTTACTTACTATACTGCATATTCATATTAGTTGTCATGTATACAACATAGTAGTTTGCACTCCAATTGAGCACATGTTGTCTACTACATCTCTATATGGGATACACCTTTTTTATTCTTATTCTCACATTTCTTCATGTGCATTCATGCACAATAGAGGATAATCCACTCTTGGTGGACATGTTCTTAAATTGTATGCTTATCTCTTTAAGTGACTCCTAATCATCTTGATTTCCATTATATATACGGTTCTGCTATGATGTATTCATGAAATTATCTAATTAATCCATTCTCATTTGATCATATCTTGTCTCTATTGTTCTATCACTTAACCTTCTAGATCTTCACATTTCATTCTTTCCTTAGGAAAATTCTTACATGATATTAGAAGTATACCAAATTCTTACAAACTGCAAAGCTTGTTGAGTCATAAAGAAAAAAAGAATAATTGAAGAGAGAGAGAACAAGAGACGAAAGGTACTACATATTATCAAGGATATTTTTACAGATGCATTTGGAGTTATAAATGGAAATAATCAACATACAATTTTGCTCTAGCTAGTATGTGTAGTTGGAAAAATGCAAATTGATGATATTGAGACAAATGAAAAGTTGTTGCAATGGTCTGAAAGGAGAATGTAACATAAAGTATTATAGAAAGTCTCACAAGAAATTTTGTAGAGACAAGTTGATCTTTCTACATCTATTACACAATTGGAAACAATTTTGAAGACTGTCAATTCTTGATATGTAAAATTGTGTGATAGAGATTTCCTTAAAACATATACTACATGCTCATTAGAGCTATTAAATGGAATCATTAAAGCTAGTGTTATGACATTGGGCTAGAATGCAAGTTTAAGCTCATCCTCTTAGAATGTACTGACATTCAGTGAAAAGAGTTTAGCTGAGATTATGGATAGGGTCATGTAGATAAGGAAAAAGATGACATTAATTCAACTTTAATTATTGCCACATATAGAGGTAATTCAGAGGGTAAACTTTTTTGGTAGAAATATTTTGAAGAAAGACACAAATTTTTCATGCATTATGGGATTAATTGACCTAGCTACTAAGCTAGATATTCAATTCAATATTTTGGAACAAGTACACAAAAGATGGAAAATAGGCTATGCTAATATTATGGTAAATCATCAACAATTATCCCTAGTAGCCAAAAGTTCCATTAGTGATAAAAGCAAGGGGGATAAGTAAGGATAAGAAAGGGGAATGAAATCATGAGATAGGGGGAGATAATAAATAAATAAGAATAATAAGGTACCAATAAAACATGAAATTTTGGTCTTACGAGAGAATACATTTTTGAACAAAATGATTTCATGATAAAGTGTTTTTGCCACTAATGCCAAAAGGGGAGATTTTTTTAATCTCTAAGCCTCTGATTCTAATTAATGTCCAAAAACTTTGTCATTTACTAGGAAAAGATTACAAGGTCATCACTATAACCAAGTTATCTAGGCCAAGCATAAAAAGATTATGTTGAGCAAAATAATCGTTATCGAATATTCAGTAGAGACTAAGTAGATATATGAGTCGAGAAATATAGTATTTGACTGGAGAAATACAATGAAGACTAACCATAATTACAAGTTATCAAGTGATGAGAAAATATGTATATATAAGTCAAGTAACAACATAAAGGTTTACACATGACCAATTATCAAAGAATTGAAATGGCAAGTAGTTTAGTTTTGATATTATAGTTTATAATTACACAAGATCAAATGTAAACCATTTTGGCCAACTTGAATGAGATATTTAATATTTTTAAAGGGTAAAAGCATAGATCTATGTCACCATTTGTGATACAAAAACCTATTTTGGTCAAATCCCATTTCTCTATCAAAACTCAATTTAAAAAAAAAACTAAAAATACCCTTTTATAGATTTCAGATTCAATATCATCATTATATAAATTTTTGAGTGTTTTGATTAGTTACAATATGTTATAATCTAAAAATATTATAAGTCGATATTTCAACATTTCAGAAGATGCTCTCTCAAAAAATGAAAAAAAATAGTAAATCATATCAAAAAAATTAAAAAAATATATTTATCACTAGAGGATAGAATCCTCTTCATGAATATGTAATTTTTTTCAAGAAGGTATAGATTTGATAGGGAATTTTTGACGGGAGGAAAAAACTATTGGATTCTGACAAGGTCGAACTTGAGTACTTATAACAAAGAAAATATACATCAAAAATAATTATTTCTTTTTTTGTGCACTAGCTATACATTTCATCTATAAAATATTTTCAAATCATAACAAAAAAAGATGATTTGCACATACTTGTTTGATGGGAACTACATCCTATAATTTTTATAGTTAAAAAAGGGACTTCAAAATAAAATAAATGAATAAATTCTTAGCCAAAAAAATAATAAAAATTATAGGCATAAAATTCATACAATTCTACACATCTCATCAGTTTACATCATCTTCATATTTTAAACGCAAATACCATTTTTTTTTTCATTAATGTTGAACTGTCACATTCTGATATCACTTTTCTTTATAAAAGGTGACACAGGTTTGTGCTTTTACCCTAAAGCTAGATCAGATGTTGATTACACATCATTACATAAGGTAATGATTCCTAGCCATTTGATTCAACCAATCAAAAAGTTGATGTAAATGACAAAAGATTATGAATTTTAAGTCACTGATCAAGATCTAGAACCTTAATAGGAAGTTTCTTTACAAAGGATTATAACTCTAGAATCATGAGATTTTGAGGTAGGAAGAAGGAAGACTAGATAAGAACAAGTATACTTATGTGGATGTGAAGGAGAAAAGGTGAAGTCTAAGAGGAGATCAAGCAGAGAGAAATTAGAGTAGTGGACTGAAGAAAGGTTTCATATTAGGAGAATCAAATCAATGATACAATAAAGAGGAGACCCAAGACCAACTTGTAGAGAAAACCAAGGGTTAGATACTGAATCAATTATTTTTATAATTGAGACATGGTAAATCTCTTAATATAATTTTCCTAAAAGGCCTATGTAAACCCCCTAATAGATTCCTTACTTTAGTGTGAGTGTAAAATACTTTAATAAGGTGAGACCTAATAGTCTCTAGTCTTTTAACAAGGAAGAACCCTCATAGGGTAGACCACATTTAATGGTCAAATATTGTAAGCTTAATAGGTTAACTTTATTGTTGTAATAGTAAATATTTGTTGGTTTCATCCCACCCCCAATTCTACCTTCATCTTGAAGTGTTTTTGGGTAACCAAACCATTGTTTTATTTGTTGAAATTTTATTGATGTGAAGTATTTCCTTTATGTTTTTAAATTTTAGTTCTAATTGTAGATCAATGAGTGGAATTAGGTATGAATGGATAAAATTGGTTTTGAAGATAGATGTTTAAGATCCTGATATACACGACCCCCCACAAGTATCTTCTTTTCCATATAGGATGGAAGGATAGAGAGTTCAACAAGTCACATGTTAGGAATCAATGAAAGTATAGATGAAACAACGCTTTCTTCAATTTGATGTTTGTAAAAAGCCAAGATTCTAGGATAGAATCTAAGAAAAAAGACATGGATGTAATGACATATACGTAGAAATTTCACAAATTAGGCATTGGAATAGAAATATAGAAAGTTGATGAGAGGGTATCCAAGTACAATAATGAGACAAGATATAAGGGAAAATATGAGATATGATTGATTGTCCCTATGAAAATAGAAGAATGTTACCATCTAGTCTATTACACCCTAAATTTTGACCTAATTTAAAATGTTCATATATCCATTGAGTTTTCATGTGAAGTCAATTGATAGTTAAAATATGTTATGATCATGTTCACTTGTAACATGGTTAATATTTATAATTTCATATGAAAAGGACATGGTAGTTACTAGTTATGATGGTATTATATTATTATATTGAAATCATAGAAAGTTGGTTATTCATCATGGGGAGTAGAATGGTAGTTAGCCATTATGATGGTTTATGAATTGTTGGTGTAAATATGTATTTACTATTTATAGTTTACTTAAGCTTACTTAGGGTAATGCATAAAATTATTACTATTCATTATTTTATTATTTATTTGGTGAGACACTTAGGATTTTACATACTTTAATGAGTTGTCATGTTTACAACACAAAAGTAAGTAACTCTGATTCAACACATGATGTCTACAACACTAGACTTTGCATAATTAATTGAGTTGTCATGTAGAAAACATAGTTTTTTGCACTTATATTTTAGCACGTGGTATCTAAAACATTATTTTGCATGCTACACCTTTGTAGGCTTATCCTCTCATCATTGCACTTACTCTTATGCTTAATGGAGGATAATCCACACCTCGTGGACATGTGCCTAGTTGTATGACTTATCATGTTTCTAATTCCTATGCATTCAAGAAGCATTGCAGAGGACTTTATATACACACAGTCCTAGTTAACTTTCACATTGAATCAAATACATATCAATATTCTGATCATACTCTTTTTGGCCTACTGTTGTGCTTTTCATTAAGTTCTTTGAACTTCGGTGAATTTTTCCCTAAGGAAAATTCTCACATGGTATCAGAGCTTGGATAATTTCTCTTCACATAGCCAGTTAAGATCATTGTTGCTTCAACACCTCAACCTAGATCTAGAGTATTGCAATCATTGGGAGCATCTAGAGCCAAAACAAACCTTGCCATTGCATCTAGAATGTCAATTCATGAAAATTAGCTATAAATTGATCTACCCTAGGCCAAAGTCAATTTTGAGGCAATTTTTTCGCAAATTGAGACCTAAAGATCTGATTTGCAATTTTGGGTATGATCTATTAGATCTGCAATTTAATTTAATTCAGATCAAACTTATTTTTCTCTACATTTTCCATCAACTTTTTCATGGAAATTTTTGGAAATTTTTTTTCCCTTTGGGCTTGCAAAGAATTTTTTTTTTGTACAAGCAATGACACCCTGGCCCTGCATATTGCACAAACTATTCCATCATAGCATATTCCATTTTCACACATAGCACCAACATCAAAATATTAAATTCTAGCCAACATTCTGATTTTTAGTGGTAATTTACAAATGTGGCCACATATCTAGCAACCTTGGTTTGGGTTAATAGACTAGCGACATTTCTTTTAAACATCACTAAAGGGTTTTAGATAGCGCATATGGGATAACTTAAATCCACTTGCTATAATTTCTTCTAACAACATGTTGGCATTGATTTGCATCATTTTTTGGCTATTTTACACTTCACAATGTTGTTGCTAATTTTTTGGCCTAGGATCCATTGCTACTTCAAAAATTTGGCACTACTGGTGTTTAAAACCCCACTAGGTACTTAGTGAACCCCAGTGACAACTCAACATTCTAGCATCCAGTTGCAAGCCACCCCATGGATTTCTCTGTAGGACCCAATTTCAACACATAGGTGACACATGGACCTATCTGCATAGGCCATGTGGATTGCCACCAACACATGTGTCCCTTGCTATCATGCTTTTCCACATCACACAGTGTCTTAATTGACATGTAAACCCTATCGTATGACATGTAAGTAGATCCTACATTTCATGTAGTAGGGACCTACCCAGTCAACAAGCTATATACTGACATCATTTTACACATCATTTGATGAACCTCTAACCATCATTCTTAGGAATTTTTGAACTATTGTGATGGTCATTTGACCATCAAATTTAATAGAGTATTTTTCTTCTCAGACCCCTCTTTAGATGTGGTTTTGATTTGATAGTTTAAATTTGCGAGGTCATAACTCAGTCATCTAGACTCCAAATCAGGTACAATTTTTTTGATTATGCATAGATTTTCTTGAACTTTTTAGTGGTGGTGTTCTTGTCTAGTTTTGATACAAGATTTTTTTAGAAATTGCATTTTTTGGTGATTGCATCTATCCAATCCTACATTTTGCAACTTGAAATGCTCTGTACAAGTTCATCTAGACACATTTTCAAGTTCCATTTTTTTTGAAAGTGCTTAATTTTTCATCTACTTTCTAGATCTACAATTAAATTATAGTGTTGTGTGGAAAAAAAACCCACTCTTAGACTTAGGGCCTTTTTTGCATTATAATGCTTTGATTACTTTTCAAAATTATTGTACTTCTGAGTTACAATGCTTAGTGATAGATTTGAACCTCAAAAGGTAGTTTTAAATAACAAAATTAAAAGTCCACTTTATACATTTTGACAAGTGGCCTATTGTCATGCACTACATATAAAGTGCCAAAAATATCTTTTTTGTGGGTGTTCTTTGATTGAGTGCATAGGGGGGGGGGGGTGTATTTTATTTTTGTGTCTCTCTTTTGTGCTCTTTTACTTTTTTGCATCATGGGTTCACCTAAAGGTCCACTTCTAACTTCACATAATTATTCTACATGGAAAGATATTGTATGAAGTAGATTAATGGCAAAAGGTTTAAATATTTATGTTGATGGTACAATTTCCAAACCCACTAATGCTACAACACTCTCTGATTGGAAAATTAAAGACCAATAGGCCTTAGGAATTATCAAGACTTGTGTGCATAGAGATCTCTTCTTCTACATTTCTAGTTTCAATGAAGGCAAACCTGCTTGGGACAAACTTGAATAATTTTATGGTAAGGTGGATGAGGAAAAGGAATATTAGATTGAGGATAACCTACTTCTCTTGGATTCAAAAATTACAGATTATATCAACAAAGCCAATGAATTTTGAGAACTAATTAAAGATTATGGTAATCCCATTAAGGATGATAGGTTAATTCATCACATCTTGAAGAGGCTACCTTCATAGTAAGCTTGCTTTTTCTGAGTTATAACACTCATAGGTTGACCATGGGAAGTGCTTTCGAAAAGCCTACATTTGATACATTTGCTAAAATGTTTATTTTCATAAAATCCCACTTGATATATATGGGACTTCTCATGTATCAAAGACCAAAGCATTGGTGGCTACTGATGAGAACCACTCAAGTCAAGGAGGAAAAATTTATAGCAATAGGAAGAAGAAGTAGTAGAAGAAAAAATCACAATTTGAGACACAAAAATCCTCCTCACAAGAAGGAAATTATTCTTCCAACAAGAAGGGAAGTAATGAAAAGAAGGAAAAAAAAATTGTTCATATTGCAAGAAACTGAATCATGATGAGCATCATTACAAGACTAAGAGAATCAATGAGTTAGTAAACTTACTCAAGAAGAAAAAAATTCAAGTACCAAATGCTTCCAAAGATTCAACATCAACCACTTCAAAGGGAAAAGGGAAAACACTTATGGATGGTTCAAGTTCTTCATCGGAATGGATTCTTGACTTAGGTGCCTCATATTATATGGGTTCTTCAAAGGGAGATAGGTACTACACATCTTTTAGGGAGATGATACTGAAATGGAAGTTGAAGGGAAAGGACATGTGGAGATGGAAAATGGAGAATTCAAAGACATTCTCTATGTTCCAAATCTTAGCTCTAATCTCCTCTCAATTTACCAAATCACTCACCTTGGAAATGACAACAAAGTTGAGTTCCTTCCAGATTCAGTAATGGTACAAAGTCTCAAAAATGATTCATTGGCTGTAGTGGAGAAAGTCAATCATCACAAGAGGCTTTATTCCTTCTCCCACTTTGTTCCTAAGTCTCCTTCACATGTCTTGTTAACTCAATCTCATCCACAAACTAAATTATGGCATTAGTGGTATGGTCATCTTGCCTTCTATTATCTTCAGTGACTTTTCTCCAAAAACATGGTGAAAGTTCTATCTACAATCATATTTTCTAAGGGTGAATGTCCAACATGTTTAATGGATATGCATCTTGAGGAGAAGTTTGATAAAGGGAAGTCTTCAAGAGCACCAATTGTTCTTATGTTGGTTTACATGGTACTAGTAGGAAATTTTGTAATGACATCAATCATCCAAGGCCACTATATCCTTACATTCATTGATGAATTTTCATGCTACACATGGGTCTACATTCTTCATCACAAGAATGAAGTGGTTGACAAGCTTCAAGCCTTCAACAGTTGTGTTGAACAACAATAAAGGAGAGCTATCAAGGTTCTTTAGATTGACAATGAAAGCACATATGTGAACACAATACTTCAAAAATTTTGCAAACTGGAGGGTATTGATCTTTAGAATCCACCAGCATTCATTTTGCACAAAATAGATGTTGCGACACTAAGGATATGAACTCTTAAGTCCATGGAAAGTTGCATGATACAAGCAAAGTGTCTTAATCCTACACTTGAAGTCAAAGCTATCAAAAATGTCAATTGGTAGTGCCAATCACATACTTAATGGGTCTCTTCATAATTCCTTTGATGGTAGGACTCCTTTTGAGGCATGGTGTGGTAAAAACTAGTTGTGAAACACTTCAGAGTCTTCGGTTGTCTAGCATGGGAAAACGTATCTTCTAGGAGATGCAAGGCACCACCACCTAGGCCTTATACTTTCATCAGATATGAAAATAGTTTTAATTCATACAAACTTATGGATCCTAAGACTCATGAAATCTTTGTGGAGAAGGATGTTCACTTTGAGGAAAGTTCACCCAGCTTATCCTCTATTCCTCTCTGCACTTCATACACTATGGAAACTGATAGTAACAACAGTAATAGTGATTCAATAAAATCAGATTTGTGTAATCCTATTGATAGATATAGAAATAGGTCACATCATTAGCACATTCCACATGCATATATTTCCATAGTGATAGGTCTAGCATAGCAGGGTTCACCTTGTCTTCCAACTCCAACAATAGGGGATGAATACATAGAAAATATTTTAGGTTTTTTTGTGGAGTCATACATAGCAAGCTTGGAAGACATGATTGATGATATACATCTTCTCTTTGATGATGATGATCCTTCTATAGTAGTTGTGAGAGCTCACTATGACGCTCATGTCCATTCTCTACATGATCAATCTTCACAAGTTGATATGATTGTGGATCCCTATGTATAGTAGTTGTAGGAGGTCTCTTTATCATTTGAGGAGATAGTTAGTTCTTTGGGATAGGTTCTGCATCCATCCTTGCTAGATCTATGCTCATTCTTTTTAGTAATCTTGGAAGGGGAAACCATCAACATTGACACAGGGACAGTTGAGCAGGTTTTAGAGGCATCATTGATCATTGGCTAATGAAGGATTTTGTTATTTTGGCATATGAAGCTTAACTATTTCAAGTATTTGTTCTAGCCAACTATGGTAATGATTATTGGTCACTCTAATTTGTAATGAACCAACTTGACAATTTGGATGATATAAACTTAAGGTCAAGTTGTGATTTTCAAGTGTGTGCAAGTGTTTTGATTGAATTGAAAAGGAAAGAGAGGGAGCTAACTTGAAGGATAAGCAAGTATCCTTATGGAGCAGAAAAGTAATATTTGATTAGGAAGGATCAAACTATAAGAAAAATAGATATTTAGATTTAGCAATTTAGTTGCATCATGATTAGGTCATTTCATTATTACTTTCTAACCATTTTAACAACAATCTAAAATCTCTTAACAGAGTTGGTTTAAGAACTAGTTGTAAATCATCTAACAAGGTGAAATTCCATTGGATTGTTTAAAGACCTCTTGCAAGGATACTCCTAGTAGGGTGATTAAATACTCTAACAAGGTCACATCTAACAGTGTGTTTTCTAACCTTTAATAGTGTTGGCCCCTAACAAGGCTCACTTCAAAAGAGTGAAAAATAGTAACTAGTTAAATTGGTGGTTTTTCCCAAATTGGGTTTCCATGTTAAATCTTGGTGTCTCAAATGTTCATGTTATTTTTCTTATGCTTGAAAATTAATTACTATTAATGTTTTAAGATCTACTAAAAGTAATCCACACTCTTCATATACTGAGTTACAACATTTTTTTTATGTTTATCGAGTGACAAAATTAATCAATTTTCTTAGTCTAAATTTTATTATTGGCATCTAAGGGATCTAAGATTTATTTTAGTAGTAACTGATTCACCCCCTCTCTTAGTTACTCCTTCTATATTTCCAATAATTGGCATCAGTGCTTTTGGTGCTTGTAGGAAGGTTTCAAGCACCTAAGCTAAAGATTAGGATATCTTACAAGAGAGAAATTTCAAATCTTAACAGAGATAACTTTTCAGCATGGCAAGGACTCATGAGACTTTATCTGGACACCATTAGTGATTTTGGTTATGAATACCTTGATGAAGAATACAAAACTTCTACTAGTACATTATCTATTAGAGGTCTTGTTGAGAAAAGGAACCATAATATCATGATGATTGATATTGCATTTGCTCTTAGCTATGATGAATTTGATGAGATCAAAGACTATAAAACTACTTTTGATATGTGGAACAAGATAAAGGACATCTATGGTGGTGATGAAAATGTAAGGAGACCCATAGAAAAAATCCTTAGAGGACAGTTTGATTAGATAAGAATGAGAGAAGATTAAAATGTTTCCAAATATGTGGAAAGAATCAAAGCTAGTGTTAGTACAATCATAGCTTCTAGAGGAGAAATCAAGGAAGAAACTACTATAAGTAAAATTCTTAAAACATTGCTTCCTATCTATGCAATTAGAGTATCTGCTATTCAACAAAAGAGATGTGACCAAAATAACAAATTAAGTTTAGATGCCTTTGTAGGAAGATTGATAGCTTTTGAGCTAGACAACTTTGACAATTATGTCCAAACTTCTAAAAATGTTGAGTATGCATTTGAAGCTAAAGTTTCACTCAAATAAAAAGGCAAGAAAACAAAGGAAATTTTATCAAAAAGTGAAAAGGAAACAAAGGAAATTTTAGATAGAGATCTTGAAGTTGTTGAAGCTTTACTTGCAAATAAATATTCTAGAGGAAGAGGAAAGTACAAAGGTAATGTTCCTTTAATTTTCTTTTCATGTGAAGAGATTGGTCATATTTCTACTAGATGCCCAAATAGAGAAAGAAAGGATGAGAAGAAGAACCACAAATACAAAGGCAAGAAGGAATCCAAAAGTCACAAATCCTTCAAAGACAAAGGTAAGAAGACTTGTTTTATGGCTAAAGATTTTGATAATGGTGAAGATGAGATAGTATACATTGTTGTAAAAGATGAATCTAACGATGAAGGAGATAAGATGGGACTTATCCCTCATGCTAGTAAAAATGGCACATGTATCATAGATAGTGTATGTTCATGTCATATGAATAGAGACAAAAAAAAATGAACACTTTGAACACTATGATGGAGGTAATGTAAGGTTTGGAAACAATGAACCTTGTTCCATAAAAGGGAAAGGTCACATATTATTAACCAATAAACTTGTATGTGACAATGCCTATTGGGTTGAAGGACTAAAACATAATATAAAAAGTGTAGCATAGCTAATCAACATTTGATTTAAGGTAGAATTCATGCATGTCAAGGAAATACTACTGGATGACAAAAGGAATCTGATTGGATCAAGCAAAGAAACAAGATATAACCTATTTAATCTTGATCTTGGTGATTGCTCATGTTTTATTGCTCAAATGGAAGAAAGATTATGGAACAAAAGACTATATCATGTAAACTTTGATAATATGGTAAGGATAAGAAAATTTATAAAAGTAAGAGGTATCCCTTGTTTGAAGAAACCAAATGTTGGATTATTTAAAAATTGTCAAATTTGCTAAATGGGAAAAACTAGTTTTAAGAGCAAAAACTATGAATATAAAAATGCCTTGGAAATTATGCATACTGACCTATGTGGACCCATTGGAATAGAAAGTTATAGTGGAGAAAAATTATTTATTCCTTTTGTTGATGACTAGTCTAGATTCATGGCTGTTATGTATCTTAGAGAAAAGCTAGAAGCATTTGAGAAATTCAACTAGTATCTAGCAAGAGTAGAAAAAGAAATAGGAAAAAGATTGAAATGCATAAGGTTAGGCAAAGGTGGTGAATTCATCTCCTATGAATTCAATAATTTTTTCATTGAAAGAGGAAACGAAAGGCAAGCCTCAACCCCCAATACTCCTGAGCAGAATGGAATAGCTAAAAGAAGAAATAGATCCATCATGGATTGTGTAGGAACTCTAATGATTGAAAATAATGTTGCTATCAAATATTGGAAGGAAGCCATCAGCACTGTAGTTCATACTTTGAACTGAGTTCAGTTGAAGAAGGACTCACATAAAACTCTCTATGAATTATGGTATGGCTACAAACCCAATGTATGTTACCTAAAATTATTTGGTAGTAAATGTTATATCTTGATAGAGTCTAGAAAAGGAAATTTTGACATGGAAGGTGATGAAAGTATATTCTTAGGATATTCCTACAGAAGTAAGGCATATAAATGGTTGAATTTGTCTACTCATAAAATCATAGAAAGTGCACATCTAAGAATTGATGAGTTTTTAGAAAAGACTCAAGAAGAAAGCAAAACGGAACCATAAGATTACAAAATATTTATTTACTTCAAACCTAATATATTTCAAGGCACATCTAACAATAAGGAGACCTCATCTCCCAAGTCCTCCATAGCTATCAAGTTGCAATAAGTACAAACCATGTCATAGAAGCCTAAGTCACATTCTGAAGCTACCAAGCCAATTATTACCTAGTCTAAAAAAAATGAGCCTCAAGTTGAAATTTAGAATGAAGATAGTACAATTCATTCAAAAGGAAAAGAACCTGTATTGGCCAAATATATCAAAAGGCATCATGCACCTAAATATATTATTGGAGATAAATCAGAAGGTACTGTGACAAGAAACAAATTGAAAGGTATGTGTTTAGTTGCTGATTTTGAACCTAGAAGTGTTAAGGATTCTATAGAAAATGAAAGTTGGATTGAGCAATGAATGAAGAAATAGAACAAATAGAAAATAACAAAACTTGGATTCTTGTTCCTAGGCCTAAAGAAAAAGAAAAGTGATTGGAACTATTGGTGTTTTTCAACTATTGAACAATAAAGGCTCAATACCAAGATAATAATATTCACAAATCTAAGTATTAGCTATATTCCATTAAAAATTATTTTTACATACCATTTGGAACAACCTTCAACAAAACTAGGAATGGTTTTCTACAAAACTATGGTGGGTATACGTAGGGGATGATTCAAATGATTTTTTTAATATGAGAATTATATTAGTTTCATTCTAATTCTCATCTTCTATCTCTAACATATACATATTTTATCCATTTGTTGGCACATTTAGATGATATACACCCCTTATAAATAGATTTAGTCATAATTCTTCTTTGATTTGCAAGTATTTACAACAATAGAAGCTAGCTAAAGCTTAAAGGTTACATGCAAATAAGTGTTGACCATCCTTGAAACTCTACAAATAGTAAAATAAAGTTGATTTTTATTTTAAACTTGATGCTTACTCATGATCTACCTATCTATAGAATGGATTAACTAGATCAATGCCTATTCCATTCGGATTCAGAGTATACTGCAATTTATAGATTTGATTTGTTGCATTATAAAAATTATTATCATCAATTCTTACTAGAATTCATTCTTATAGACATCCTTTCTACTACCATAGCAATCCCATGAAATTCATTAAAGAATTTACTTAATTCATTAAATCAATAGCAATAATGAATTGAAATACAACCTAAGTGAATTGCATTCAAGTGGACAAGCTTTGCTCGTACAATATCAAAACAACTAGCTAATAACAAAGGAGACAAAATTCAGTGAGAATAGATATGGGGCCAATTCAATTTTATATTAATCTCATTTTGTGGATTTGCATACAATTGTAATAAAACTTTGAAAGACTCTAGAAAAGACACTCAACCCTTGCAATATCAATATATTCCATTTATTCATAGAGAAAATACATCATAAGTTTTGCATACATAAACTAGACCAAACCATACTGAATATAGAATCAAATTGTATTACAAATTAGATGCTTCTCTAGCCTTGGAATCTCACTTATATAGTGTGAGATGCAACAAACTTCAGGCATAGAGAACAGATAGGTATCCTTTTACAAATGTTATTAATACTTTGCAAATAGTCACAAAAGGACAAAAACTTTGTGTAACAGAAAGTTAATATATCAAGTAATGCTTTGGTAGGTCCCATTTCTATTACATCTTCACAAGCTATTGTTACTTTGGTTGGCCACCACTATTCTAAATCTTTGGCATACACAACTTCTATACTGGCCAATGATGAATCTTGTTGTGGTATTTTTAAATCAATTTCTACCCAAGGGTTTTCACTATTTCCATCCTAAACTAACAAAACTACTTTTACACTTGTTTATTCCTCTATCATGTCCACGTCCTAGTTCTCCAAACTTGTAACTAAAATTGATTTCTGACCTTTATCCTTGTCCTATCTCTAATTTGGTGCTATTATATCAAAAAAATTTACTTGATCCTCCTACACCTCATCATCATCTATTTCAACTTCTTCAAACTATTCACTAGAAGCAATATCTACCATCCATTTGTCAAAAAGTGTATCATCTAGCCAATTTAATTGCAAGCTATCATGTTGCTTTCTAAGCTCATACTCAGCTTCCCTATCAATACTAAAAAGATATTATTCTAAATAATCAAAGAATAATTGGACCTGCACCAATTCCTCTATTGTAGTGGCCCACCAAACATGACCTTTCTCATTGATGACTTGATTTATTCTTAAATAGAATAACTTATCCAATTTCTTATCCCATTCATCTTTATTCTTTAATTTATTCTTTCTATCTAGAGCATGAGGGAATAAATAAAATTTCTCACTCTTATACTTGCTGAGATAAGAAAAACCTTCAACTGCAATTCAATTCTTCTATCATCAAAATCTATCAGATCATTAGCAACATCAAATATTTTTTCAATATGGTCATGTGTAGAACTTTTAATAGAGTAACATAAAAAATTAATTTCTTTCCTTCTCTTTCTCCACTTATTGACAATGGGCTTGAATGTTTCTTCATGGTCTTTTATCTCTTCCCATATGCTTATTACTTTTGCTAATTGATCATAAAACAATGGCCATTCATCATTATCTACCAGATACATAAGAACCTTTCTCAGTTTATATTCGTATTGTACATTCAACTCTACATGTAAAGCCCACAATTTTCTCTTTTCATCTTTAGAATCTTTAGCTATGTAATATTGTGTCCTCTATGGTGTATCTCGAATTTCTGTGAGAGGATTGGATTTAAAAGGTTCCACTGGAGGGCAAGGATATTTGATTCTTGGCCTAGAAGATATCCCCATTACCTTATTTTCAAGTTCAATTCTTTTATGAATTTCTTTATTATAGGCCTCCAAAATTCTCTCATACTTAGTCTAAAGTTCAAATATTGTATTTTCTTCCTTTTCTACAGTAGCCAAAACAAACTAAGATGTTCCAACACCCATGTGAGCTATCTACACATGAGAGGTATCTGCTAGTCTTCTTACAATGATATTTCCTATTAACCCAAAGTCATTTTTCTATGATGAAACATCCCTTGATCCCTTCCTTAATGAACATATAACCAAGGTAGCCTGGTCCTCACTAAAAGCAGTACCTATGAATTCTTTCTTACTTTGGTCTTGCAGTTCCAATTTATTTGAAACAGAATTAAAATTTAGGGCATTTTCTATGTCCCAATTGGGCATCAGTAAAATATTTGATGCTTTCGCCATCTGCCTCCCCTCTTTAGTAGTTATACTTTGGAATTCCTACATCATCTTCTCTTTCACTTGATTTTGCAAGGCTGCCCCCTCTAGCTTTGAATGCTCTGTTCTTAACTTATTACATCATTCTTCATATTTTCCTATGTTAATTCTCCATGCAAATTGGTGGAAAGCTCTGGACTTGACAAAACTATCATCTAACAATTTTTTTTGACTAGCTTGTTCTATTATTGGTCTAATTACATTCCTTTAAAATCTGCTACTATCAACTCTAGGCTTGGCACAGGAAGCTCCTAAGGGTTTCCTTCATCTATTTGTGCCTAGGTAATGAAAATTCCTCCTTGTGACCCTAGTTGTTCAATTTTCTCTCTAGTATGTTGTTCCTCTTCAATCCTTAGAGGGGATTGGGAAGGGGAATATTCCTCAATGTAAGGACCTTGATTTTTTTAATTTTTTGCCTCTTAGGGGAGGGCTTAGGAGGTCTCTCTTCCTAGATAGCACTAGTGGATCCAATTATTTTTTTTCCTTTTGTCCATAGTGGTCTTCTTATTTTAAATAACAGTGTACCCTAGCCTTTTCTAGATAGTCAATTTTCTTGCCGCTAGATTGGGAGTAAATCCCAGTCTCCTCATCACCTCCTTAGCTTTATCTAATTCATAGTTTCCATTGTTTTAGGGAAAGTAAGCATGAGCTTATTTATTCTATCTACCTCTATAATGGTATTACCTAGAGGACTATAATTTTCATCAAAACAATGAATAAAATCCAAAACTCTTGAAAATACTCTCCATTTTTCTTTCTTAGTTTCTTATTTTTGCAAGGTGAATTCATTTCTTATTATGTCTTTAGGAAAATATGACTCATGATCAATTTTTCCAAGCTTGACCCTATGCCTAAAGGCCAAGTTGTAGAATCCCTTAGGGTCACAAAAATAGGGATGAGAGATAACCATCTTGTACTGATCTAATATTTTGTGATCACAAATTTGTGGGCTATAGTGCAAGTGGGGAATATTGACCCTCTTTGCCTTCTCAACAAATAAGTTTCCTCTAATCCTCCTAGCTGCCACAAAAATTCAGCTACTCCTACTTTTAATGGTACTTGGTAAGGTAGTGCATGAGGAGTGCCTCTGAAACCATAAATCCTAAAGATAATTGACACTGAATAAGGGATGATGTCTTCATAGTTATGTGAAACTTTCAAGCCAATAGGATTTTCTAGGGGCCTAATCAGGCTTACCAATTCCTTTGGTACCCTAGGATTGTCACTTAATAATACACACCTCAACTTTGAAGTGAAGTACCTATCAAACCTGAAAAAACTAGCCTGTTCTACTTCCCAAGAAATATCTGCACTCCATAATTGGATTGCTAGTGCTTCCCCATCCTATTCTCTATTTAATTCCATTTCTTTACCAAAATATGTTACTCCTTTGAACAAAAACATATGCATTAACAAAGAATAGTGACCAAAAATTTTCTCTACTTTTCGTTTTTCGATCCCAACCAAGCCATTTTGAATTTCTTCTACTAAATAGGAGGCGAAATAAAAAATAATGTCCACACCAAAAGAGGAAATCTAAGTGATCATATACATAAAATCTATGGGCATAAACTTCTTTTTATCTTTACTAAAACCTCGACATAGAGTCTTGTATGCTTCCACGGCCCTAGTATTGAAATAAGCCCTTTTGAAGGGTTCCTAAAATGATGTTGTTATTGCTGGAAAATTTGCAATTTTGCATATATGTGCCCCTAGTTCAGCCTATATAATTGCATCCTTCTTTGAAATATATTCTCTCTCTAATTCTTTCAAGTCAATGGGCACATGATATTCTTTCAGAGGCCCTAAACCAAATACTTGTCAAATTTCATCTGGGCTAATTATGATCAAAATTTCACCATCAATTGTTCTCACCACTCTAATTGCTTGATCATAATTTTTTAAAATAGCCTCAAGGAGGTTTTAATCCAGAAAAACCATTTCTTGAATAAAGAAAGACTAGTTTTAGAAGTTTTGGCATCTTGGACCCAGTTCCCTTTATCATATAACTCATCTACGATTTTGAGCCTAGGATTTAACAAAGTTAACTTTTTAACTTGCATTATTTCAATGGTAGATTCAAGGAGAAATTCAAGTAGATCATCATGACTATTCCTAGCCAAATAATCCTCCTATCTAGAGAACACCTTCTTTGGAGGCATATTTACTACAATTTGCAGAAAACTAAAATGCTATAGAGAAAATAGAGCACGAGAACTTACTTGAACTTTTGGTAGTTCTTCTCTACATCTTTACAATTTTTTGAGTGTAGAAATAAATTATTTCACATTTCAATCAGCCATAGCACCAATTTCTCACTAATTTCTTATGCTTAGAAAGCTTGAAATATTGTTCGCATGAAATGAAAATGGTGAGATCTCCTGCAATATACTATGTTTTTTGCTCGCATGCGAAGCTTTCATTCCTCATAAATGAACTATAAGGGAAATAGACTGGAAACACCTTTAGAAAATCCTTCGATCTAGGAGAAAAAGTAGGGATGACTTATTTTTCACTTGACATGCTGGCAATCAAACCAATGAAAATTCCCAACCTACACCTTTTCTTCACTATTGGGGTTTACAATTGGGCCCACTAATTCTTGATGACATGTGTCATTTAGTCACTATCTTGCTATAAATAAAGAGTGATCATATTGCATATGTGATATAGTGACAACCATTGATTTCATCTTGATGGAGAGGAGGACATTTGATTTAGTGCATAATAAAAATGTAGTGGGCCTCCTATCCATTCTCTTTACTCACTATGTTGCTATCCTTAACATTCGAGCAACTCTCCATAGTGATAAAGTGACGACCATAGATCTTAACTTGATTTGAGGGAAAGAAAAAATGTATTAGAGTTATATAAATTATGGTGGGTCCCATAGTCAACATGTTGTGTTGGGTAAATAGTGCACAACTTCTCATAGAAACTTAGTGATGATCGTTGATCTGATCTTGATCCAATAATCACAACCTTTCATCTGACTTCTAACTTGGGCATGGGTCCATGTTATTGATGATGTGGGAACATCCAATCAAACTAGCATGTAACTTAATATTCTAATCCTAGTTGTAACAACACGTGATTTGGGTCCCACCACATGCACATTTTCAGGCTAGGTGTTATCTTGCTACCGATGAGGTGCAACGATTTTCTGGTTGTGACATAGCAACCTTTGATGTTCTTCAAAATCCCAGTGCATATGTGTTTCTAGTAGGATGCCACCATGTCTAAAAAATTATGTGGCTCATTTCTAATGAAGTAAACATTGGGACCCACCACTTAGAATTGTAGCCACATTTGAATTTTCTGTCAAGGTGTTATGTCACTAATGGCAGGATGTAAATTTTTTCCAATCACGACATAGCAACCTATTTGAGGCTTTAGAGATTTTGGTGCTGAGAAATTTTTTCCATTTCCACCATCATTACGACAATTAATGCTTCTGACAAAGAAATAAACTTAGATGACCAAATTTAACAACAAGAATTTTGGCACCTATCTGTATAATAATCTCCTATCTTTCTTGAATTATGGCAAGGTGCTATGTTACTACTAGTGAGATCCATTATTTTTTGGTCAAAACATAGCGACCTCATCAATATAGTTGAAATTTGGTGCCGAGAAAATATTCTACTTTTTAAACATGATTACCATAATCAATACCACTAACAGAGTAATAAAAGCACACATCCATAATATCACTTTGGACTTTCATGGTCACCAAATTTTTTAAAACTCACCATCTTCTGTGTTTTTTGTTAAGGCACTATGTCACTACTGGTAGAATGTAAACATTTTCTAATGGCGACATAGTGACTCGTCAAAAAAATTGGATTCTGTTGACACCACTTGCACTTCATTAAAATTGGTTCCTTTTCAATTCTAATAATTTTGAAATGAAGCAGTGATTGAAACCTCTTGAAAAAATGCATTTTTTTGTTTATCGCACCTCTAGTTCATTACCTCACCAATCAATTTCATCGAAGTCACTATGTCGCTATCATTAAAACACTTGTATCTTCACATAGTGACGATGTGATAGTTGTAGATCTCACAAAGATTAGATGGTAGAAACAAAAATGGTGGGAGGCACTTTGGGGCACAAAAGATTTAAGTGGGTCAAGGAATATTTGGAATTTGAAAAGCTTTGTGCCTAAATAAATTCAAAAAAATTGCAAGACTTATGGTTTGTCAAAAAAAAATTTGAGGTTATTAAAATTGCAATGTCAAAGAGCCAAAAACCCTAGCAGGAAAATAGTGGGTTCAATTCTAATTTTTTAACTAGACTACAGGAAAACTATTTTGTAAAAATTAGATCAACAGGAACAAAATGGGTATTTAGAAATAAGCTAAATGAAGATGGACAAGTATCAAGAAACAAAGCTAGATCTCCTATTGCAAGATTAGAAGGTGCTAAGAACCTACTCACATATACAGCTCATAGAGGATTCAAAATATATCAAATGGATGTTAAATCTACATTTCTAAATAAAATTCTTGATGAAGAAGTCTAAATTGAATAGCCAAAAGATTTTGCTGATCCTGACAAAAGTGACATGCTCTATAAATTACACAAAACACTATATGGTCTCAAACAAGCTCCTAGAGCATGGTATGAAAGACTACATAACTACTTGATATATATTGGTTTTTAGAGAACAAATGATAACAACAGTATGTACATCAAGGAAGGACCAGATGACATAATTTTGTTGGTAGAGATATTTGTGAATGATACTCTATTTATGGGGAATGATGATTTATGCAAAACATTTTTAGAACAAATGAACAAAAAGTTTGAGATGCCCATGTTTAGTGAAATAAAATTATTTGTTTGATTATAGATACAATAGAACAAGAATGGTATTTACATCACCCAATCCAAGTAAGTAAAAGAGATACTCAAGAAGCTTGGTATGGAAGATTCTAAACCAGTTGGTACCCCCTTCTGTACTGGACTCAAGCTTATCCAAAGATGATGATTCCAAAGAAGTAGATTAGACCTTATATAGATCAATGACTAGAAAATCATAGTATGTAGTACACACAAGGCCTGATATAGCCTTAGTAGTTGGGATAGTTGCAAGATTCTTAGCTAAACCTAGAGAAAATCATATGATGGAAATCAAAAGAATCTTGAGATATCTGAAAGGTGCTGAGGACTATGGCTTATTTTACAAACTTGGAGGAAATCTAGACCTAAAGGTATTCACTGATGCTAATTGGGCAAGAAATCTAGATGACAAAAAAAGCACAAGTGGTGGAGCTTTATTTCTTGGAAAAAGGTTGGTATCTTGGACAAGCAAGAAGCAAAACTACACATCCCAATCCATAGCAAAAGCAAAGTATGTAGCAGCAATACTGAACTATTCTAACATTGTTTGCCTCAAAAAATTGCTAGAAGGAAGGAAGTTTGAAATCAAAGAGCTAGTAGTCATCTTTAGCGATAATAATAGTGCAACTAACATATCAAAGAACCTAGTGATGCACTCCAAAACAAAGCACATTGCTATAAAATATCACTTTGTCAGAGAATTAGTGCGGGATATTTACCAAGCCATTACCTAAGGATGCATTCCTGTATCTAAGAGGTAATTTAGGGGTCATTCCCCTATCTAAAGTTCATTAAATGAAGGTTTAGTGATACATCAAAAGGAACCAAATTGAAGATCAATTTTTTGATGCAACATAGTCAAGAGAATATTGTATACAAATTAGTTCTCAAGGTATATTAATACAAATTTGGTATGTGTTGTCTTTGGCATGTGTGGTCAAAGAGGGAGAAGATTATTGTCATATCATTCTGAATTTTGTTTTTGTCATTTCAAGAGGGAGAAGTTATGTAATTCCTTCACAAAGGGAGATTACTACATGAAAGAAGAAGTTGTTGTGTAAAACCAAAGAGGGAGAAATGTTCTATCAAAAGAATCTTGTTATCAAATTTCATTTGTCCTATGACATGTTGTGTTGCCACAAATGAAATTTGATAATAAGATTCTTTTGATAGAACATTTCTCCCTCTTTGATTTTACACAAGAACTTCTTCTTTCATGTAGTAATCTCCCCTTGTGAAGGAATTACATAACTTCTCCCTCTTGAAATGACGAAATTTTTTTTTTAGAAAGATATGAAAGTAATCTTCTCCCTCTTTGACAACACATGCCAAAGACAACACATACCAAATTTGTATCAACGAACATTGAGAACTAATTCATATACAATATTTTCTTGACTATGTTGTATCAAAAAATTGATCTTCAATTTGGTTCCTTTTGATGCATCACTAAAACTTCATTTAATGAGCTTTAGATAGGGGAATGACCCCTAAATTACCTCTTAGATATAGGAATGCATCCTTAGGTAATGGCTTGGTAAATATGTCTAAAATCTATTATTTTGTATGGACATATTCCAATCTTATTTCTTTATCCTGCACTAATTGATGGAGATTGTTGGATACAATCGTCTATTTGTGTGTTGTCTTTGATGTCACACAAATGTCATATCAGTTGTCAGTTAATGCTTACCAAGCTCACTTGGTTAGCAAGATAGTTTTCCTTGTCTACCAAGCATTCCTGAAGTTTACTCTATGAAGATAGTGTCTACCAAGCTCACATGAGTGTCAAAGGAAATTAAGGTGAAAATAGTGTTAACTGAGTTCTCATGGTTAACAAAGGAAAGTTGGATAGAGTTAGTTCTAACTAAGATCACTTAGTTACCAAAGGATTTTTGCATGTTCATAGTGTTAACCAAGCTTCTATTGGTTAACATAGGAAATCATCTCAAAACCAGTGTTTATCGAGTAGGGTTGGCTAATGAAGGATTTTGTTATTTTGGCATATGAAGCTTAACTATTTCAAGTATTGGTTCTACCTAACTATGGTAATGATTATTGGTCACTCTAATTTGTAATGAGCTGACTTGATAGTCTGGGTGATATAAATATAGGGTCAAGTTGTGATTTTCAAGTGTGTGCAAGTGTGTTGATTGAATTGAAAAGAGAGAGAGCAAACTTGAAGGATAAGCAAGTATCCTTGTGGAGCAAAAAAGTAATATTCAATTACAAAGGATCAAAGTATAAGTAGATTAGAGATTTGGATTTAACATTTCAATTGTATCACAATCAATTTATTTCATTGTTACTTTCTAACTATTGTAGCAGTGATCTAAAATCTCTTAAGAGAGTTGGTTTAACAACTAGTTGTAAATCCTCTAACAAGGTGGGAATTCCATTGACTTTTCTTAAGACCTCTTGCAAGGACACTCTGAGCACTATGATTAAATCCTCTAACAAGGTCAAACTTAATAGTGTGTTTTGTAACCTTTAACAAGGTTGACTCCTAACTGAGCTCACTTAAGAAGAGTGAAAAATAGTAACTAGTTACATTGGTGGTTTTTACAAAAATTGGGTTTCCACATTAAATCTTGGTGTCTCATGTGTTCATGTTACTTCTCTTATACTTGCAAATTAATTATCGTTAATTTTTTAATTTATGCTAAAAGTAATCAGTTTTCTTTGTCTAAATTTTATTATTTACATCTAAGGGGTCTAGGATTTATTTTAGTAGTAACTAATTCCCCCCTCCTCTCAGTTACTCCTTTTATATTTCCAACAAAGTTTACTTAGGTTAATGCATTATTTTATTATTTATTAGGTGAGACATGTAGGAGTTTGTGTACTTTTATGAGTTGTCATGTTGACAACATAGAAGTAAGTAACTCTAATTCAGCACATGGTGTCTACAACACTAGAGTTTGTATAATTAACTATGTTGTCATGTCAACAACATAGTTATTGACACTCTTATTTTAGCACATGGTGTCTACAATAGTATTTTGATTTTGAAGGCTTATCCTCGCATCATTGCACTTACTCCTATGCTTAATGGAGGATAACTCAATCATGTTACTAATTCCTACCTATGCATTCTAGAAGTATTTAGAGGCCTTTATATATAGGGAATCCTATTGTACTTTCACATTGAATCAAATACATATCGATATTTAGATCATACTCTTTTTGGTCTATTGTTGTGCTTGTGCTTGAGTTCTTTGCTCTTGGGTGAATTTTTCCCTAAGGAAAATTATTACATGAATAATAAGTTGTTATGGTAAATTGTTATTATATTTAGGTATATGATATAACAATGGAAAATTCCCTTGTAGGAGCATGTCAATGGGGGCAAGCGTTTCTAGTAAGGAATTGGGCATGAGGGGCACCACAATCATTGGAAAAATTGGTATGACTCTTAAGCCACCATGGCTAATGGTAAATCACTAGGAAATTAAGAGTATACATTGGAAAACCATAAGATTGTTACAAATATGGTCAAATAGATGTCTTGATGGTTGTTATTTATGGCAACATAAATTTAGCACTTCATTTTTGCATTTAGAGTTAGAAAATTGTCTAAGTGTTAGAGAATTTACAAAAGCACAATGAACAGATGTTAAGTATATAGATGACTCATTAAGAGTTGGCTCATGTGAAGTTAAGGAAAGCTTCATGAAAATATTATGATGATGTGTACCAGTACATAGATGTCTACAAATAGTGCTACATAAGTTATGATTAAAATACTAGTGTGGGTATTTAACATTGCAAAATAGAGCATACCAGAGAATTGCATTGTATCACCTTAGGAGTTATAATGGTTAAAAAATATTATATTTTGCATACCATAAGCTATTGTATACTTTTTCAAGCATGTGATTACATGAAGGTTGATTGAGCATAGTTTATTAAACTATGTAAGGTATAATTAAATATCTCATCCTATGAAAATAAGTGTGTTATCTATGATAAATGAGAAAGTAATATGTAATCTAAACTATTGTATAGAGAGCTTGAAATATTTTTTATCCTTATGTGATGTGAATTTTTATGTATGATCAAAAAAAGTGTAAATTGCACTAGATAAAAAGTATTGTATGTATATCTATTTTTGTGAAGAACTGAATTGTATAATTGCATGTTAGGGGAGTGGGCTTTTCTTGCATACATTATATTGTTTCTACCAACTCCTAATAGGGTTGAGGCTTTTTACAAGATCTAGTCTCCTAACAGGGACTTGAGACACTATATGTACTTCATAAACTCCTAATAGGTCATTATTCTTAATATGATTGTATTGTTTACTTAATCATCTAATGTGTATCATACCCACTAGGGTTTTCCTTTGGCAAATATTTCTTGATTTAACAAATAATGGTGTTATAAGTTATCTATGTGCATTTTTGCATTTACTATTCAGCATTGTTGGTTTACTTTCATATGCAAGTTATAAAGTAATTTACAATATTCAGTTATTGGAAAATGTTTGTAAAATATTGATTTACTACCCTCCCACCCCTCCTTTAATATTATCTATTTCTAACAATTGGTATTAGAGCCTAGCTAATTTGAATAATTTTAACAACTTATGTAAGATCTCTAAGAATATAGAATAGTTGCCTACAAGAATATCTTGAGAATATTGACCTTCTTACTGAGGAAAGAGATAAACTAAAAGATAGATATGACGATGCAAAAGTCTACATTGGAAAGTTACAAGACAAGATTGACAATTTAGAATCTAAAAAGGAATTAATTGTGTAGACTAGTGTTAATGATGAAGTAGGATACCTTTAGAAGGAAAATGAGAACTTGAAATATGAACTGAAAATTGTTGAACTTAAGTTGAGTCTTAAGGAAAATGGTGGAAATAATGAACTATAACTGAAAACAAAGAATGCAGATCTTAGATCCCAGTTAAGTCAAGTTACAAATGAACTAGATAGTATCAAGATTGAACATGCCGAGTTAGAAAAGTACAAAATTATTATGAAATGATAATTGACGCAAGCTAAGCAATAATTAGAGAAAATTTATTCTATTAGTGAAAAGATAGATCAATAGATATTTCATCGCACACCTTATTATGAAAAGACATGACTTAGATATGTGATTGAATAGAAATAAGCCAACAAAACCAAATCCAATTATTGAATCCCCCAAGGAATCTAATCCAAGTAAGGTAGAACCAAGAACATCTATCGAAGGATCAAAGGAAGTAGAATTAATTGATTTGTCGCATAAACTAGTTGAACTTAAGAAAATAAGGAAAGTTGATAATACATAGCAAGATGAACCACCCAAGGAAGTAAGATGCAAGTTTAGAGGTAGTTGCTTCATATGTAACAAGGGTTGACACATGAAAAGATATTGAAAAGGTAAATCTTTTAAACTCATAACTAATTTATATTCTTATAATTGTCATGGTTATGGACATAAGGAAATAGAATGTAGGAAACCTAATTTGATGGTAGTAATGCAAATAATAGAATGTCTAGGAATACTAACCCTATACAAAATGAAAGAGGTGTTAATCTTAGATTGGTTTTGACATAGGAGTGGTAATACACTTAAGTCATTTACAGCATAGACCTTAGTTCATGTTGAACAACTAATGTACACCACACATAAGTTATCAGATAGTATATGCAAATCGAGATATATAGTATGTGTTCAATAACTAGTTAGTGTCAAGTAGACAATTGATGTTGAGTGACTCATATGCCAAGTGATCAATGGATGCCAAGTCATTCAGAGGCCTAGTTACAACATTGAAGATATACAATATGTTAAACATCAAAGACTTTAAGTGCCAAGTATAATAGTTTTGTACATAGTTTTTTGTAATGGCACAAACTTATATATAAATATTTTATGAGCTAACTTATGGATTGATTTATGATTCTAGATAATAAGAATGCATCTATGTTGAGGAATCCTATGCAGTACATACAAAAAATTAGTTAAAGGGATGGGTTGAGTAGAAAAATGGTTGAATCACCAATGTTTATATATACTTAACTCTAAGGCACCTGCATCTTCATATGGAAGACAAACCCTAAGACATTGTATATGTGAAGAGAGAAGTTTGTATACATATATAGAGCACTCATGGTGGCTAAGGAGTTGTGAATTAAGTTATACATTGGACAATTAGTTAGAGGAGAATAGGAGAAAGGAGTTAGAGGAAAAAAGTGACACATGTAATTAGATACAATCAAGGATACATGCATAGAGGTGATATGTTATCAAGTAGTAGAGTGCTAACTGCAAGATCATTGTTGAGACATTCTAATAGGTGAATCGGTTAAATATCTTAACAAAGTATTCCTAAGAGGCAATTGTAAATTCTTTAATAGGTTACTTACTTGATTGTAATTTTAAGTCCTTTGATTAGGCACACTTCTAATAGGGTGTTGAAATACTTTAATAGGCTAAGATCTAACAATCTTGTAAGCCTTTAATAGGGTAGACCTTTGATAGGGTAGATCATAATTTATGGTCAAATATTGTAACTTCTTTACAACTACAGTAGTAAAGATTTGTGAGTGTCATCCCCAACCTAGGTTTACCTTCTCATTGGAGGGTTTTTGGGTACCCAAATATCTTGTGTAATATATGTGGTGAATGTTATTTTCTTTCATCTTATGGATGAATATGTTTAGTTAGTTATTTTAGTTTACATGTAAATTGTGAGATGTATGTGTGATGAATGATTTTATGGTTAAATTTTTGAAGGACATATTCACCCCACATCCTTCTCAAAGTTTTCTTTACCTATTATATTTCCAACAATTGGTATCAAAGTGTTGGTTCTAGAAAGGAAAATTTTGCATCGTTAAGGAATGATCTTGAAGATGGAATTCTACAAATTGGGAAAGGTTATTGACAACTAGAAGAATGAAATACAACTTATCATACATTAGTTGAGTGAAATAAGAGATAATTTAAATTTCTCACTATAGAGAAGGAAAGAGATAGCTATTGAAGAGAATGATACACATTACAAAGGGATTGACACTACTAAATTGTTTCAGGATGGAAAATCAAGTGAATTTAATGTAGGAGTCCTAAATCTAATGAGAAAGAATGGAGCCCTTATTGAAGAGACCTCATGATAGAACAAGAAGTCCAATTAGTATTTCCATGTGATGTTACCAAGTAGAAAAAAGAAAGTTGAGGAAGAAAAAGTCATGATTAGAGATGACAAAAGGATATTAACCAATAGACTAGAAGAGAAGATATCAAAGGTTAAAAATATTGCTCACGTGCAACAAGAAACAATGAGTCAAATAATTATTACCAATTGTGAAATAAATAGAAATGATATTGAGATTACAACCTTGAAATTATAGAATGAATAACTAAGAAATGATGTCAAAAGGGAAAAATAATTTGCTAAATGTTTCAAAAAACCTAATGAAGTCATCAAATAATTTGACAAGATGATGATATATCCTAGATTTAATGTTGATACTTATGAATTGGGATTCACCAATATTGGGGAAGGATAATCATCTAAAAGTGGTGAATAAAGAAACAACAAAGGTAAGGAAAAGAAACCTACTTGTCGTAAATGTGGAAAGATAGGTCATATAGAAAATATTTGTAGGAGCAACAATAAAAATTAGAATTGTAGGGAGAAAATCATGGGTAACTATCATAAGTGCAATAACCAAGGACAATAAGGACATGAATCCAAGAAAAAGACTATAAGGACACAAATATTTGAAGGTTACTACTACAACTTTAAGATGTATGGACATAGAGTAGATGAGTGAAAATTCAAGCCTAAGTGGTCAACAAACAAGAAGACAAAGGTATGACACAATGGAAAATTCTAAATTGGGATTACAATACAAGGTGTAGTTGTCACTATTGTCAATTGTATGGACATGTTGCTAAAAATTGAAATAGAACACATTTTAGAAGTGATTGCAGTAGATGGTTGAGTCATACTACTTGTTTTATTTGTTTGAAGAGTCGTCACAACAATAGAAATTATTCAACAAGGTCAAAAGCACCTAGTAGTGAATTCAATAAAGGAAAAGGAGAGGTTGATGTTGAAGAATTCAAAGAGAAGATGAATGAGATGTGGAAGAAAAATGAATATTGTAACACATAAATTCAGGTGGGATCACCTCATCCAATGGATCAAGGGATCACACCACCTCCAACTAGGCAATCATGAGGTATGTATGGGGTTGATATTTCAAAGTACAATTATGCATCAATTCCAAGGATTCACTTATTAAAAGATCATATACGCCTAAAGTAATATGCAAAGTATTGATTAGAACTTAGAAGAAATATATAAGTTTTCATGTTGCTATCGAGCATGAAAAGTTTCACTATGTCTATTGAGTTAAAAAATAATTGATTCTAAGCTATCGAAGGTGACACTGTTGGATAAGTTCATTATGGGTGCTGAGAATGGTATGAATTACATGGAAGTTGAGTGAGTTAAAAATTATTATTAGAAGCTAAGATTACATCTGTGTAAGTATTGAGCATTTATTACAAAGTTTCAAATGCTATAAGGTTATTTTTCAATACTCGTTTGCAATCATTCAAGATTGAAGAGAGCACCAAGAGCTTAAGGGAAACTCAAGAAATTGATTCAAACATTTGAAAACTGAATTCAACTACTACTTACCACCAAACATCATTTTTTTAAGGTATTTATCATGTACTAAGATACATTGTTTGAATTTACACAAACCCTATATACTTGAAATGGTGTCTATCTCTTTTGCTACTATGGTTAAGGAAAGAAAAGAAGTTTTAGATGTTCAATTTATTAGTAATGAGATTAAATGAACACATTTTTGGACAATTCCTAATCTTTCATAAAAAGGAGACCCATCTGGTGCATTATCTGTGATACCACCAGTAGTTTTAATGATACTTGATGTAAGGTGTTGCTACAAATGTAAGGTAGGAATTATATGAGACGTAGAAATTAGAGACTTGTATGGAAAATTGTGTGAAAATAGGGTGCTAAAAGAGGAAAATACAATTATAGAGAGAAAAGGGTTAACCCATGCCCTATATTTTCCTAATGTATTCAAGACAGAGTGGATTAAGATAGTTATAAACTTAGAATACATTATACATCTATATGGTTAGAAGATGGACCTATCAAGATTAGAAACAAGATTATTTAAAGTGTAATAGGGTATCCTACCCTAGACTGATCCAAGACTATGAGAAGTGATGTAAAAGAGGCAATTGAGAAGAATACAGGGGCACTATGGAATAAGAGAGGGATGATTGTGAATATAATCACTGATCCACTAATGGCATTTGTAGTAAGGTTCATTGCACATAATTTATTTCAATCTAGTAAATTGAATAATGTACCATGTATAGCTATGGAGTTAGGCTATAATGTATTAAAGAAGGATCATTCTTATGACCTTGCTAAGTTACAACTCCAATAGTTATCAAAAAACTTGGAAGTGATAAGAAAGACAAAATGTGCACTTGCAAATTTGGTTCAATTCTTGTTTGCATAATTTTCTATGTGTAGAAGACTTTTCCATCATTTGGAAAAGTTTCTTCAAAGATCAATAGGTCTATTCTAGTTTAGATTAGAGAATTTAAAGAGTAACTTGGTGATAATTTTGACACTACAATGAAAAGTTATTTTGAAGACTTTAAGAAGTCAAAGGAAAAAAGATAGAGAATACCAGTATCACTAGTAGAGAAAAAATTCAATGATTCTTTTGTTCTAGTTGATGTTGATTTCATTTATGTTCAAGCTTTTATTCCAAAGTTGAGATAGCTTAGGACATTGTCTTATGACATTAATGTGAATGAGGCATCTACAACCATCATTGTTTTATTGGAAGAAGAAGTAGATAAGAAGGCTACTGCATTTGGAAACTATGATTTATCCAAGTCTAAAACTATAATGGACTTTAGCACAACTTCTGCAACAAGGAAGAAGAAAAAAATTGTGAAAAATCTCATGGAACAATTTGGTCAAGAGGCAAATGGAGATGAAGAAGAAGAGGATGATGAAGTGTTAGAATGTATTGTCCACTAATATAACTAAGAGGTGGGAGGGTGAATTAGTTATCCAAATATCATCACAAAACTTAACATTAAACAAATTTAACCATGTGAATAATATAAACTAAAGCCACAAGATACTCACACACAATGAGCACAAGATATATTTTTTAGAAACAATAGTCCACCAAGACTACTTGGGGGGTGAATTAGTTATCCAATAATTAAAATATTTATCAACCTTGAATAATATTAACCATTCCTCCAAAGTAAACAACAACCATAACAAGATGCACACATACAATTACACTAGATATATTAACTAGGGAAACCATTGATTAGAGGGAAAACTGTAGAAGTTGCGAAAACCAACTTCATAGGTCACAAAGACCACCTATATGCAAATAACATGTTGAAGAGAAAAAAAGAAGGAAAGGTAGCACTTGAAGAATCTCAACAAAGTGAGAGAAAATATATTCCAACCATGAAAACTGAAATTGCTATACAAAATAATACTAGGAGAGCATGTTTATAAAATGCCTGTAGGAAGCTTCTAGAATGAGGTAGAAAGCACTAGGAGATAAGCATGACAACTAAGCATACATCCACAAAAGGTGGATTATCCTCCATGTAGATGAGAGGATAAGTATGACAAGATAGATGCGATCTCATATTTTGTCAACAAGTCAACACATAAAAGTATACTAACTCCTAGGTATGAAACTAATAAATTACGCATTTATCTATGTAAACTTAAGTAAATTGTAAATAATAATAATTTATACTAACACGCCCCCTTAAGTGAAACTTAGGGGAATGCACATAAGCTCAAAAAAGATATGATGAAATGCATAGTGGGTCCCTAAAACTAGGCCAAAAAAGGTACCCATGTACAAATGCAAACAAATGCAACTTCTAAAAATTGGGAAAGAAGGAAAAACTCATGGGAAAAACCTTCCCCCAAAAATAGGTAAGAACAGACAGTAGATAAAACATGAAGGAAGAAAGGAAGGAAGGAAGGAAGGCATCAACAAGACCCCCCAAGGACAACTTCCACCAGAAATGGCTCAAGAGACTCTCTCAAAACAATAAGTACAACTAGCCCCCCATGAGAAGAGACACCAAAGCCCCCCAAAATGATGGAGTCCCTAGAGAAATGATCAAACCAATGAAACTCCATTGTGGAAGAAACAAGGGCATAGAATAAGGAAACCCTTGAAGGACAGGTGAAATTGGAAGGCCTAACTGATGGTTATAGGAGAAAATATGAGGATTATGAATGGGAATCCCCAATGCAGGTGTGCTAACACTATTATGAAAGAGGAGATGAATTTCCTATGTAGGTTCATTTGGAGGCTTGATGAATGGATTTGGAGGGCCATACAGAGCTAAAGAAGAATCCTGCTAAAGAGAAAAGTCCTCAACTAGATGTGGTGTGGTGATCTCATCAAAAATACAAAGGCTCAAGTGTCTTGATAGCACCACGTGATGCTCTCACAAAAGAGAAGAGGTGTGCTCTGATAATGGAGATGGTGGAACTAAGTGTGAGAAGGTGTAGAGATGGGTGGAATGATTAACTATCTCTATAACAATACAACCTCCTATTTTACTATCTTGAATGAAGACTAAATTTATAGTGAACTCAACTATCTTCCTTGATCTACTACATGCAATCTAAGAAATCAAGAGAAGGTTTGTAGATAGAGATGGAACATACAATACATCATTAAAGGTGACATCCATGAATACCAACTAAAACTTTCTTGCACATTGGTAGGAAAATTCTATTCCCCATGAGAATATGATGAATGGGAGAAGCCTCAAGAGTAGAGGAGACACCATGAGAAGATGTCATATGTTGAGAAGCACCTAAATCTAGTATCCAAGGGACCTAGGAAGGGAATACAATGGATGTTTGTAATGCATGACCCTATCAAAAATTTGGTGTAGGCTTCAAAGAGATAGAAGATGATTGAAAGGTAAACCCTTGTAAGGTAGAAGAGGATGGAGAGGAAACTAAGTTCTTTTGAAGAAGAGCTTGCAAATCTATAATTTATTTCTCATAGCCATCAAATCTCTTCTGAAAATAATGTGACTCATCATGAGGTCCCTTCTAAAAATAGGAATAGGTAGGAATCTTAGTCTTCTTTTGTGTCTTCTTCTTAGAAGAAGATGAAGGATTAGTAGAGGAATCTAGTATCTACTTCGGCTTCTGCTCTTTGGTATCCTTGGCAAGCAATGCTTGTGATGATGAACATGTAAGTGAATCCATCTAAGTGATCTTCAACTATTCCTATGTCAACTGATCACAAAATCTCTCAAAAGATGGCATTTGATGTCCATTACCCAAGGCATCCATAATGCAGTAGATACTAGAAGAGAAGATATGATACTGTCCTCATAACTTTGAGAGTATTAGAAAGATACACTCATCATCGATTTTTTTCCCACACCCTTGCAAAATTGTACACATAGATTTCAACTTCATTAAGAAGTCCTATCAAGGAAGTCAATTCTGCATCAACTTGTAGTGCCCAAAACTCATTCACTGTGCTAAATATGTTACAAAACTTGGTCTGAATAGCCCAAGGAGTGGTGAAATTGTCTAGATGAAACAAGAGACTATCTAAGATGTTCAGTGCCATCAAACCCATGGCTTCATCCAATTTTTTTGTGTGCTAAAGAACCTCAAAAGGGCATTGTAGAATAGGTTGGTTCTCATCCAAACATGACCATAAACCTCATGACATGAGATGCCTACTCATTTTTGCTTTCTAGGTGTGATAGTTGCATGGAGTTATCTAGGTCACAGAAGGATCTACATTGCGGGAAGAAGAAAAAAGCAGAAGGGTCTATGCTGAAGTAAATTATAGAAAAGAAAATACTTCCCACACAATCTATAGATTTATCCCTCAAATATCAAAGAAATAACTATAGAATGTACAAAATCTAAGAAAAGAACCTAGATTTTGGATGTAGAGAGGAAGGAAACCAAAGCCTCTACTTTGAAACCAAAAATAGGAGCCCAAACTGACTTAGAATGAAATGAAACTACCATCATCATCTCCATCTTAGAACCAACATTTTGGCACTTCTTTCAGATTGAAAAAAGACATTTGTATATGCAAGTTATGGCCAAAAAACTAACTGCTGCTCCAAAATTGAGCTCTTTGGAAAATTATAGTCACTGCAAAAACTTTGATTGTTGTAGAACTATCAGTTGAACTTCACTAGAAAAAAAATTTGGCTACCAAAATGCTGATGTCAATGGCCAGAAAGTGACCTCACCCTACCCAAAAATGACATCAATAGGGGGCCCATGAAGATGACATCAACTACCCATTAAGTGACATCAATAGCCAGTGTGATGATGTAAGTGGCCTGAATGATAACATCAAATGCCAAGATGATGATGTCAAGCTATGCAATAGTGACCAAGTGGCAAGTGGGTTCTACTCCATGGTGGTGGTAGCCAAAAATGGTGGCACCACCAGTGGCGATAATGGTTGATTTGTGTTGTGGTGGCTAGAGGGTAGCCCGTCAGTGGTGGCCAAGAGTGGGCAACACCATAGCTACATGGAAAATCTTGACTAAGTACAAGCTGAGTGTAGGTTGTGATCCAAAAATGGTACGGTGGTTGGGTAGTGGTTTCTAGGTGAAGCAACCTATGTGGCCACTTTTTGAATTTTTTGAATTTTTTTCAATTTTTTGTCTGTACAGCCATTTGGGAGGCCAAAAAAAAATTTCTTGAAGCTGTAGTGCCCAAAATTTGAAAATTTTACATGGATTTTAATTGCACACTAGGCCTTTTGAGCATGATGGCAATGTCCATTTTAGCCCAAAGTGCTCTAAAAAACACACTTCCTCCTAATTGAAGAAAATCTTGAACAAGGTAGGGTTTGTGTCTCCAAATCACGACTTCAAAAATCTTCAAACCGAGAAGTAGTAGGGAAGCTCTAATACCATGTAGAAGTTGCAAAAACCAACTTCATAGATTTCCAGGGCCACCTGCATGCAAATAACGTACTAAAGAGAAACCAAAGAGGTAAAGGTAGGGCTTGAAGAATCTTAATGGAGTGAGAAAAATTATATTCCAACAATGAAAAATGAAATTGTTGTACAAAACAACACTAGGAGACTATGTTTATAAAGGCCTCTAGGAAGCTTCTAGAGTGATCTAGAAAGTGTTAGGAGATAAGCATGACAACTAAGAATACATCCATAAAAGGTGGATTATTCTCCATGTAGATGAGAGGATAAGTATGACAAGGTAGGTGCAAACTCATGTGTTTTCAACAAGTCAACACATAAAAGTATACTAACTCCTAGGTATGAAACTAATAAATAATGCATTTATCTAAGTAAATTTAAGTAAAGTGATAATAATAATAATTTACACTAACAAAAATCCTAGTGGGAATGATGCCCACAAGATGATATACTAATATGAATATTCTTTATTAGGGGATGGACCCTATTAGGAGTTTATTACAACATTTAGTATATATGAATCCCTATTATCATACTTTGAATCCCTATCAAGAGATTCCAACCTTGTTAGGAGTTGTGTCAACCTTGTTAGGAGTTTTGGAAGACAAAAGGATCAACTGTCCAAACAACTTCTAGGGAAATACCACTGAACTTATTGTCTAACTAATTTCTCAACTATTCCTTGCAAAATAAATGTTTTTACTTTAACTTATTTCCTCTCTCTTTTGAACTAGACTAATCACTATTAGACCTTTTAAGCCAAGTCACAAATCTTGGATCCAAATATCAAACTTTATATCACACAACAAAACCTCAACAATGAAGTTTCTTTCATCTTTTCTCTGCTCTACTTATCTTTGCATTCTACTCTTCATGGTTCTTACAATCATTTCTCTATTTCATATATTTTAAAGGGAAATGTCCTTCCTTTATACTAAATCCATAAAATAATTCCCTAAGTCAGCTATTAAACCTTCAAAATTAATTATTATAGGACCCTTTTAAGAACACATTAGAATTAGTGATAACATTAATCTTTCAACTTGTAACTTGAATAAATTTTCATATGTCTAACATTATGATGAGCAAGCTTAGCTACATCATCTCTAAAATGTCTTCTTCACATATTTAACTTTGGATTCTCATAATAAAATACTATGCTAAGGGATATAGCAAGTTTATCAAAACATGCTTCTACAAATTCTATCATAGAACAATCTTTACCAAAACTTACATAACTTCTTCCAGACTTAATATCATTTGCTCCTGAGGTTAGATGCATATGATAAAAACTTAGTGGTATCTCCCATTAACTTCACTAGTGAAAATAATCAATGATATGTTCATACCAACTTGATCTTGAACCGTTGTTCTTTTTTTAGATACAATAGAAAACTAGAATCATGAATATAACATATCATCATGATAATGATCTAATCATGTTTCTACAATACTCCCACATAGAAGTATCATCATCATTCATGCTTCCAACAATCCCCCCTTTTGCATTGATGGCAACATAGATGAAAGACATCTAGTTCCAAAAATAACAACAATAAAAGACTATTAACCTTTCTTTTCAAAGCCTCTTCATCAATCATTCTTCCCCATTAATATACCTCAATGTGCTCTATATCCAACTATATCTCCATGCTAAAATAATTTTTAATGGTGTAAGTTCTCCCCAACTGACATCGATGTCAAAGGTTTTAGAAACCATCAATCTTGATAACAAGTGTCTCTGACTAGTTCAAGTGTCCAAAGACACTATTCAAACACAACATCCCAGAAGAGTCCTAGATGAATCTATCCATTACAAATAATCCCACATATAGGAAGCATCAACATTCTATCTAGACAAACAATAGTGCTCTATTACACTAGATTAATGTACTCTTGTATCATCTACTCTGATGTAGGAAGGGGAATAACCACTAGCATACCTCACAAATACTCAAAAGTCTCTTTGGGAAGGAGCTCAATGAAAATATCTACAATCTACTATTTGGTGAATAAATACTCCAATCTAATTTCTTTTTCTTCAACTTTCTTTCTCATGATACTTGAAAGAAATGTGCTTAGTTTTAGAATGAAACATTGGATTCTTTGACATATTGACTATACTTGTGTTATCAGAATGTACGAAAAAATGTTCACTAAATCCTATGCTTATATCCATTAACATCTACTTCATCCAAACAATTGGATTATAACTTTTTGGTGTTGCAACTTATTATTCTTCATATGTACTTTTTTGAAATACAATATTGTTTCTTTCTTAGCCAAGAAATCAATCTTCCTCCAAGAAAGAAGGCCCCACCATAGGTGTTCTTTCTGTTATCCATACTACCTACCCACTTACAATTAGTATAAGCATATAAAGTGAAATCATTAGATGTATCATACCACAATTTAAACTATAGTGTTCCTTTCAAGTATCTGAATATCCTTTTGAGTACGACATAATGTGCTTCTCTGGGATCAGGTTGAAACCTTGCAACAATTCCAACTACATTTTCTATATTCGACCTTTTGTGAGTTAGATATTGTAATGCTCCAATCATAGATTTGTACTTCTTCTACTTAACCATAGATGTCTCATCCTTTGTAGATAACTTCTATCTAGTTACCATAGGTGCTCCAATGGGTTTACTTGTTTTTGATAATAAAAATAGGTTTTAAGGGATCCTAAAACCCATAAGTTTTACAAAAACAAGGCTGATAATAAGCCAAAGAAGCCTAGCCAAAACAGAGGTCCAATAGCTGAAAAAAATCTCAAAGGCCTAGCCCAAAACAAAGGCCCATAGAAAGGCCAGAAAAAAAACAAACTATTTAATAGATTACAAAAAGTTTGTTGAAAATTCGGAAGCCAAGAAGACAAAAAGACAGAAGATAAGAAAACTAGTCTTCAATCATCTTCTCCACGTCCTGCATAGTCTGAGCTGGCTCAATTATCTTTTTTTGCTCCTTTGCCACTTGATCCTGGACCTTCTCCATGCCTTGATCCATACTGGTGAGAGTACTTATTGTGGCCTTGTCATCATCCGACCTAGCCTTATCCCTATTTTGTCCTTCCTCCTCCACCAGCAAACCCCTTATCCTTAAGTTTACCAACAAGGGATTGCATGTTTTCATTCATCAAACTTAGGAGGGAAATATTTTGACTTGTCAGGTTGTGGTTTTATTTTTCAAGATTTCTTAATCTCCTTTCATTTAAGCTTTCTCTATTTTCCTAGTCCTCCTAGCTATCATTACCTGTCTTATTCTTAATACTTTCTATCTGGGGTACCCTTTCTCTAACTTCTTCCATCTCATGAAAGAGCCATTTGATTGATCTAAAGTTGTCAATCATACTACTGCAGGCATTATTTAGAAGGTTTATTTCAGTCTACCTTGCGTTGTTCGAGATGGCCAGGATAGCAGGGTCTATGAGCTCATTGAGCCTAGTCTGCTCTAGGTTGTCAACCAAGATCTGAGGATTCATAGCTTCCCTAAAAATCCCCATAGTAGTAGTCCTCACATTGAAATTTTTCCAGGCCTTTATCCTATTTTTGACCTGCACTTCCCCCTTGTTCTCACTAGTGATGACATTCACTTTTTCCTTCGAAGGACGCTGAGACTGGACAGGGGAGAGGGGAAGAGGAATAGCATTTGTTCTCTAATTCCTAGTATCCTCAACTCTCACAACCTCCCTCTTCCATTTTTTCCCAGGTTTCTCCTCTTCCACCTCCTCCTCTGACACTTTGTTAGAATCTTCTGTATCCATTTCCTCCTCCTCCTTAGCATTACCCTCTTTTTCTTGATCTTGGCCATGATCCCTAGGGCTTTTCCTACTAGGAGTTGTAGTAGTGGACAATTTTCTGGCTTGACCGTTTTCTTCTTTCTTGAGGAAACATTCTCCTCCTCTAAGCTAATGCTCTCAATTTCATCAATGTCAAAAGAAAATTTGGATTTTCCTTCATCAACATCATCAACATGAGTAGGGTTCTTGCATATAGACTGAGCTTTGAAATTCTCATCGATGAGGAGCAATAATTCCTCATGCAAAGCAGGGTTAATAGTGGCTTTCTTCTTGAAGCTAGAGATCTCCTTGTTCATAGAAGTGAGAAGGTAAAAGGGAATGAAAATTCTTTTCTTATGGAAAAAATGATTTAAAATCACAAAATGGTGAGTTCTGACCCGATCAAACCTAGGGTCTAGGGTAACATAATCAATGAGGGCATATAAAACATACCTCTAGAACTTCTTTATAGTCTTCGTCACATAGAAAGACTCTTTCTTTTCCAACTTGTTCATCTCTACAGAATTTTTCACGAACTCCTTGATTGCATTGGATGAAAGTTTCTTGTCCCTATAGAATTTGAAACCCTCCATAGGGATACCAGTGACCTCCACAACCACCTCCTCTGTGATTTGGAAAGAAACCCCGTTCACCTTGACCTTGCCATTGTTCCATGAGTTCACCATGTTGTTGGTGACCCCAGGGTCAAAACCATGGAGTTTCTCAAAAAAATTTGAAACTCTACCCTTTTCTAATTTTTTCCAGAATTTTCCCATATTCTTCAACTTCTCCACTTCACCTGTTGGCTCGTTTCTGCTCCGTTCTCTAGTCATGATGTCTTTTTTTTCTTCAACAATTCTCATGAGCCCCAATCTCTACAAATTTTTTCCAGCCAAGATTTTGGCTATGTTTCTATTATTGGGTTTTTGATTGTTCACCTCTCTGATACAATAGCGAGTGAAAATGATAACAATCCTCCAAATGTGTCGAAAAGATGGAGAAAATCCCTTGAGATTACAAAAACTAAGAAACATATTATTGCTTGTACCAACATCCATTCTTTCTTTATTAAAAATGATTACAGTTAGATTGACCCGTACTTCTATGGATTTTCTCCAGATTGATTAGTGACTTGGCCTCCATCGGAATATCTTTTCCAAAATGCTAGATCATCTCTTTTGTCCCACCCCTTTGTTAGCAAACTAGTTAGCAACTGGGTTTGCCTCTCTATACGCATGAGTGACGTGGACCTTCTCAAATTTTGTGAGGGTGGCATGTGTCTCATCAATTATATTTGCAATCAACCACAAGGGAGGGGAGATACCATTAATATTGTTAATTATGTTTTTGGAGTCCCCTTCAAGCCAAATTTTGGAAACTCCAGCTTCAAAAGCCAGCTTTTTTACACTGCACGCAACTCTGGCTTCAGCCAAATGGTTGGTCTGGGTTCCAAGTGGGAGAGCAAAGGCTGCAATCCCCTCCCCAAAATTATTTCTTATAATTCCACCACTTCCAGAGGGGCTAGGGTTGCCCTTAGAAGTTCCATCGAAGTTGGCTTTTGACCATCCTTCCAGGGGTAGAATCCATCTGGCATCCTATCTTTTGGGATCCTTGTCTTTTTCTTTAACCATTTTCCTATCCCCTATATCAACTTCCCCCTCCTTCATCACTTGAAGGTTTTATTTTATGTTTTTCAAAATTTTCCTTCCCAGAATTATAGCCAGCTCCTCTTTGTTCCTGAAAATTTTGTTGTTTCTTTCCTTCCAGATACTCCAACAGAAGTGAGGCAAAAACTAGGCATAATTATCTTGCTAGCCTACAATTTTATAGAGGCTTTTCTAATGACTAAAAAAGTTGATAAGGTTATACGGCCAGCACTGGAGAATCTCCATTTCTTGATTAAGAGAATTCCACACCTCCCTAGAAGAGTCACATTGAATGAAGATATGATTTCCTGACATAGACTGGTTTTTACAGAGTGGGCATCTGTTGGGCATAACATGGCATCTCTTCATGAGGTTATCTTGTGTTAGAATTTTCATCTGAAGGGCTAGCCAATAAAATATGTTGATCATAGGAGTGAGGCCCAAGAGCTAGGCATCTGCCCAAGGGGATTTCTCCTTTAAACCCTAGAGAGAGTTGTAGCCAGAAGCAACAAAATAACTTCCATTGGGATTATCCCTCTAGACCATCTCATTCTTATTATTACTAGGAATAAAAGTGTTAAGCATAGTCATTATTGGTTTCAAGTCCTCAGAAATGAGGGAAATGTGTCTCCATTCCTGACCAATCCTATAATTGCTTACTTTAAACCCATATAGCTCTGTGCATTCTTGCACCCATCTCTCAAAAACTAGGTTGCTAGAAAGTGGGCCTTGACATAACCACTTGTCAGACCAAAACTGAATATCCTCCCCATTGCCTAGTTTCCAATAGACCTTATCCTTACCTAGGTCCCTGGTCTTGAGGATACCATTCCAAATAGTCGACCCTTTAGGGATGCCCTCATTAAATAAAGTAAAATGAAGAGGTCTTTTGAGGTATTTATTTTCTAGAATGTCTCTCCATTCACCAGTGTTATTGAATATATGCTAGATTTGGTTTGCAAGAAGCTCCTTATTGAGATGGGTAAGCTTTCTGATGCCCAGACCTCCATATAGCTTGGGGAGGTAGACCTTCTCCCAGGCAACAAGAGGGTACCTTTTCTTTCCTTCCACTCTGGTTCATAAAAAGTCTCTTTGGATTTTCTCCATTTTCTTTGCAAATTTCAGCAGAATTCCAAAAAGGCTCAGAGCATAAATGGGAAGGTTCTGAAGAGTGGATTTGACCAGTAGACATTTCCCAGCTTGGCTTAGAGAGGCACCTTTCCATCCAACCATCTTCTTGTTGAATCTATCCAGAATACCACTCCAGAAAGAGTTAGAGGGAGAAGAGCCCAAGGGGAGTCCTAGATAGGATGAAGGGAGAGAGCCCACCCCACAACCAAGGATTTTGGCAATTTTCCTTTGTCTTACTTTAGGGGTGTTAACAAAGAAGGTCAAGCTTTTGTTCTAGTTAATCAGCTAACTAGTCCCTCTGGAGTAAGTATCAAGAACCTCTTTCAAAGTCTTAGTTTCTTTCACAAAAGCTTCCCCCCCCCCCCCCTTTATAGTGTCATCCACAAATTGCTGGTGAGTGAAGGGGTCATTTCTCAAAGAAGGCTTAATCCCTATAAGACATCCATCATACTTTTTACGTTCAATAAGCCTCCCAATGCAGTCAGCGAAAATAATGAAGAGGATAGGTGATAGGGGGTCTCCCTACCTGAGACCTCTAGAAGGTTTAAAGAACTTAGAGGGGGCTCCATTAATTAGAATAGCAAGAGAGGTGGTAGACACCAATTGAGAAATGAGTTTACACACTTTATTGTCAAAACCAAAGGCCTGAAGGACCTTTCCAAGAAAGGACCAGTCCACCCGATCATAGGCTTTTGAAAGATCCAATTTGAGCAATATACCGTCCCGCTTGGAAGCTTCTAAAGAATGAATACCCTCATGAACCATCAACACCGAGTCCAAGATTTGTCTCCCAAGAACAAAGCTCGATTGTTTCTACAAAATGATCAAATGTAGGATTTTAAGCATTCTGGAAGTGAGAACTTTAGATATAATCTTGTGGAAAGAGTTGCACAAACTAATGGGCCTGAACTGGTCAAAAGAGTCAACCCCTAGGGATTTAGGGATGAGAACCAAGAAGGTAGAATTAATCTCCTTAAGAATACTTTATTTCTCCAAAGAACTCTTGAACTGCCTTTACCACATTCTCTATGACCATCGGCCAGTACATTTGGAAGAAAAAGGTGGGAAACCTATCCAAACCAGGTGATTTATCACCAAGTAGGGAGAAAAGGGCCTCTCTAACTTCCAATGGATTAGGAATAGCATAGAGAATTTTATTATGGATGGGTTGAATAATCTGAGAAATACAAGAGATGATATCCTCTTGATCCACCTTGGAAAGTAGGGGGTCCTCAGAGAGAATAGAAGAGAAGAAGGAGATAGCTTCAGCCAAGATAACAGGATCTTCAGACAACAACACCTGCCCCTTCTTGATTCCAAAGATCTTATTGTTAGCCCTATGTTTAGGGCGAAGAGATGAATGAACTTCACGTTCTAGTCTCCATCCTTAAGCTATGAGATTTGAGGTTTTTTCCTCTAGAAATTTTTCTCCCTATCGATGATGTTATGAAGATTAGACAAGATCAATAACTCAGCCTCCCTATTACTCTCATTATATCCTTCCTTCTGAATACTATCTTGGATGACAGATAGATTGTCTAAAAACTCCTTCTTGTCATGGAATATATGGCCAAAATCAGGCTTGTTCCAAATTTTTACCATCCTCTTCACATTTTTGAGCTTTCTATTGACTCTAAACATGGCTGAGCCATCAACACCAATCCCCCACCATCTTTTGACATTATTCAATAGGTCTGGGTGAGTGGTCCACATTTTCTCAAACCGAAAAGGCCAGTTTTTCCTAGGCTCAAGAGGGGACACCGAAAGAGAAATAGGAGAGTGGTCAGAACCAACTCTAGGAAGTCGAGATAATCTATAGCTAAAAGAGTGCAACCAATTCAGGGAGATTAAAGCTCTATCCAGTGTAACCTAAATGCAGTTTTGACCAGCTCTCTTGTTAGACCAGGTAAAGGTACCCCCTGAGAGCTCCAAATCCACTAGGGCCAGGTCATTGATGAAATTGGAAAGATCTTGCTTGCTTTCCCAATCCGGGGATAATCCTCCCATCTTCTCCTTGTCCTCTAGTAGAGAGTTGAAGTATCCCAGGATAATGCCTTTTTTAATGTCACTAGCTTGCACCAACTTTCCAACTTTGACCTAGTAATTTTTTCTATCTCTCTTGTCATTCGAAGCATAAATTTTCACTAAAAACTAGCATTCATTAGTTAGCAAATGTTGTACTCTACAAAAAATGATGTTATCCTCATCATACTTGGGTACAATATTGAAATGTCTGTTATTGAATAATAGCAGCAAGCCTCCAGATGCTCCTTCTGAGTTTGACGCAATTCCATTCATGTTGCTGTTGAATCTAGTATTTTCCAGATTTTCTTTCTTCATTTTCATTTCTTGAATAAGAAAAAAATTGGGCCTATGATCCCTTATCATATTCCCTACAACTTCTTGCTTGTGGATTCCATTGAGTCCATGAATATTCTATGATAGGATCTTCATGCTTTAATTGATGAGCAGGCTTCCTGGATGGTGCATTGTGTTCCATCCATGATGTTTCTTCTTGCTTCCTCCTTCTTGATTTCATTCTTGTTTTTCCTTCCCACCAAGTTGGTTTTATGACCAAGATCTTCCTTGGCCTTGCTTCTAGTTGAAGCAGGAGAGGTAGGAGAGGGGTCCCAGCTATTCTTCTTCTTTCTTCTTCTAACTTCTATCCAAGGTGGCTCTTCTTCTTCTTTACATAAATCAAAAAAAGCATCTAGCTTGGCCAGTTGTTCTGATGTTGAGGTAGACAGTCATTCTAAGATTCTATTCACTATTATAGGGGGTTCCCTACTAATTGGGTTTGTGGAGTTTTGAGACAATGGTTCCCCTTCCTTTTGTTCCTCCATAGAGTTCGAGACAGAGGAAAGGTTTGGATCAACCTCCTCAAAACTCTTAGGGATTTGAGACCCCAAAATACTTGCCTCTTCAAGATTATCCTTGGATTCCTTCGTTTGGGAAGGGCTGGTTTTTTCCTCAATTGTCTCATTCCCTTCTCCTTCTAGTGCATCCACTACAACCTAGAGGTCCCGGGGTTCAGCTTGGAGGTTAGTAATAGAATCATTATCTTTTTCTTCAACCTCTCCATTTTTCTTGATTTGCGTTTCTTTCTTCTTCCAAGTCTTTTTGGGAACATGAGCATCTTTCTTCCCACCATGAGGGTGAGCCTTTCCCTCCATTCCCTTTCCTTTTAATAGTGGGCAGAATCCAACATTGTGGTCTTCCTTCTTACAATGGAAGCATGCAAAGGGCACACTTTCATAGGCAATCATTTGGAATTTGCTTCCCAAATGAGATTGAAATTCAATAACTTGAGGCATATCCTGTCCTTTGGTCACTCCTACACATATCCTTGCATAGGTAAGTCTCTTCTAAGCTATCGTTACAGGATCAATGGAAAGAAGCTCTCCAAAAGACCTGGCAATGCCATCAAAGATGTCCTCATGCTAGTATTCCATGGGAAATTCTAGGAGTCTAATCCACACTAGAGCCTAGGATACGAAATCATTATTCAAGTTTAGATTGGAGGACCATTTCGCTAAGATTAAAGTAGATCTTCCCAGAGACCAGTTCCCTGGGCATAGGATTCTAGAAAAGTCTTCCAAGCAAGAAAACTCAAAAGTCATGAAACCTTTTTCCATTTTTGTCACCTCTACATGCCCCTTTAAATCCCCTTTGTTTCTAGTAAAAATCCTCACAACATCAATGTTGGGCCTTAGTCCTACAAATTTTCCCACCAGGGTATTTGCCATACTGAGGATATTGTGGTCTATAATTTCTCGAGGAACTTCTAGAGCAAATATGCCCTTCTCCTTTTTTGATTTATCAATGACTTTTAGGAATGTTGACTTACTTGATGGTTTGACTCCAAATAGGTTTGACTAGTGCCCCCAGGCCCTAAGTGGCCCACCACCCAAGTGAATGGGAGGAATCTTCTCACCTGGGTGAGGCAGCAACTCTTGTGGGTCCCCATCCTTTGAGTTGTCTGCATCATTCACCTCCGATTCTTTCCCTGCACCTACAGATTGCCCCCCAACGCCCATCTTCTCCCGATTCTCGCTTAGCTATTGATTAAAAATTCTATTCTTGCCTTGCTACTGATAGGAAAACCCATTCCTGCTCACACTGCATGCTCTAGTCATTGTTCTTTTGATTTACCACCAATGGGTTTACTTGTTTCCAAACCAAACCTTTTCAATAAATCTTTCAAATACTTAGTTTGAGAAATAAAGATTTCTTCTTTGTCCTACACAACCTATAATCCTATTAAATATTTCATTTCTCCTATTATACTCATTTGAAATTCCTTCTTCATTTTTCCTAAAAAAACTTGTTACTTTCATCATCATTTCCTCCAAATGTGATATCATCAAAAAATATCACCAAAATCATCAATCCATAATCTATACCTTTCCAATATAGATTACTGTCTACCATACCTTTGCTAAATTCATGCTTTGTTAGATGCTTGTCAAACCTTGCAAACCAAGTTCTTGGTGCTTGATTCAATCTATGCAATGCTTTCTTCAATCTGCATACTATGTCCTTGGCATCTATTATAGGAAAACCTTCAAGCTATTCTATGTATACCTATTCTTCAAGTTCTCCATTCAGAAATTTTGACTTGACATCCATCTGATCCACTTTAAATTTATTATATGTTGCATATACTAGAAATAACCTTACTACTTCTATTCTTGTCATAGGAGCATAGGTTTTGTAATAGTCTATTCCTTCTTTCTATGAGTATCCTTTACACACCAATATTTCTTTATATTTGACAACATCACCTTGATCATTCATCTTGTTCCTGAATACCCATTTTTTTTCAATCACATTCCTATCTACTAGTTTGGTGACTAATTCCCATGTCTTGTTTTTCACTATTTGATCCAACTCTTCTTTCATAGATTTCTTCCAATAGTCATATTTACATTTTTCATTAATATTCTTTGGTTCAAATTGATATATCAAACATAGTTTTTCATTGATTGTGCTTCTTTTCATCACACATTTATCTCTTCTTCCAATGATTTTCTTAGGTGGATGACTCTTTGTTATAATCTTTCCAAAACTAGGAGTTCTTATCTTAACTCTTAGGTCTATTGAAGGTTTTGAGAAATTTTCTAGTCTTAGCTATCCTTCATTCTAAAAATTATTGTTAGTCTCAAATAATAATTCATCATTACTTAGTTTAGTAACAACATTTACATTATATGTATTATAGTCAACAATTATTTCTTGTATTTTGAATTTCTCATCAACTCTTACATTTACACTTTCAACAATAGTCTTAATTCTTAGATTATAACATCTATAGGCCTTGAGTTTCAATGAATAATTTAAAAACATGTCTTCATGACTTCTAGCATCATCTCTTCTGATATAATATTCACTACCAAACATTTGGAAATAATTAATTGTAGGTAAGTTACCAAACCATAGTTCATAAGGAGTCTTGTTTGTGTCTTCCTAACTTGAACATTGTTCATAGTGTAGACTATTATATTCACAAAATCTCTCCAAAACATCTTGGATACATCATTCTCAGCTTACATAGCTCTTGCTACTTCTATTACTTGTTTGAATTCTTTAGAATAACTAGGGGGTGAATCAGTTATCCAAGGCCTAGATGCATAAATAAAACATTTCATAGCTTAGTCAACCCATAACACATTTATCATCATGCATGCATCCATGAGATTATGTAATCACTTGAAATCTATAGGTTATTGTCAAATCAATTTGCATAAATGTAAACATGAAACATAATAGATTTAGCAACACACTTGACACAATGATTTATGTGAAAACCCAATATGGAAAAAATCACTACTAACATGCTACTCTTTTTCATTCTTCTAAAGTGATGCCCTATGAAAGGCCAACCCTATTAAAGGTTACAATACACAATGTTAAATGTGGCCTTGTTAAAGGATTTCAATCACCCTATTAGGAGCGAGCCTTGTTAGAGGACTTAAAACCATTCACTTGGAACATAATATGGTTAAAAGATTTAGAAATAACTATTAGCTCAACCTTATTCAAAGCATTTTCCCTAGACTCATACAATTATTAGAGAGTAGCAGTAAGGCTTCATCTGATAACAACTTAAAACTCCATTTCCAAATTACAAATCTCTATTTTAGTCCTCCATTCTACTTGGATTTCACACATTTCAACTAAGCCTTCTTGCTTAACATGCTAGTGCAGACTCTCAATTAGGTCACTAAATGAAGCAATACCCTTGACTCCGTGTCTTGTTTAGGTTCTCACATATCACAACCCTTGCTTTTGACTAGCCATCCCTATAAATAGAGAATTAGGATCTTTTGTCATTCATTATCCATTGTCCAATTTAGGGTTAGGATAGATTAGTTAGGATCCAATGAATCTACCCCTCATTTCATACCACTTTTACAAACTTCTCCGTCAATCCTCTTTGAATCCACTAAAAAATAGTTTACCATGAATCTTGTGCCACTAGCTCATAAATCTTATCTTCCACCTGGTTCACACAATCCTAGAAAAAAAATTTGTTGGCTTAGATCCATCAAATTCACAATCTTTCTAATAATGCTGACAATTGACAATAACTTTCTTTTGATGCTCGACACATACTACATTGCTTGACATCCTCTATAAAATCACTTAGCTGAACTAAAGTATACTAGTGCTTGAGATCAAGTAAACTTTATGTTGGAAATATTTTGATAAGCTAAGTTATTGAGAGGGGAGGGGTAAATTAGTAACCATTAAAACTTTTATCCCTAATTAGTAATTAATCCTTTATGTGAATTCTAATTGTATCCATGCGCAACTAAAAACATGAAATAATACACAACACTTTAAGAAAAGATTTAGTGACCCAAAAACCTTCCAAATTTAGAGAGTAAAAATGTTGTGAGGATGATACCCATAAGTTTTAGTACTGTAGTATAAAGTCGGCCTATTAAGGCTTATAGTGATCACTTCTGATGATCTACTCTATTAGGAGCAATAAGGACTACTAGATCCTCCTTGTGAAAGGATTTTAAAACATACAATGAAGTATGCACTCGATAAAGAGATTTACATAGGAGTATTAGGTCTACCTTGGTAAAGGACTTGATTGATTCACCTATTAGGATTAAGAAATAGATCTCTAATATTCAACTTGGTTTATTGAATGAGATTCCTCTAAGTATACAAATCAGCTTGCTATGATAGGTATATCATTGCTACTCCTTATATTGTTGTAACATTTGTAATTTTCTCTTTCGCTCTTCTCTAATGATTATATTACTTCTCTATTATTGTTTGGATGTGATACAATACATTACACACACACACACACACACACACACACACACACACACACACACACACATATCCAATTACATAATTACAAAGTTGGCCACAATAAAATTTTACACAAACATTACAAAATTGGCCAAAGTGTAGGAACTTGGGTGTTGAGGACTGAGTCTATGAGGTTTTGATACTCGACATCAACTATCAATGCTTGGGATTGTCATGAACTTAGTAAACATAGAAGCTTGGTATATACTAATGACTTCCAAGTAGTTATGAACTCAATGTGCACTAGTAACTTGAAAAATACTATGAAATTTGGCATATAGATTGAATCACTTGATTCACACTACATAGCTTGATCAATGTTGTTTCTTTGAGCTCTGTATAAACCGAGTCTCTTGGTTAAAACTAAGTAGCTCAATTAATACTAGACTCTCATCACATTAACTAAAAACTTGGAAAGCACTACACAACTCAATTTTTACTAGTAAACTCAACATACACTGAGATTCTTAGTTTATATTATTCATCATCAACTTTATAGTAACTACTTGTTGCAAATTGAAATCTATCCCAAGGACTTCGTAGCAACTATAGAACTTAGTAACAACTAAGATAAATGGTTAACATTATTGACTATACAATATGTTTGATGTAAGCTTGCAATCTAAATAAATGTATGTCACTAATAACAAACATGACTAGAATGTCAACTATCTCCCCCATTCGCATTAGTGACAAAAACACTTATCAGTCAAAACTAAATTATCCATCACTTTATCTCTCCAACTTAGAAGAGTATACTATTTTTGAGATTTATCAAAATTGGTTTATAAAAGGTTACATTTTTGTACATGGTAATGCTCCCATATACATATAATATATAGTATAATATACATATAATATAAATTTTCTCTACAATCGACAATTTTCTTTCAATTTTCTCCCCTTTTTTATATCTTATCCAATCTTCTCACATCTTCTCCCCCTTATACCTCCTTATAGCGTCCTCCCTTTTCTACATTAATTTCAAAGATTTATGCTATATGTATTTACATAGTAATGCCAAAATGAGACAAAGAAATTTGAATATGCCCTCAGTATGATCACCAAAGTCTTGTCCCAATTCTCTTGCAAGACCCTGCATGTGTGCACTATAACTTGCACTTCTGCTAATAATTCAATCATGTGGTCTGCAATAGAGAAATTATTTTCATGGATGAGCATTTTTGAATGTGCAATATGCTTCTATAGTGCATCCATGTTAGGGAGAATCATATTTTGAATATCTGTCAAAGTTGATCTAATTCTTGCTTCTTCTCTAAGTAGTTTTGCCTGCATATCTATTAGAGATTTGATCTTATTAAAGTGAGAAAAGCTAGAAATTGGGTCAAGCTGCAAATTTTGTGCACTTTCCTTGAGATCTTCATCAATTTTAGACAATTTATATTTTATTTCTTTTTTGAAAATTGATGTATCACATAACTTACACAAAAGTAATGATACATTAATGCAAGAGATTATATAGAGAGCCCAAAATAGTAGATAACTCTATTTGATGAATGAAAATCTATTAAGCAATAACTTCTAAGATTTTATTCTCAAATTTTTTCTTGAATTTCTAGAATAATTTATCCTATCCATCCAAATCTTCATTGTTTTTCTGGATTGCCTTTGCCAACTAATACAAAATTGATTGAGAAGTATCAACCTCTATACCTTGGGCTTCCACTAGAATTTTCTTGGCATCCTCAATGATCTTAAACTATTTGTTTCTTTCTTCTCTTAGCCTTTTCTACTTGGCTTTCTTTTGAATAATTTCACTAAAGGTTTGCATCTAATCTGTAGTAAGATTTGAGATGTCCCATTTTGGAATTACAATCTCTTCATCAAGATCTATATCCTCCTTCTTTTCCTTCTCCTTACCCAAAAATTTTGTGCTTGGTTGAGGATTGGTCTCAACTATCATTGCACTCATTGCATGCATACAAGGAATGGAAAAAATAATTTAAATAGTAGGACTCAATGCAAAAATGGATATTACACTCACTGATTTACTAGTGGTAGGAATATTTTTTGTAGCCAAAATTGATGTAGAGGGTAGAAATTGTAGCTTAGTAGATGAAAAACTACACACTATTATTAGTGGAGTACAATGCTAGACTGGTGCAGAGATTGATTGAATGCTTGTGCTTGCAGTGCTAGTCACAATATATCCTATTGAGGTTATCTCCATACTTGATGTTATCAATGTTTTTCTTGAGGAATGAAGAAGTAAAGCTATAACCACTACAACAATCTTAACTGGGTCAATTTCCCCAACATCTTGTGTATCTTCCTTAGTAGCCTCCTAGTCTTGTTCCTCTTCATCATTTACACTATCAAAATGGGTTACTTCTTCATCATCTTTCTCTTCATCTTTATTTTCCTGATCATCATCATCTTTATCACTTACACTTACAAAAAATTCACTTGATTTGTGAAGAAGATATACATTTTTCCATGTATTTGTAGGTTTCTTCACAACATGCTCTATTTCATTCAATAGAGTAAGACAGGTATTGAATCTTAAGATTTCTTCATTTTTCTTTAAAGATTCTTTTAGCTCCTAATCATTCAAATTTGGTATAAGCTACCTCAGTGTGTGCTCATATATATTCTTTTTAGTTTTCATTGCATGCTCCCATCTTGGCTTAATCTTATCCACTAAAGCATTAGGAATCTTTTGAGTGAGCTAGTCAAGTGCGTATTTCCACTTACCCATCTTGGATATTAGTATATCTTCAATCTGCTTTTACTCATTAGCAGTTTTGGTTTCATATATCAATGCCTTGAATTTTTTTACTCTAGAACTAGATTCCAATTCTTTCATCCTTTCCTCAAATGTGGGTGGAGTGCTCTTGAAAATTGTGTCTCCTCCTTCTTTCTCTACTTTATTCCTAGAGGATCTCCTAGTGAACACAATAGTGTAAATCTTGGTAGGTTTGGTAATGATTACCTTACCCTTTTTCTTCAGTGGCTTCTCTTCCTTTGGTTCTTCCTCTACTTCTTCATCCTCACCTTTAGGTTTACTTAACAAGAGAGTAGAACTAGTTTTCAGTTTGATAATCCTCTTCTTTCCCTTGTTAACTTCCAGAGGGAGCTTGATCACCAATTCAATTTTGGCCTTTACCCCATCACATGTGCCAAAGTAAGCGACCTTGGGGTCAACTAGCTCATTTATTAGTGCCTCATTTATATCTCTTTTTAAATCAATATTCACCACATATCCTAGAGGCTTCACCCATGAAATTCTATGCCTAACTACTTGAGTGTATACCTCGTCACTATCTACCATAAAACAAACATCATCTTTATAATCCTCAACTAGTTTCCCGAGGATTCAAAATATTTTATTCATTTTCTCCTTAAATGCATCAAAATAATTGTCCATGATACTTGTATAATTCTCTACCATTTCAGCAATATATTTATTAATCTAATAAAGTACTAGCACATATTTCCTCCAAACAACAATACCTTTTGATGGAAAGAATTTCTGAACATAGAAAAATAAACATGTCAAAAGTGATCTAAACTTGTATCGATTTTTCTTTAAAGTCTTGATGCTCTCCATGTTTTAGTTGAACTGATTCAAAAGTAAATCAGCAAGGTCAAGATATAGGATATTCTTGACTACCTTGTAAGCCATGTCCATAGCTTCACATAACACAGTATTTAACCTACTAGAGTTGTATATCTTGTATGCAATGATGTGAATGCCAAACTATAGTTCCATGTTGGTCATGCTACTTATCTTAATTCCCCTTTCATCCCACTCAGCTAGGGTTTTCTTCTCCAGTTCAACCCAACTTAAGGTTTTGGTCATCTTGGATTTTTTTATCGCAAGGAGGTCAGTGATCCTGTGGATCATTTTCTTTGGGATCAAAATTGGTTGCTCTATCCATAATTGATCATTTTTTACATTAATAAGGATAAAACTTATCCATTTCACATGGAAATCCTATGGCATGTGAGGAATATGAGTTAAACCTTTTTCCTCAAGATGTTGATGTTCAAGTTTCAACACATAATTAACACAGAGCTCCTCTAGGGTTTCATCAATCCAAAGTACCAATATCCTAGATTACACATTTCAAATGAGAACTAATGTTGTGGATTAAAAGTACCTTGAGAGGGATTTGTGATTGTGTTTCACTTAGATCTAGGGTTTCTGCAACTATAGGAGTCAACTTGAAATCTAGTGCTTTCCATTCCACACCACGAGCCAACATGTCTAAACCTCTTTTCACTTTTCTTCTCATGGCTCCCATCTTCACTTGATAGGGTTTCAAAGAATTTGAAACTTTTGGTAACAATTCACCTAAATTTCTTGATTGGTCTTGAAGATCACTCTATGCAAATAGATCTCAAAAATTCACAGTGAAAAATGACTTTGATTTCATTCCTTTTATCAAATTTCAGCATAAATGCCTAGTATGAATGTTAGATCAAATTCAAAAAATCTCATCCACTTCACTATCATTGAATACTCGGTGGAGTCTTTCATGAATCAATAACCACATAAGACTTAGTCACTTTTGACCTTAATCGGTGGAGTTTGTAATTCGACCTCACTGGCTAAGTAAGGTAGCTCAGTAGTAACTAGTACTTCTTACTTGGTGATCCCTTTGCATCTTGAATGCTAATATGGATCTTTTATTTTATCAACTAGAACTAACTTAGATGTCTTCTTTAGTAACCTAGTTCTAGTCCTCATCTAAGAAATCAAGTGGAAATGTTGGAGTCACCTAATTCTTGAGTGACTTGATCATCATTGCTCAGATTTGTATTCTTAGTATACTTTGGAACCCATTGTTGTCTCATTTTTTTTTCTAATTTTATTAGCTTTTTCCTTCTTTTCATCATCAATTCTTCTAGTATTAATACAATTCTTGGCAAGATGACCAAGCTCTATACAAATGAAACATCTTTTGGTAGTATCTCTTTTCCTCATGTGATGCTTTACACAATTAATTCCAATGTTTCCAAATTCTCCATAGTAATGACATATTCACCGAGTGTTATAGTCTTAACCAAATATATATTTTTCAATCTATTCTTCTAGATCCAATATCATGGTTTTGTATTCTAATGACTTGTGTCCATCCTTCTCATGATTGTGACACTTTCCTTCAGATTTTTGTTTCTCTTTGCATGCATTTTCTCTATGACCATGCTGATTACAATTGTAGCATTTTCCATTGAATTTTTCTTTCTCATTGCTCCAACATTTTTTTGAAGTATAACATATCTTACCATAGTGACTACAAGTAGGCTTATTCTCTTGAGCTCCTTGTTTGGATGATTCACCTTCTTCTGTATATCCAATTCTTGTTTTTCCTTTTCGTTTGAAATGACTTTGTGATGGGGACACAACCCCAAGCATGGAATGGACACAATAGGAAAGGGAAAATTTAATTAACTGTAAAAATATGCTAGTACACTTAGTGTAGAGAAACATACTCCAAAACATGCCCTATGGGCTTACAATAGAATAAATCTAGAGATAAATTCTTCTCCCAGTACCTTCTCTCAAACTCCACTCCTAACTACCTTTTACAATGCTAGAAATGTTCTTAAATAGACCTTGAAGGGTTAACGATTAGGAATACATTCTTGAAAGTGCTAGTTGGCATCCACTGACCAAATAGAAGGCTCTAGAAGTCATATTAGAAGTCAACACATAATTAGAAGAATCTAGAAACGGTAATCAAAATTGTAGGAGGCATAACTTTTGAACCACAATTGTGATTGACGAATAGTTTACAATTTTGAAAAGCTCTCGAAGTGCTCTATAGCCCTATGGACTAGCTTCACTTGTCCCACATTTTTTAGCCTTGTTCAAGGTCATTTAATGCCCCTAACCTGAATTTGAAGCACTCTTAGGATGTCTCCAAAAATTGAAAAACTGCGATAACTTTCAAACCATGGGGCCTTTTGACCTGATTCTTTTTTTGGAAAGCTCTAAACTACAATGAAAATAATCCAACCAATTTACACCTTCTAATTCACAAAAATGATGGCTCAATTACATACTCCTATTTTTTTGGAATTTACACATCCCAAGGTGATTAAAAACTCTAATCTAGAACACTAATAGTGAAACTGTGAGAGTTGGAACCTTTATTTGACCCAAATGGGTATTTAGAAATGAATACACATGAAACAAAAACTAAATTTAAATACATTTTTTTGGATGACATAGGATTGCCTTTATGCCTCTAGATGCTCTTGCATCAGATACCTAGGGTAGATTGAAAAGCAAACCTACCACTTTATAAATGGTAGAGGAAATTCCAAATGGGAAACCTCAGCTGCTGATATCCAAGTTGAGTCCTCTATCATCCATCCTTTCTACTTGACCATATACTCTTCATACTACCTATTTCTAGTACTCTTGCCCACACTATGATCTAGAATGTCTTCTATCTCCTCCTTCTTAGAAGCAAGAATTGGTCATGGCTCTAACATCGGCTCCTCATCTACACCACCATCATGATAATCTGTTAAGTTTGCAATGTTGAAAATAGGAGAAATGTGAATACCATTTGGCAAATCAACCTCATATGCATTTCCTAAGTCGTGTTTCTTCAAAATTTTGCAAGGGCCAAATTTTGTAATTTTCAGCTTATTTTAAGTACCAATTGGAAATCTTTATTTTCATAAGTGTACCATGACTAGATCCCCTACTTGGAATTCCTTATGTCTTCTCCTTTGATCAGCCCTAGTTTTATACTATTGGTTCATCTTTGTAATGTGTGCTTGGACCTCCTCATGTAGAAACTTGATATGTTTAGCAAATTCTTTAGCTTAAGCACTTGTACTCTCCCCTTGCTCTATCTTCCTCAATTCTAGCACAGTCCTTAAGCTACTTCCATATAGAATTTGGAATGGTGATCTACTAGTACTCCTATTTATAGAGTTATTGTAAGAAAACTCTTCTTATGGTAGAATCAAATCCCACCCCTTGGTCTTATCCCCAACTAAACATCTCAGCAAATTGCCTTGACTTCTGTTTACCATTTCTATTTGGCTGTTAGTTTGCAAGTGATGTGTGGAACTAAATTTCAAATTTGTTCTCAACTTCTTCCACAATGTTCTCCAGAAATACCCCAAAAATTTAGTATCTCTGTCAAAAACTATACTTCTTGGGGGGCCATGTAGTCTTACCACCTCTTTTAAAAACAATTCTACAATATGGTTAGCATCATGAATTTTTTTGCATGGAATGAAATTTGCCATTTTTTAGAACCTATCAACCACCACAAATACTAAGTCATTACTCCTTTGTGTCCTCGGTAATCGAAGAACAAAATCCATAATTATGTCCTCCCATGGTTTTGATGGAATAGGAAATGGCTGATACAGTCCAGTATTGTGACTAAATCCCTTGGAAACTTGACAAATATGACAACTCTATACAAACTTCTTCACATCCTGTGAAATCTGAGGCAAAAGATAATGTTCTCTGAGAATGACAATGGTTTAATCTTGACCAAAATGTCCTATCATCCCTCCACTATGTTTCTCCTAAATCAGATTTTCCCTCATGGAAATCCTTGGAATGCATGATTGAATGCCCTTCAATAACATACCATCCTAAATCAGATAGTCAAACCACTTAGTTCTGTCTACAGCAACAGGCTCTTTACAAGCTTTCCATGCTTTAGCAAAATTAGGATCCTCAGGGTATAGATTCTTGAGTTCACCAAACCCAATTACTTCAACCTACATTACTGTAAGAAACAACTATCTCCTACTTAGTGCATCTGCAACCCTGTTAGATTTTCCACTTCTATGCTTCAACACAAATGTATAGCTCTGCAAGAACTCTACCCACTACCATAGCTCCGATTGACGAACCGTTTACATTTTCAGAAAGCTCTCGAAGTTCTCTATAGCCCAATGGACCAGCTTCACTCATCCCCCATTTTTTGGCCCTATTCAAGGTGATGTAATGCCCCTACCTTGACTTTGAAGCATTCTTAGGATGTCTCCAAAAACTAAAAAAATGCGATAACTTTCAAACTATGGGGCTTCTTGACCTGATTCTTTTTCTAGAATGCTCTAAATTACCATTAAAATCATCCATCCAAGTTACACCTTGTAGTTCACCAAAATGATGACTCAATTACAAACTCATTTTTTTCAGTATTTACACATATTCCAAGGTGATTAAAAACTCTAACTTGCAACACTAATAGTCGAACTGTGAGAGTTGGAACTTTTATTTGACCCAAATGGGTATCTAGAAATGAAAACACATGAAACAGAAACTAAGTCTAAGTAAATTTTTTTGGATAACATAGGATTACCCTTAGACCTCCTGATGCTCCTTCATCAGACACCCAGGGTAGATTGAAAAGTGACCCTATCACTTTATGAATAGTATAGGAAATCCCAAATGAGAAACCTCAGCTGCCAATATCCAAGTTGAGTCCTCTATCAGTCAACCTTTCCACTTGAGTAGATACACTTCATACTGCCTAGTTCTTATACTCTATCCCACATGATGATCTATAATTTCTTTTATCTCCTCCTTCTTAGAAGTAGGAATTGGACATTGCTCTAACATCAGCTCCTCATCTCCACCACCACTTCATATGCATTTCTTCAGTCGTGTTTTTTCAGAATTTTGTGGCGGCCAATTTTTTTCATTTTTAGCTTATTGTATGTACCAACTAGAAATATTTCTTTTTGTAAGTGTATCATGACTAGATCCCCTACTTGGAATTCCTTATGTCTTCTCCTTTGATCAGCCCTAGCTTTATACTATTGGTTCCTCTTGGTAATGTGTCCCTGGCCCTCCTCGTGTAGACACTTGATATGTTTAGCAAATTCTTCAGCTTCAACACTTGTCCTCTCCCCTTGCTCCATCTTCCTCAATTCTAGCACAATCCTTGGGCTACTTCCATATACAATTTTGAATGGTGATCTACTAGTACTCCTACCTATAGAGTTATTGTAAGAAAACTCTTCTTGTGGTAGAATCAAATCCCACCCCTTGGGCTTATCCCCAACTAAACATCTCAGCAAATTGCCCAGACTTCCGTTTGGTCGTTAGTCTACAGGTGATGTGTGGAACTAAATTTTAAGTCTTTTCTCAACTTCTTCCACAATGTTCTCTAGAAATACCGCACAAATTTAGTATCTCTATCAGAAACTATACTTCTTGGGAGGCCATGTAGTCTTACCACACCTCTAAAAAATAAGTTTGCAATATGGACAACATCATGAGTTTTGTTGCATGGAATGAAATTTTCCATTTTGGAGAACCTATCAATCACCAAAAATATTGAGTCATTACCCCTTTATTTCCTTAGCAATCCAAGAAAAAAATCAATACTTATTTCCTCCCATGGCTTCGATGGAATAGGCAATATCTGATATAGTCTAGTATTGTGACTAAATCCCTTGGCAACTTGACAAATCTGGCAACTCTGTACAAACTTCTTCACATCCTATGAAATCTGACGCAAAAACTAATGTTCTCTAAAAATGGCAATGGTCTTATCTCTACCAAAATGTCCTGCCATCCCTCCACTATGTTTATCCTGAATCAGATTTTCCCTCGTGGAACTCCTTGGAATGCATAATTTACTGCCCTTGAATAACATACCATCATAAATCGGATAGTCTAACCACTTAGTTCTGTCTACAGCAACAGGCTCTTTACAAACTTTCCATGCTTCACCAAAATAAGGATCCTCAAGGTACAAATTCTTGAGTTCATCAAGCCCAACTACTTGAACTTGCATTACTGTAAGCAACAACTGTCTCCTACTTAGTGTCCTTGGCAATCAAAGAAAAAAATCCATAATTATGTCCTCCCATGGCTTTGATGGAATAGGAAATTGCCGATATAGTCCAGTAATGTGACTAAATCCCTTGGAAACTTGACAAATCTAACAACTCTATACAAACTTCTTCACATCCTGTCAAATCTGAGGCCAAAAATAATGTTATCTAAGAATGAAAGTTGTCTTATCTCGACCAAAATATCTTCCCATCTCTCTACTGTGTTTCTTCTTAATTATATTTTCCCCTGTGGAACTCCTTGGAATGCATAATTGACTACCCTTGAATAACATAATGTCCTGAATCAGATAGTCTAACCACTTAGTTCTATCTATAGCAACAGGCTCTTTACAAGCTTTCCATGCTTCAACAAAATCAGGATCCTCAGGGTACAGATTCTTGAATTCATCAAACTCAACTACTTCAATCTACATTACTGTAAGCAACAACTATCTCCTACTTAGTCCATCTGCAACATCGTTAGATTTCCCACTTCTATGCTTCAACACAAATGTATAGCTCTGCAAGAACTCTACTCAATAGCATAGTTCTAATTGATGAACTGTTTACATTTCTAGAAAGCTCTCAAAGTTCTCTATAGCCCTGTGGATGTGATTCACTTGTCCCCCTTTTTTTGGCCCTATTCGAGGTCACCTAATGCCCCTAACCTGACTTTGAAGCATTCCTAGGATGTCTCCAGAAACTAAAAAATTGTGATAACCTTGAAACTATGGGGCCTTTTGACCTAATTCTTTTTTTGGAATGCTCTAGATTATAATGACAATCATCCAACCAATTTAAACCTTCTAGTTCACCAAAATGATAGCTCAATTACATACACTTATTTTTTTGACATTTACATGTATCCCAAGGTGATTAAAAACTCTAACCCAAAACACTAATAGTGGAACTGTGAGAGTGGAAACCTTTATTTCACCCAAATGGGTATCTAAAAATGAAAACACCTGAAACAAAAACCAAGTCTAAGTACATTTTTCTGGATCACACAGGATTGCCCTTATACCTCTAGATGCTCTTGCATCAGACACGCAAGGTAGATTTAAAAGTGACCCTGTCACTTTATGAAAGGTAGAGGAAATCCCAAATAGGAAACCTCAGCTGCTGATATTCAAGTTGAGTCCTCTATCGGCCATCCTTTCCATTTGACCATATACTCTTCATACTGCCTATTTTCAGTACTCTTTCCCACACAATGATCTAGAATTTCTTCTATCTCCTCCTTCTTAGAGGCAGGAATTGGACATGGCTCTAACATTGGCTCCTCATCTACACCACCGTCATGATACTCTTTTAAGTCTACAATGTTGAAAATAGGAGAAATGTTAATACCATCTGGCAACTCAACCTCATATGCATTTCCTAAGTTGTGTTTCTTTAGAATTTTATAGGGGCCAAATTTCTTCATTTTTAGCTTGTTGTAAGTACCAGCTAGAAATATTTCTTCTCGTAAGTGTACCATTACTAGATCCCCTTCTTGGAATTCATTATTTCTTCTCCTTTGATTAGTCCTAGCTTTATACTATTGGTTCATCTTTGTAATGTGTGCCTGGACCTTCTCATGTACACACTTGATATGTTCAGCAAATTCTTTAGCTTCAACACTTGTCCTCTACCCTTGCTCTATCTTCCTCAATTCTGGCACAGTCCTTGGGCTACTTCCATATACAATTTGGAATGGTGATTTATTAGTACTCCTATTTATAGATTTATTTTAATAAAAGTCTACTTGTGGTAGAATCAAATCCCACCCCTTGCACTTATCCCCAACTAAACATCTCAACAAATTTCTTAGACTTCTATTTACCATTTCTGTTTGGCCGTCAGTCTATGGGTGATGTGTGGAACTAAATTTCAAGTCTCTTCTCAACTTCTTCCACAATGTTCTCTAGAAATACCCCATAAATTTAGTATCTCTGTCAGAAGCTATACTCCTTGGGAGGCCATGTAATCTTACCACCTCTCGTTAAAACAAGTCTGCAATATGGACAGCATCATGAATTTTTTGGCATGGAATGAAATGTGCCATTTTTGAGAACCTATCAACCATCACAAATACTGAGTCATTACCCCTTTGTGTCCTCGGCAATCTAAGAACAAAATCCATACTTATGTCCTCCCATGGTTTTGATGGAATAGGAAATGGCATATATAGTCCAGTATTATGACTAAATCCCTTGGTAACTTGACAAATCTGACAACTCTATAAAAACTTCTTCACATCTTGTGAAATCTGAGGCCAAAAATAATGTTCTCTAAGAATGGTAATGCTCTTACCTCAACCAAAATGTCCTGCCATCGCTCCACTATGTTTCTCCTTAATAAAATTTTCCCACATGGAACTCCTTAGAATGCATAATTAACTACCCTTGAATAACATACCATCCTGAATCAGATAGTCTAACCACTTAGTTTTGTCTACTGCAACAAGCTCTCTACAAGCTTTCCATGCTTCAACAAAATTAGGATCCTTAGGGTATAGATTCTTGAGTACGTCAAACCCAACTTCTTCAACCTACATTACTATAAGAAACAACTGTCTCCTACTTAGTGCATCTGCAACCATGTTAGATTTTCCACTTCTATGCTTCAACACAAATGTATAGCTCTGCAAGAACTCTACCCACTACTATTTCTCTGATTGATGAACCGTTTACAATTTTGGAATGCTCTTGAAGCGATATATAGACCTATGGACAAGCTTAGCTCATCCCCAATTTTTTGGCTATGTTCAAGGTCATTTAATGCCCCTAACCTAACTTTCAAGCATTCTCAGGATGTCTCTAGAAATTGAAAAATTGCGATAACTTTCAAACCGTAGGGCCTTTTGACCTGATTCTTTTTCTTGAATGCTCTAAATTACAATGGCAATCGTCCAACCAAGTTACATCTTCTAGTTAACCAAAAATGGTGGCTTAGTTACATACTCCTTTTTTTTGGCATTTACACATATCCCAAGGTGATTAAAAACTCTAACCCAGAACACTAATAGTGGAAATGTGAGAGTTTGAAGCTTTATTTGACCCAAATGGGTATCAAGAAATGAAAACACATTTAACCAAAAGTAAGTCTAAATACATTTTTTTGGATGACATAGGATTGCCCTTATACCTCTCGATGTCATGCATCAAACACCTAGGGTAGATTGAAATGTGACCCTATCACTTTTTGAATGGTAGAGGAAATCCCAAATGGAAAACCTCAGCTGCTAACATCCAAGTTGAGTCCTCTATTGGCCATACTTTCCACTTGACTAGATACTCTTCATACTACCTATTTCTAGTACTATTTCCAACACAATGATCTAGAATGTCTTCTATCTCCTCCTTCTTGGAAGTAAGAATTGGACATGGCTCTAACATTAGCTCCTCATCTCCACCACCATCATGCTACTCTGTTAAGTATTCAATGTTGAAAATAGGAGAAATGTGAATACCATTTGGTAACTCCACCTCATATGCATTTCTTAAGTCATGTTTATTCAACATTTTGCAGGGGCCAAATTTCTTCATTTTTAGCTTGTTGTAAGTACTGGCTGGAAATCTTTCTTTTCATTAGTGTACCATGACTAGATCCCCTACTTGGAATTCCTTATGTCTTCTCCTTTGATCAGCCCTAGATTTATACTATTATTTCATCTTGGTAATGTGTGCCTGGACCTCCTCATGTAGACACTTGATATGTTCAGTAAATTCTTCAGCTTCAGCACTTATCCTCTCCCCTTGATCTATCTTCCTCAATTCTGGCACAGTCCTTGGGCTACTTCCATATACAATTTGGAATGGTGATCTACTAGTACTCCTATTTATAGAGCTATTTTAAGAAAACTCTGCTTGTGGTAGAATCAAATCCCACCCCTTGGGCTTATCCCCAACTAAACATCTCAATAAATTGCCTAGAATTTTATTTACCACTTTTGTTTGGCTGTCATTCCGTGGGTGATGTGTGGAACTAAATTTCAATTTTGTTCTCAACTTCTTCCACAACGTTCTCCAAAAATAGCCCAAAAATTTAATATCTCTTTTAGAAACTAGATTCCTTATGAGGCCATGTAGTCTTACCATGTCTCTGAAAAACAAGTCTGCAATATGGATAGCATCATGAGTTTTGTGGCATAGAATTAAATGTTCCATTTTGGAGAACCTATCAACCACCAAAAATACTGAGTCATTACCCCTTTCTATCCTTGACAATTGAAGAACAAAATCCATACTTATGTCCTCGCATGGTTTTGATGGAACAAGAAATGGTTGATATGGTCTAGTATTGTGACTAAATCCCTTGGCAACTTGACAAATCTAACAACTCCATACAAACTTCTTCACATCCTATGAAATTTGATGCCAAAAATAATATTCTCTAAGAATGGCAATGGTCTTATCTCGACCAAAATGTCCTGCCATCTGTCCACTGTGTTTCTCCTTAATTAGATTTTCCCTCATGGAACTCCTTGGAATGCATAATTGACTGCACTTGAATAACATACCATCTTGAATTAGAAATCCTAACCACTTAGTTCTATCTATAGGAATAGGCTCTTTACAAGCTTTCCACACTTCAGCAAAATCAAGATCCTCAAGGTACAGATTCTTGCGTTCATCAAACCCAACTACTTCAACTTGCATTATTGTATGAGACAAATATCTCCTACTTAGTGCATCTATAACCCTATTAGATTTTCTACTTCTATGGTTCAACACAAATGTATAGCTCTGTAATAACTCTACGCACTACCGTAGCTCCAATTGATGAATTGTTTATATTTTTGGAAAGCTCTCGAAGCACTTTATAGCCCTATAGACCAGATTTTCTTGTCCCCCTTTTTTTCCCTATTTGAGGTCATTTAATGCCCCTAACTTGACTTTGAAGCATTCTTAGGATGACTCCAAAAACTAAAAAAATGCGATAACTTTCAAACTGTGCGTCCTTTTGACCTGATTCTTTTTTTGAAATGCTCTAAATTACAATAACAATCATCTAACCAAGTTAAACCTTCTATTTCACAAAAATAATGTTTCAATTACATACTCCTTCTTTTCTTACATTTACACGTATCCCGAGGTGATTAAAAACTCTAACCCAGAACACTAATAGTGGAACTGTGAGAGTTGGAACCTTTATTTAACCAGAATGGGTATCCAAAAATGAAAACACATGAAATAGAAACTAAGTCTAAGTACATTTTTTTGGATGATGTAGGATTACCCTTCTGCCTCTAAATGCCCCTACATCAGACACCCAGGGTAGATTGAAAAGTTACCCTGTCACTTTATGAATGGTAGAGGAAATCCTAAATAGGAAACCTCAGCTCTTGATATCCAAGTTGAGTCCTTTATTGGATGTCCTTTCAACTTATATAGATACTCTTTATACTGCATATTTCTGGTACTCTTGCCCACATAATGATCTAGAATGTCCTTTAACTAATCCTTCTTAGAAGCAGAAATTGGACATGGCTCTACAATCGGCTCCTCATTTGCACCATCATCATGATACTCTGTTAAGTTTGCAATGTTGAAAATAGGAGAAATGTGAATACCATCTTACAACCCCACCTCATATGCATTTCCTTAAAAATGTTTCTTTAGAATTTTGCAGTCCAATTTTTTTCATTTTTAGCTTGTTGTAAGTACTGGCTGGAAATCTTTCTTTTCGTAAGTGTACCATGACTAGATCCCCTACTTGAAATTCCTTATGTCTTCTTCTTTGATCAGCCCTAGCTTTATACTATTGGGCTTATCAAATCCCATGCCTTGGGATTATCCCCAACTGAACATGTTAGCAAATTGCCCAAAACTCTGTTTACCACTTCTATTTGGCCGTCAGTCTGTAGGTGATGTGTGGAACTGAATTTCAAGTCTGTTCTCAACTACTTCCACAATGTTCTCCAAAAATACCCCACAAATTTAGTATCTCTATCAAAAATTATACTCCTTGGGAGGCCATGTAGTCTTACCACCTTTCTAAAAAATAAGTCTACAATATGGATAGCATCATGAGTTTTCTGGTATGGAATGAAATGTGCCATTTTGGAGAACCTATCAACCACCACAAATACTAAGTCATTACCCTTTTGTGTCCTCGTCAATCCAAGAACAATATCCATACTTATGTCCTCCCATGGCTTTGATGGAACAGGCAATGGCTGATATAATCCAGTATTGTGACTAAATCCCTTGGCAACTTGACAAATCTGACAACTCTATACAAACTTATTCACATCCTGTGAAATCTGAGTCTAAAAATAATGTTCTCTAAGAAAGGCAATGGTCTTATCTTGACAAAAATGTCCTTCCATCCCTCCACTCTATTTCTCCTTAATCAAATTTTCCCTCATGGAACTCCTTAGAATGCATAATTGACTACCCTTGAATAACATACCATTTTGAATCAGATAGTCGAACCACTTACTTCTTTCTACATCAATAGGCTCTTTACAAGCTTTCCAAGCTTTAGTAAAATCAGGATCCTCAGGGTACATATTCATGAGTTCATCAAACCCAACTACTTCAACTTGCATTACTGTAAGCAAAAACTATCTCCTACTTCGTGCATCTGCAACCCTATTAGATTTTCCATTTCTATGCTTCAACACAAATGTATAGATTTGCAAGAACTCTACCCACTACTGTAGCTCTGATTGATGAACCGTTTACATTTTTGGAAAGCTCTCAAAGCGATCTATAGCCCTATAGACCAGCTTCACTCATCCCCCATTTTTTTTCCCTATTTGAGATCATCTAATGCCCCTAACCTAACTTTGAAGCATTCTTAGGATGTCTCCAAAAATTGAAAAACTGCTATAACTTTCAAAACGTGGGGCTTTTTGACCTGATTCTTTTTTTGGAATGCTCTAAATTACAATGAAAAATCATCTGACCAAGTTACACATTCTAGTTCACCAAAATGATGGTTGAATTACATACTCCTATTTTTTTGGCATTTACATGTATCCCAAGGTGATTAAAAACTCTAACCCAAAAAACTAATAGTGGAACTGTGAGAGTTGGAACCTTTATTTGACAAAAATGGGTATCCAAAAATTAAAACACATGAAATAGAAACTAAGTCTAACTACATTTTTTTGGATGACACATGATTGCCCTTATACCTTGGGATGCTTCTGAATCAGACACCCAAGGTAGGTTGAAAAGTGATCCTGTCACTTTAAGACCTCAACTCCTAATATCCAAGTTGAGTCCTCTATTGGTTGTCCTTTCCACTTGACCAGATACTCTTCATACTACCTATTTCTTGTACTCTTGCACACACGATGATCTAGAATGTCTTCTATCTCCTCCTTCTTAGAAGCAGGAATTGGACATGGCTCTAACATTGGTTCCTCATCTATACCATCATCATGATACTCTGTTAAGTCTACAATATTAAAAATAGGAGAAATGTAAATACCATCTAGAAAGTCCACCTCATATGCATTTCCCAAGTCATGTTTCTTCAAAAATTTTATAGGGGCCAAATTTTTTAATTTTAAGCTTGTTGTAAGTACTAGCTAGAAATATTTCTTTTCGTAAGTGTACCATGACTAGATACCCTACTTGTAATTTCTTATGTCTTCTGCTTTGATCGGCCCTAGCTTTATACTATTGGTTCATCTTGGTAATGTGTGCCTAGACCTCCTTATGTGGACACTTGATATGTTTAGAAAATTCTTCAACATTAGCACTTGTCCTCTCCACTTGCTCTATCTTCCTCAATTCTGGCACAATCCTTGGGCTACTTCCATATACAATTTGGAATGGTGATCTACCAATATTCCTTTTTATAGAGTTATTGTAAGAAAACTCTACTTGTGGTAGAATCAAATCCCACCTCTTGGGCTTATCCTCGACTAAACATCTCAGCAAATTGCCCAGACTTTTGTTTACCACTTTTTTTTGGCTATCAGTCTACAGGTGATGTGTGGAACTAAATTTCAAGTCTGTTCTGAACTTCTTCCACAATGTTCTAATGAAATACCCCACAAATTTAGTATCTCTGTCAAAAACTATACTCCTTGGGAGGCCATGTAGTCTTACCATCTCTTTGAAAAACAAGTCTACAATATGGACAGCATCATGAGTTTTGTGGCATGGAATGAAATGTGCCATTTTTTAGAACCTATCAACAACCACAAATACTTAGTCATTACCCCTTTGTGTCCTTGGCAATCCAAAAAAAGAAATCCATACTTATGTCCTCCCATGGCTTTGATGGAACAGGAAATGGCTAATATAGTCTAGTATTGTGACTAAATCCCTTGGCAACTTGACAAATCTGACAACTCTGTACAAAGTTCTTCACATCCTATGAAATCTGAGGCCAAAAATAATGTTCTCTAAGAAGTGCTATGGTCTTATCTCAACCAAAATGTCCTACCATCCCTTCACTGTGTTTCTCCTTAATCAGATTTTCTCTCATGCAACTCCTTGGAATGCATAATTGAATACCCTTGAATAACATACCATCACAAATCAGATAGTTGAACCACTTAGTTCTGTCTACAACAACAGGTTCTTTACAAGCTTTTCAAGCTTCAGCAAAATCAGGATCCTCAGGGTACAGATTCTTGAGTTCATCAAACCCAACTACTTCAACCTGCATTACTATAAGAAACAAATGTCTCCTACTTAGTGCATCTACAACCCTATTAGATTTTCCACTTCTATGCTTCAACACAAATGTATAAATCTGTAAGAACTTTACCCACTACCGTAGCTCCAAATTACAAATTGTTTACATTTTTGGAAAGCTCTCGAATTGCCCTATAGCCCTATGGACCAGCTTTTCTCGTCCCCCATTTTTGGCCTTGTTTGAGGTCATTTAATGCCCCTAACTTGATTTGAAGCATTCTTAGAATGTCTTCAAAAATTAAAAAACTGTGATAAGTTTCAAACCGTGGGGCCTTTTGACCTAATTCTTTTTCTGGAATGCTTTAAATTACAATGACAATCATTCGACCAATTTACACCTTCTAGGTTAGCACAATGATGGCTCAATTACATACTCCTATTTTTCTAGCATTTACATGTATCCCAAGGTGATGAAGAACTCTAAACCATAACACAAATAGTGAAACTGTGAGAGTTGGAACTTTTATTTGACCCAAATGAGTATCCAAAAATTAAAACACATGAAATAGAAACTAAGTCTAAGTACATTTTTTTCAATGACATAGGATCACCCTTATACCTCTAGATTCTCCTACATCAGACACCCAGGGTAGATTGAAAAGTGACCTTGTCACTTTATGAATGGTAAAGGAAATCCCAAATGGGAAACCTCAACTGCTGATATCCATGTTGCATCCTCTATTGGCCGTCCTTTCCACTTGACCAGATACTCTTCATATAGACTATTTTTGGTACTCTTTCCCACACAATCATCTGCACCATCATCATGATACTCTGTTAAGTCTAAAATATTAAAAATAGGAGAAATTTGAATACCATCTGGAAACTCCACCTCATATGCATTTCCTGAGTCATATTTCTTTTGAATTTTACATGGGCCAAATTTCTTCCATGACTAGATCCTCTACTTGTAATTCCTTATGACTTCTCATTTGATCAGCCCTAGCTTTATACTATTAGTTCATCTTGGTAATGTGTTCCTAGACCTCCTCATATAGACACTTGATATGGTTAGCAAATTCTTTAGCTTTAGCACTTGTCCTCTCCCCTTACTCTATCTTCCGCAATTCTAGCATAGTCCTTGGGCTACTTCCATATAAAATTTGGGATGGTGATCAACCAGTTCTCTTGCTTATAGAGTTATTCTAAGAAAACTCTTCTTGTGGTAAAATTAAATCCCACCCCTTGGGCTTATCCCCAACTAAACATCTTAGCGAATTGCCTAGACTTCTGTTTGGTCATTAGTCTATAGGTGATGTGTGAAATTGAATTTCAAATCTATTCTCAACTTCTTCCACAATGTTCTCTAGAAATACCCAACAAATTCAGTATCTCTGTCAGAAACTATACTCCTTGGGAGGCCATTTAGTCTTACCACACCTCTGAAAAATAAGTCTGCAATATGGATAGCATCATGAGTTTTGTTACATGGAATGAAATGTGCCATTTTGGAGAACCTATCAACCACCATAAATACTGAGTCATTACCCCTTTGTTTCTTTAGCAATCCAAGAACAAAATCAATACTTATGTCCCCCCATGGATTCGATGGAATAGGAAATTTTTGATATAGTCCAATATTATGAATAAATCCCTTGGCAACTTGACAAATCTGACAACTTTGTACAAACCTTTTCACGTCCTATGAAATCTGCAGCAAAAAATAATGTTCTCTAAGAATGGCAATTGTCTTATCTCTACCAGAATGTCCTGCCATCCCTCCATTATGTTTCTCCTTAATAAATTTTCCTTCATGGAACTCCTTGGAATGCATAATTTACTACCCTTGAATAACATACCATCCTGAATCAGATAGTCTAACCACTTAGTTCTGTCTACAGCAACAAGCTCTTTACAAGCTTTCCATGCTTCAGCAAAATAAGGATCCTCAGGGTACAAATTCTTGAGTTCATCAAACCCAACTACTTCAACTTGCATTACTGTAAGAAACAACTATCTCCTACTTAGTGCATCTACAACCCTATTAGATTTTCCAGTTCTATGCTTCAACACAAATGTATAGCTTTGCAAGATCTCTACCCACTACCGTAGGTCCGATTGACGAACTGTTTATATTATCAAAACGCTCTCAAAGCACTCTATAGCCATATGGACCAGCTTCACTGGTCCCCCTTTTTTGGCCCTATTTGAGATCATTTAATGCCCCTAACTAACTTTGAAGCATTCTTATGGTGTCTCTAGAAACGAAAAAATTGTGATAACTTTCAAACCGTGGGGCCTTTTGACCTGATTCTTTTTTTGGAATGCTATAAAGCACAATGAAAATCATCTAACCAATTTACACCTTCTAGTTCACCACAATGATGGCTCAATTACATACTCCTATTTTTTTGACATTTACACATATCCCAAGGTGATTAAAAACTCTAACCCATAACACTAATAGTGGAATTGTGAGAGTTGGAACCTTTATTTGACCTAAATGGGTATCCAGAAATGAAAACAAATGAAACAAAATCTAAGTCTAATTACATTTTTTTTTATGACACAGGATTGCCCTTATACCTCTGGATGCTCTTGCATAAGACACCTAGGGTACATTGAAAGGTGACCCTGTCACTTTATGAATGGTAGAGGAAATCTTGAAAGGGAAACCTCAGCTGCTGATATCCAAGTTGAGTCCTCTATCGTTCATCCTTTCCACTTGACCAGATACTCTTCATACTGCCTATTTCTTGTACCCTTGCCCACACGATGATCTAGAATGTCTTCTATCTCCTTCTTTGAAGCAGGAATTGGACATGGCTCTAACATCAACTCCTCATCTGCACCATCATCATGATACTCTGGTAAGTTTGTAATGTACAAAATAGGAGAAATGTGAATACCATTTGGCAACTCCACCTCATATGCATTTCTTGAGTCATGTTTCTTAAGAATTTTGCAAGGGCCAAATTTCTTCATTTTCAGCTTGTTGTAAGTACTGGCTAGAAATATTTCTTTTTGTAAGTGTACCATGACTATATCCCCTACTTAGAATTCCTGATGTCTTCTCCTTTGATCAGCCCTAGCTTTATACTATTGATTCATCTTGGTAATGTGTGCTTGGACCTCCTCATGTAAACACTTGATATGTTCAGCAAATTCTTCACCTTTAGCACTTGTCCTCTCCCCTTGCTCTATGTTCCTCAATTTTGGCATAGTCCTTGGGCTACTTCCATATACAATTTGGAATGGTGATCTACCAATACTCCTTTTGATAGAGTTATTGTAATAAAACTCTACTTTTCGTAGAATCAAATCCAACCCCTTGTGCTTATTCGCAGCTAAACATCTCAACAAACTGCCCAAACTTCTATTTACCACTTTTGTTTGGCTGTCAGTCTGCACGTGATGTGTTGAACTGAATTTCAAGTCATTTCTCAACTTCTTCCATAATGTTCTCCAGAAATACCCCACAAATTTAGTATTTGTGTTAGAAACTATACTCCTTGAGAGGCCATGTAGTCTTACCACCTCTCTGAAAAACAAGTCTACAATATGGACAACATCATGAGTTTTTTGGCATGGAATGAAATGTACAATTTTGAACAACTGATCAATCACCATAAATATTGAGTCATTACCCCTTTGTGTCCTCGATAATTGAAGAACAAAATCCATACTTATGTCCTCCCATGGCTTTGATGGAATAGGCAATGGCTGATATAGTGCAGTATTGTAACTAAATCCCTTCGCAACATGACAAATGTGACAACTCTATACAAACTTCTTCACATCGTGTGAAATTTGAGGCAAAAAATAATGTTCTCTAAGAATGGAAATGGTCTTATCTTGACCAAAATGTACTGCCATCCCTCCACTACGTTTCTCCTTAATCAAATTTTTCCTCATGGAACTCCTTGGAATTCATAATTGACTACCCTTAAATAACATACCATCCCTAATCAGATAGTCTAACCACTTAGTTCTGTCTACAACAATAGGCTCTTTATAAGCTTTTCATGTTTCAGCAAAATCAAGATCCTTAGGGTACAGATTCTTGAGTTCATCAAACCCAACTACTTCAACCTACATTACTGTAAGAAACAACTATCTCCTACTTAGTGCATATGCAACCCTATTAGATTTTTCACTTCTATGCTTCAACACAAATGTATAGCTCTGCAAGAACTCTACCCACTACCAGAGCTCAGATTGACGAACCGTTTACATTTTTGGAAAGCTCTCGAAGCACTCTATAGCCCTATGGACCAGCTTCACTCATCCCCCATTTTTTGGCCCTGTTCGAGGTCATTTAATGCCCCTAACTTTACTTTCAAGCATTCTTAGGATATCTCCAAAAATTGCAAAACTGTGATAACTTTGAAACTGTGGGGCCTTTTGACCTGATTCTTTTTTTGGAATGCTCTAAATTACAATGATAATCATCCGACCAATTTACACCTTCTAGTTCACCAAAATGATGGCTCAATTATATACTCCTATTTTTTTGACATTTATACGTATCCCAAGGTGATTAGAAACTCTAACCTAGAACAGTAATAGTGGAATTGTGAGAGTTGGAACCTTTATTTGACCCAAATGGGTATCCAAAAATGAAAACACATGAAAAAGAAACTAAGTCTAAGTACATATTTTTGGATGACACAGGATTGCGCTTATACCTCTAGATGCTCCTACATCACTTTGCTCATTCAACTAATTCATGCATTCTTGGGATTTCATCATCCTTTCATTAGTTTACCTTTCAATGTTTAGATCATTCTGCAATCTTTCAATCTCTGATCTTAGATTCATGATTTCTTCATTTGCATTGGTGAGTTGATCAATGAAGTCTACTTGCTAAAGGGATAATTGTTGAGTTTCATTGTTCTTTCCTTCTATCTATTCTCTTATCTTGTTCTTCTCTTCCATGACTCCACACAATCTTATTGACTAAATTTCTTTCTCTCTTCTTAGTCTTCTTACTTCTTCTTGAAGAGTACTATTTATTTCCAATAGTTCTTTGATTGCTTCATTAGCTTTATCTGTGTTTTTTGAATATATTTCTTCAGTTCTTTCTTCAATGTAGAGTGAATCCTTCATTTGGATTGCAATGTATTTTCTTCTTTTCAAGGTCTACCAGAGTTTCTCTTTTTCTTTCTTGAGTTGTCCAATAGCCAATTCCAAATCTATCTTCTGATTGTCGATAACCTTGTCAAGTCATAATACCTCCATTTCCTTTGATCTTTACTCAAGCTATCAAAATTTTCTCTGAGAACCACAATAATCTTATTCCAATTGTTGAAAATATTATGATAGGCTAAGTTATTGAGAGGGAATTAGTGAATCAATAACCATTTAAATATTGTGACCTAGAAACCTTCCAAATAGTAAGTAAGACTGGGCTGGGATGATACACACTAGCTTTAGTACTACAATATAAATTTGGCCTATTAAGGCTTACAATGATCACTTCTGATGATCTTCCCTATTATAAGAAATAATGACTACTAGGTCAACCTTATAAGATGATTTACAAACATACAATGAAGTATGCACTCGGTAAAGAGATTTACACAATATTATTAGGTCTATCTTGTTAAAGGATTTGACTAAGCAACCTATTAGGATAAAGGAGTAGCTTATCTTTGATTTGCAACTTGTTTTTTGAATGAAATTCCTCTGAGTGTACAAATCACCTTGCTGTGATAGGTATATGTTTGCTACTCCTTATAGTATTGTAGCCTTTGTAATTTTCTCTTTTTCTCCTCTCTAATGATTACATTACTTCTTTATTATTATTTGGATGTGATACAATACATTACATGTATCAATCTAATTACATAATTACAAAGTCAACCACAATAAAATTTTACAAAAATATTACAAAGTTAGCCAAAGTGTTGAAACTCGGGTCCTGAAGACTGATTCAGTGAGGTTCTGATACTTTGCATCAACTATCAATGCTTGAAATTATCATGCATTTGGTAGACATAGAGGCTTGTGTTGGAAATATTCAAGATATAACAAGTTACTAAGAGGGGAGGGGTGAATCAGTAACAATAGAACTTTTAAGTTAATTCAGCATAAACTGGAAAATCATTCATTCACCTAATCTGATGCATGCAAGAGATAAATAAATATTCATAACACATATGCACAAAGATTTTGGTGACCTAGAAACCTTCCAAAATAGAAAGTAAAACTGGGGTGGGGATGAAACCCACAAAGCTTCTTTTCTATAGTAGGAAGTTAGCCGGTTAAGGCATACAATGATCACTTCTGGTGATCTACCCTGTTAGGAGCAAAGAGGATTGCTAGATCCACCTTGTTAAAGGATTTAAAACATACTTTACAAGTATGCACTCTATTAGGAGATTTATACAAAGACTCTTAAGTCTACCTTGTTAGAGGATTTTTAGATGATTCACCTATTAGGATGAACCAATCAAATCTTCATATACCTTGATTAGATCCTTTGCAATAATCACCTCTTGTGATTAATGAAATCTTTACTACACCTTTTGAACCTTGCTAATATACTGCTCTGCTTTTGAATTCACATCTATCTCTTGTATCACAATATGTACATATTCATACATGTCTCTTATCAATTACAACAATTACAAATCTGTATTATACACATATATATACAATTTCAGTAATTATAGATGCAAGGTCAGTTGAACACAAGTAAACAAAATATAACTAAGTCAGCCAAATAGTAAAATAAACTTGAGTTCTTTAGACAGACTTGATGACCTTCTGATACATGGCATCCACTACATTACACGGCATTGTCATGCACTCGGTAGAGTTAGGGGCTCGGTTCATACTAGTCATAGAATGTTGCCTGGAACTCGGTAACCATTGGTGACACGGTAGATATAGTGTCACTCAGTAAAAACTAATTTCTTTGTTAACTGACTGAGCTCGGTTAATACTGATTCCTTCTTCACTCGGTCAATACTGAGTCCATCTTTACTTGGTTAACACTAAGTACATCTTCACTCGGTTAACACTGCGTCCATCTTTAGTCGGTTAACACTGCTTCTATCTTTACTTGGTTAACACTCCACCCGGTTAACACTAAGTGCAACTTTACTTGGTTTGAACTGTGTCTTTGACACTCGGTTTGAACTGTGTCTTCAACGCTCGATTTGAACTATGTCTTCGACGCTCGATTTGAATTGTGTCTTCGACGCTCGGTTTGAACTGTATAATGAGTGTTGTCACTAATGGCAAATACATTTATGCCAACAATCTCCCCCTTTGGCATTAGTGATAAAAACAATTATGAATCAAAGTTTATGTGCAAAATAAAAATGACATATAGTTCAAAATTGATCTTTTTGCAAATCTTGCAACACATATCCTTTTATTTACATATATCTCCCGCATACAATATGTATAGTATTTATAAGTCAATACATATATCTTTTACACAGTTAGCTCTTGAAGTCTATCTCCCCCTTTTTAAAAATAATGCCAAATAGTATATATTTACACAGAGATTCCAAAATGAGAGATAAATTCTAAATGTACCTTGAGAATAAGAGCCAAAGTCTTATCCCAATTTTCTTGCAAAATTTTGTTGGTGGAGAGTGCAATTTGAACTTCTGCAGAGAGTTCAATCATGTGATCTGCAATAGAGAAGTTGTTGTAATGGATCAATGTTTTAGAATGAGCAATATGCTTTTGCATTGTGTCCATGATAGGAAGGATCATATTCTAGATGTCAATTAGATTAGACTTGATCCTTGCTTCCTCTCTTAGCAATTCTTCCTATTTCTTTGACAAAAACCTTATTCTTAGATGATGGGATGAACTTGCACTGTGGTCAGACTGCAGCATTTGGGCACAGACCTTCATATCCGCATCAATTTTATTCAACTTTTCTCTTATTTCCTTCGTAAACTTAGTAACATCATAGAGTTTTCCAAAAAGTGAAGTTACATTATTAAAAGAATGTTCAAAATTACTCAAAATTGTAGACAATTCTACCTGTTTTACTGCAATATGCTGAGCAATGTGCTCAAGCACCTTATTGTCAAATTTGTTCTCTGCCTTTTCAATCAATTTCTCTTGGCTGGAATTTTCCTCATTAAATTTATATAAAACCTCTTCTAACTGAATCAAAATGTGTTGAGTAGAATCTACTTCAACACCTATAGCATCTGTTATGATATTCTTAGCATTCTCAATAATGCTATATTCCTGGTCTCTCTCATGCCTCAGCTATTTTTGCCTAGCTTTCTACTCTAAAAGCTAACTGAGCATTCTCATTTCATCAACTGATGCAATATCTAGCTCTATCTTAGGAATGACAATGTCCTTATCCAGATCTATTTCCTAATCCACTGCCTTACTGGAAAACATGTATCTCTTTGGTTTTTTTGCAGTGACTGCACCTTTTCCCTTTGAAATTGAAACAATAGTTGATGATGCTGGACTAGCTGACAAAATTGGAATAGTACTAACTAGAGAAAGACTAAGAGAAGTGCTAATAGTATCAAAAATTGGTGTTGCTCCCAAAATTGTTGTACAGGATGGAGTGGAAGAACTATCAGTTGCCAAAATTGGAGTAGGAGAAGTCAAAATTGTAGTACCTGTAGGTACACTTACTGTACACTCTACAGTAGAAGTTGATATACTTGAAAAGCTTACTGCTGTGACTGAGGATAACTCGGTCAAAGAAGATGGCTGCAGCTCAGTTAATGAAGTGGTAGACACTTGCATAGATGGTACCCAGAGCTAAGAGGAGACAGGTGAAGATTGATCAATTGATGAGGCTATTGAGCTCACAATCTCACTAGTAGAAGCTATCTCCATAGTTGATGTACCTATTTTAGGTGGAGAGTGAGGAAGAGATGCAATGACTTCGGCTGCAATTATTAGTGGATCTTCTTCCTCCTTAGCTTGTTCTGCTTCTTCCTTCATTTCTCTTTCGGCTTCTTCCTCAACTTCTAACATTAATGATTGCAGGTCTTCTACAATGTCTTCAATGTCATTACCATCATCATCATCATCATCATTATCATCACTGTTGTTATTGTCCTTGATTTCAAAAGTATCATCACTAGGTTTGTGTAGATGATAGATATTTTTCCACATGTTTGTTGCATCATTTACTACATGCTCAATGTCTTTGAAAAGTATCAAACAAGTGTGGAATCTAATCATCATGTTACCTTTGTGGTCTTTCAATGATTTCTTTACTTCAACATCAGTGAGACTCAGCAGGAGATTTCTTAGGGTCTTCTCATAAATGTCTTTGACAGTCTTGGTTGCAGCTTCCCATCTTGGTTGCAACCTCTCCAATAGCTCTTTGGAGATCTGAGAGTCTATCTGGTCTGGGGAGTATTTCCATTTACCCTTTTTATTCAATACCAATTCTTCAATCTGCACTTTCTCCTATTCTGTTTTGGTTTCAAACTTCAATGCTTTGAAGTTTGTGAAGCTAGCTCCTGAATCTAATTGCTTCAGTCTTGCCTCAATGGTGAGTGGAGGCTTAACAAGTACAGGTTCCTTCTTTCCCTTTCTTGTTCTCCTAGAGAACTCTATAGTAGTTTTCTTTGTAGGTTTGGTGATAGTCACCTTACCTTTCTTTCATTGAGGCTTTTCTTCTTTTTCAGACTCGGTTTCCTCCTCTTCTTCATGTTCTCCTCTCCCTTCTGTTATCATGAGAGGGCCAACATCTGTTTTCAGTCTGGCTATGCTCCTCTTTCCTTTGCTAATGGCCTAAGGGATTTTAATTTGAAGCTCAATTCTGGCCTTAGCTTCATCATATGTTCCAAAAATTGGTTGCCTTGGGTCTACAGGTTCATTTACCAGTGCTTCTATGATGTCCCTGGTTTCATCAATATTTACCTCATAGGGAAGAGGTTTCACCCATGCTACCCGAGGCCTGACTGCCTATGTGTATACCTTGTCACAGTCTACCATGAAACATACATCTTCCTTGTACTCTTCAACAAGCCTTGGAGGAATTTGGAACCTATTGTTCATTCTTTCCTTAAATTCTTCAAAATAACTATCCAAAACACTGTCAAAAGTTTCACCTAATTCGGCGATGAATTCTTTAATTTGATAAAGAATTGGGATATCCTTTTCCCATACTATTGATCCTTTAGATGGAAAGGACTTTAGAACATAGAAAAACAAACAAATCAAAAGTGAACCAAATTTACAAGAGTTGTTCTTGGAAGTCCTTATGCTTTCCATATTTTTATTGAATTGGGAAAAAAGAAATTTTGATAAATCAAACTCTACATTCTTCTTTACTAATTTATATGCCAAATCCATAGCTTCATAGGATACACTATTTGGATGGCTTTAACTATAGATTTTATGAGCAATGACATGAATGGAAAATCTCAATTCAACATCAGTTACTATACTGAGCTTAAGTCCTCTGCCATCCCATTCCGCTTGGGTTAGTCTCTGTAATTATTCCCGACCTAGAGTTTTGGTAGTCTTGGCTTTGCTCAACATGGGGAGTCCAATAATTTTGCTAATCATTTTCTTAGTGATACATACTGGTTTCTCTAACCACAATTGGCCATTGTGAACCTAATTGAGTACATACCTAACCCATTTTACTTGAAATTTCCTTGGTAAATGCAAAATATGGGTTAACCCTTTTGTTTCAAGATGTTTATGTTCGGGTTTCAAGGTTCCATATATGCTAATTTCACCTAGGGCATTGTCAATTTCTAGGTTTCCAAGTTCTTGAATGGAATACTTGAAATGAGAGCGAATGTCATTAATAAGAAGTACCTTTGGAGGGATTTGTGACTGAGCACCATTAGGGTCCAATGATTCTGCAATTGCTGGTGCCAATTTGAAGTTTGGGGTCTTCAATTCCTCTCCTCTAACCAGCATTTTTGAACCTTTCTTTGTCTTGGAGCTGCCACTTCCGGATGCCATTGCTACTCGGTAGGTGTGGAAAACTTTTGAACAGATTCTTTGCCCTTTTGAAAAAAAATTTGCTCGAAAATGCTTTAAGCTCACTCTGGAATCACAGAAGATAACTAAGCTCTTTATTTGGAGTGAAAAATGAGATCAAATTTTACCCCTTTTGACAAAAAAATTTCCATAAATGTTTTGGTACGATGGTAGAAAAAATGACAGGTTGTCATCCACTAGCTCGGTAGATATTATCAACTCGGCGATCAAATGAAAACATTGAAGTACCAACCTAACTCGGTTAGGTCACGAACCAACCTTGCTCAGTTGACACAACTCATTCAATGAAACTTTGTTGTGCCTAACCGAACTCGGTAAAGTCTCTTACCGACCTACCTCGGTAGCTGCTACTTGGTTAATGAAGCTTTGTTACACCCGACCGAACTCGGTAAAGTCTTGAACCATCCTGAAGTCAAAGTGTATCTGAAATACTAATTTGATCATCCTTCTTCCTTTGGAGCTTCTTAGGATAAATCTTGGAGGATGCAATTCCAATCTTTCTTTTATGAATATTAATTGGAAATGGTGGAATCACCCATTTCTTGAGTGACATTTCCATTACTTGATTTATTTTGCTCGGTAGATTTTGGAATCCATTATTGCTTCATTTGCTTCCAAATGTTGTCTGCTTTGATTTTATTCTCATCTTCAGTTCTTTTGATATTCATGCAATTTTTAGCTATATGACCAAGTTCTGTACATGTATAGCATCTTACTGTAGTGTCCTTTTTCCTTAGGTGATGTCTAGCACAATTTATGCCAGAATGTCCATATTCTCCACAATAGTGACATCTGCACTAGGTGTTGTAGTCCCATCCAAATATGGCTTTGACAATCTATTTAGCTGGATTGAATGATTTTGTTTTACATTGGAATTCTTTGTGACCATACTTTTTGCATTTGTGACAGTTGCCCTCAAATTTTGGTTTTTCTTTACACTCATTTGCCTTATGACCATGCTGATTGCAATTGAAGCATTTTACACTAAATTTTGCTTTCCCATTGCTCCAAAATTTGTTTGATGTATGTCCTAACCTGCCATAGTGATTACAAGTGGGTCTTTTATTCCTTTGTTCACCTTGTTTGGAGGATTCACCTTCTTCCTTGTATCCAAGACCAGCTTTACCCTTTTGTCTATGAAGGTTTTCCTCATTTTGTTGATTTAATTGATTTATATTTTTTTGGGATTTCATCATTCTTTAATTGACTTGCCTTTTAGAGATTAGGTCATTTTCCAAGCTTTCATTGATTTGTCTCTTAGTTCTTAAGTCACTCTATAGACTTTCATTGATTTGCTTTTCAATGTTTAAATCATTCCTTATTCTTTCATTTTGTGCTCTGAGAATCCTGATTTCTTCATTTGCATTAGAGAGTTGGTCTATAAGATCTTCATGCTGATGGGATTGATTATGAATTTCATGACTTCTATCTTCCAATTCTTCTTGTGCTTTGTTTCTTTTTTCCAAAACTTCACATAGCTTGATTGACTGTATTTCTTGCTCTCTTTTAAGCTTTGTTACCTCTTCTTGCAAAGATCCATTCTTTTCTAGAAGTTCTTTGATTGCTTTGTTAGCTTCTTCTAAATTACTTGATGGTAAAAAATCTTCAATCCTTTCTTCAACATAAAGATGGTCAATCATTTGTCTTGCAAGTTCCTTTCTTCTTTTTAGGGATTGAGAAATTTGTTCCTTTGCTTCTTTGAGTTGAACCATGGCCATTTCTAGATCTAACTTTTCATTTTCTATAACTTTCTCCTGTCTGAATATCTCCATTGACTTTGATCTTTGCTCAAGCTGTCAAGCTTTGTCCTGAGAACCAAATAGCTCTGATAGAAATTGTTGGAAATATTCAAGATATAACAAGTTACTGAGAGGGGAGGGGTGAATCAGTAACAATACAACTTTTAAGTTAATTCAGTATAAACTGGAAAATCATTCATTCACCTAATCTGATGCATGCAAGAGATAAATAAATATTCATAACACATATGCACAGAGATTTTGGTGACCCAAAAACCTTCCAAAATAGAAATTAAAATTGGGGTGGGGATGAAACCCACAAAGCTTCTTTTCTATAGTAGGAAGTTAGCCGGTTAAGGCATACAATGATCACTTCTGGTGATCTACCCTGTTAGGAGCAAAGAGGATTGCTAGATCCACCTTGTCAAAGGATTTAAAACATACTTTACAAGTATGCACTCTATTAGGAGATTTATACAAAAACTCTTAAGTCTACCTTGTTAGAGGATTTTTAGATGATTCACCTATTAGGATGAACCAATCAAATCTTCATATACCTTGATTAGATCCTTTGCAATAATCACATCTTGTGATTGATGAAATCTTTACTACACCTTTTGAACCTTGCTAATATACTGCTCTGCTTTTGAATTCACATCTGTCTCTTGTATCACAATATGTACATATTCATACATGTCTCTTATCCATTACAACAATTACAACTCTGTATTATACACATATATATACAATTTTAGTAATTATAGATGCAAGGTCAGTTGAACACAAGTAAACAAAATATAACTAAGTCAGCTAAATAGTAAAATAAACTTGAGTTCTTTAGACAGACTTGATGACCTTCTGATACATGGCATCCACTACATTACACGGCATCGTCATGCACTCGGTAGAGTTAGGGGCTCGGTTCATACTAGTCATAAAATGTTGCCTGGAACTCGGTAACCATTGGTGACTCAGTAGATATAGTGTCACTTAGTAAAAACTAATTTCTTTGTTAATCGACTGAGCTCGGTTAATACTGAGTCCTTCTTCACTCGGTCAATACTGAGTCCATCTTTACTTGGTTAACACTAAGTACATCTTCACTCGGTTAACACTGCGTCCATCTTTAGTCGGTTAACACTGCTTCTATCTTTACTTGGTTAACACTCCACCCGGTTAACACTAAGTGCAACTTTACTTGGTTTGAACTGTGTCTTTGACGCTCGGTTTGAACTGTGTCTTCAACGCTTGGTTTGAACTATGTCTTCGACACTCGATTTGAACTGTGTCTTCGACGCTCGATTTGAACTGTATAATGAGTGTTGTCACTAATGGCAAATACCTTTATGCCAATAGCTTGGTCTACACTAATCACTTCCAAGTAGTATTTAACTTAGTTTTTGTTGGTGTCTCAGTAAATGCTATGTAACTCAACATATGAACTAAATCACTTGATTAACAATGCATAGCTTGATCAATTCTATTACTTCAAGCTCAATATAAATTGAGTCCCTTGGTTAACAATAAGTAGCTTGGTTAATACTGGACTCACATCAGATCAACTATGAACTCACTAAGAACTACACAACTCAGCTTGCAGTAGTAAACTTCATATATAATGAGATGCTTAGTTTATACTAATGATCATCAACTTTGTAGTAATTTCTCAATGCAAATTGAAATCTGTCCAAAGGACTTGGTAGCAACTATAGAACTTGGTAACAACTAAAATTCTTGGTTAATATTGTTAAATGTACAATATGCTCAATATAATCTTGCAATCTAAACAAGTTTATACCACTAGTAAAAAACATGACTTGTGCTCAATATACACTAAATTAGACTTTTACTGAGCCCCAACTAATTTTTTTCCTCGCTAGCACTAACTTTTCTCAACACCTACTATCGATTCGTTCAAGCTTCATAAAAAAATTTGTTTAACTTGTTCTTCTAGACTCTCTTATTATAACCAACCTTTGCAACCTTAATTAGATTATCAATGCACTATGATATCATTGTCTTAGTTGATTCTTGTATTCCTTTAAATATCATAACTCAACCTTTCATCTCGGTGCTATTGTTACATCTTTTGATCAAATCCTCTTCATCAATCAAATAGGTGATAGTACTTAAATGATATTAGCAATTGTCTTAGCAGAGGAAAAAGCATGTTTCACATCAGTCTAAAAATAATGATTGAAACACATTTATCATACTTGTAAAAATCTATTTTCAACAATTTACTTCTTAACAATCTCCCTATTTGACATTGATGAAAAACCAAATTGATCAACCAAACTGACTTGGTTAAAAAAAAAAAGAACAACAAAATACCAAAAAGAAAATAATTTCCTATATTGAAATCTCTCCCTCTATCAGTAACTTTTCATCTTTTGAATAGGTTATACAACAATTTTTTTTGTTTTGATCAATAGATAATCAATAATCAATTAATCCTTATGACTCCCTCTAAATTACTTCTTATTCCTCCCTTCTATAGTATCTCCCTCTTACTAGGTACCTAGATTTTATCAATAGATACACTTCCTTTCTTAGTAGTCAACATTTCTCCCTCATACCATTTGTTAACATTTCTCCCTCTTTGTTTTATCTCTTATATTTCTCTATCTTTGACCAAAATTCCAATGACTTGTCATCTTGATGCAATGCAAGGCAAGGAGTATCCCTAAAGGAGGTGTCTTAGCACCTAGCAATGTAACCACATAGCAAAAACACAACAATAAGAAGCAATAATACAATATTGGATACCAAATCACAATAAATTTTTCATAAATATAACTAATTATGTGCAATATGCATAGCTATAAGGCCTTCTAGGTTAGGTCCAAATACAAACAACAATTACAAAATTAATTCTGCAAGATCCAACAAGATCCAACTTACAAACCAATCTCATCTAGTCTAGATACACAACTAGATAAGAACACCAAGAAGAATCCACACTTGTACCCTCATGTCCATCAAGAAATCCTCTAGTTCCTAAGCCATAGCTCTAGCTCTTCAAATTCATAACTATTTTTCATTCCATCCCAACTAAATCACAATCCTACAATAAACTACCTCACATTTGGTGCTCTATCCATAGAATCAGGACAAATTGCTCTTTAGCTACTCCCCACACTCAAATTAATGAATAAAAGACTCCAAAAGATCCCTACTTATACTAATCTAAGCCACAAGTCATCCCTAAATGCTAAAAACTAAAATACTTGGAAGAGCCATAAGTCAGCCTACAACAACAATTAAATATCTAGAAATTGATATTTAAGAAAAATTGTAATATCTCCTAGCTCTGATTGAATTAGAACTTTTACTTTGAATCAAAGGTAGAAATTTAGGTCCTCTAAAACCTCATTAAGGAACAAAGTCTAAATCATCAAGGATATCTATGCATCCATCCAAGTCATGCATAGAAAATTGTTGTGCAAAACTGCAAGAAAATTGATACTCTAGGAGAATCACCATATCTCCCAACTTATAAGGAATTAAAATTTGTACCTTTAATAAAAAAATTTAATCTAGGACCTCCTTAATCCATAAATTTTTTATCCTCTCATTAATTGTGAAAAATTAGTTACACATCTCTCAATAGGCACCTAGAAACAAGAAAAACATAGTTCCAGTAGCAAAGTAAAATCAACAAAAACTTCAACTCAATCCATCCAAAATCTATGTAATCATCAAGAAAGGTTCTCTAACATATATCCAAAACATCCCTTACCATGAAATAATAACTCTACCAAAATCCAATCTTGATTCTCTTGCATCGAACTCGCCAAGTAAATAGAAAGGTATGTTCCATACTTGAATGCCCAAAGAAAGATCTGCAACAAACTTTGTCTTTACCAAAGGCTTCCACTTCATCAAAGTTAATAAAAAAAATCTCAAAATAAACCATATATGATTCATCCACTAAAATATCAGAACCAAATACATATCAAAAACCTATTCAGTATGCTCACACCAAAGAAAAAACTAAACATAAAGATTCAACAATAAACCCTCATCCACATCAACAACTAGTGAATCCACACCAATTGCAACAAACTACATATCAATAGTAGCATGTAGATTCAAATGCCCAATAAGAATAACTTGTAAATCCTTAGCCATTTCACCCAAAGTAAAATTATGAACATACATATCCATAGTATCATGTAGATCCAAAATCAAATGAGCAACTAGTGAATCCACACAAGCAACATCAAACTACACATCAATAGATACATCTATACCCTTAATCATCTCAGTAACAACATATGAATTTAGATCCATATCAAAAAACATATGAAAATCCTCATAATTAGTAATCTATACAATCTCATTGCTCACAATATGATGCTTCACAATACACAACTCATCACCAACAATAACCAAATCATCTATGACCAAGTGCTCTACAATTTCCATGTTAGACCCAACTGACTAATCATGAAAACCAATGTCTATCTGAACATCAACAAGGTTAGGAATATCTTCAGCAACAACCTTCAACTACTCTACAATTTTTGTATCAAACTCCACAATCTAATCAAAAAAACCAACCTCTTCCACCTTCACCTTGTCATGCCATCTTCTCTCATGAACAAGTCTCTTAACTAGCCAAAGAACTCTCTTCTGGATTGGTAAATTCCAGCTCCAGAAACATATTTTCAAACCAAGCAACCCTCTCCTTAGCATGATCAGCCAAACTAGCTTCATATAGAGTAGACATCTTAGAAAAATTCCTCTCTACTAAATCATGAAGATTTGCAATCATCTTAGGGTCCAATCCTCTTGAAGACATCTCCTAAGGACTTCATAAATCCTCTATAACAAACCCTTCCCATGCTCCTTATGATAAACCAAAATTGTTTTCAAGACAGATCACAACCTGTCACCTTGCATGAAAAATTAGGAACCACATCACAAGTCTAGGACCATGGATCTACAATCCACAAAATCTCTATGAACATGCCTCAGCAAGATCCATCTTCCATCTTTGCATCCATCAATCTGTCTGCAATCCCTCTATAATTTCAAGCTAGAACCATGATTTTCCAACTCAAAATCAAGAGATCTAGGACTTCAAAAAGAAAATGCACCACCAAATCAAGATCAAATCAGATCTACTTCTCCAACCTAATTCCTAGTGCAAACTAGCTTAATTTCGGCAATCTATCTACACAATCAAGAACAAATTTCACTTTGATATCATCTAATGTAGTGCAAAGATGGGAAAGAATAGGGCCTAGAGTACTATCTATAGTTAAACATGCACATTATATTTCTTTATAATTTGGGAGATATGGTAGTTCTCCTAGAGTATAAATTTTTAGGAGTTTTATATGATAGTTTTTTGTGCTTAACTTTCAAGATGGATGTGTACTTATCCTTGATGAATCAGCTTTGGTGCCTTTAAGGAGTTTTAGTGGACCTAAAGTAATACCCTTAGTTTGAGGCATTAGTTCTAATCTAATCAAAGCTAGGAGATATCACAATTTCTCCCAGATATAAGTTTTTAGACATTTAATTGGTGTTGCAAGCCAACTTGTGGCTCTTCAATTATTTAATGTTAAGTTTTATCTAATTTAGAATTGCTAGGCCAACTTGTGGCTTAGATTGGTATAAGTAGGGATCTTGTGGAGTCTTTTAGTCATGGAGTCAGGATAGAAGGAAGGATAGATGTGAATCTAAAGAGCTAGAGATACAACTTAGGAACTAGAGGATCTCTTGGTGGACCTAAGGACACAAGTGTTGACTCTTCTTGTTCTTCTTATCTAGTTGTGTATCTAGACTAGCTGCAAGTGGTTTTGTATGATGGATCTTGTTGGATCCTACAAAATTGATTTTGTAATTGTTGTTTGTATTTGGCCCTAATCCAAAAGGCCTTATAGCCAGGCATATTGCATGCAATCAGTTATATTTTATGGTAATTTTTTGTAATTTGGTGTCATATTTTGAATTTTTTCTTCTTTATATCATGTTTATGTTGTGTGGTTATATAGTTGGGGGCTAGGACATCTCCTTTGGGGATTCTGTCTAGCTCTTCAAATTCACATCTATACTTCATTCTATCCCAACTCTATTACTAAAAGACTTCCAAAGATTCCCACTTATACCAATCTAAGCCACAAGTCATCCTAGCAATCATAAATTAAATAAAAATTAAGATTAAATACTTGAAGAGCCACAAGTTAGCCTGTAACATCAATTAAATGTCCAAAAAATGATATTTGAGTAAAATTTTGATATCTCCTAGCTCTGATTAAATTAGACTTCATGCTTTGAGCTAAGGGTAATAATTTAGGTCTACTACAACTCCTTAAAGGTGCAAAGGCTAAGTCACCAAGGATAAGTGTGCATCCATCCCAAAAGTTAAGCACAAAAACCTATCGCACAAAACTCCTAGAAATTGATATCTAGTAGAATTTCCATATCTCGCAACTTGTAGGGAATTAGAACATGTTCCTTTAGACAAGGATATTAAACTAGGCCCTCTTCAATCCATGAAATTTGAATTCCCTCTTTTGTTATGAAAAACTAGTTATATGGCCTGCAATAGGCACTGAGAAACAAGAAAAACATAGTTCCAGTAGCAAGGTAAAAACAATTCAACTTCAACCCAATCCATCCAATCTCTATGCCATAGTGAAAAATGGTTCTCCAATGTGTGTCTAACACATCCCTAACCTTGAAATCCTAACTCCACCAATATCAAAGATCGATGCTCCTACATCATATCTTAATATAAAAGTATGGAATTCTTTAATTTCTCTTTAGTCACCTTTCTTGTGACTAAATTGTAGTTTCAGCATCGTGCTTACTTTAGGTAGCTCCTAAAGTAAGATCCACTGCATCAATGTGTAACACATGTCAATCAACTTGTTTGATGTAGGGAACTCATTTTTTTTCTTAGATAGCCTTTGATAGGGATATTTCCCCTAGTTCACCTCTGAGATACTCATAAGCATCCTTTGGTAATGCTTTTGTGAAGACTCAACAATTTTCTCCTTTGTGTTAACATATTCCATCTTCACCTCCATATCTTTAACTAATTCTTTTAAGTAATGATACTTGATTACAATGTGCTTAGTCATTGTGTGTGTCATAGGATTCTTTGATATATTTATAGAACTTGTATTATCACAATAAAATATCACCAGTTCAATGACGTCTTCCCTCATACCTTTGAGTAGCTGTTTAATCTATACAATGTTTGTATAATTTATAGCAGCAACAACATATTCAACTTCAGCAATAGATTGTGAAGTGTAGTTTTTTTTTTCTTGCTAGTCCATGTAACTAGCCTCTTACATAAGAAAAATGTTCCTCCATTGGTGCTTTTTCTATCATTAATATTTATATTCTAATTAGTATCAATATAGGCTCCTAACTCAAAATTTTCATTTTTTTGATAATATAGATAGTATTCCTCTATTCATTTTAGATATCTCATTATTCTCTTTATAGTCATCAAATGATTCTCTCTAGGATTAGTAGAGAATCTTGCAACCATCCCAATAGATAATACAATATTAGGTCTTCTGTGTACTACATATTGTAATTTTACAATCATAGACCTATATAATGTTTGATTTACTTGACACCATAGGTATACTTACTGGTTTAGAATCCTCTAATCCAAAAAAATTTAGTATATGCTTGACATAATTTGACTAAGTGATGTATTTACCATATTTTATCTAATCTACTTGAAAACCCACAAAGAACTTGATCTCTCCATCATAGAGATCTCAAATTCTTGCTTCATTTCATTTACAAAAGCCTTATATAAAGCATCTTAACCTCCAAATATGATATTATCAACAAAAAAATCAAATAATAGAATGCCTTTTCCTTTCTCTATCTTCATGTACAAATTGTTGTTATCATCATTCCTTTCAAATCCAATCTTCACAAGATAATTATGAAGTTTCGCATACCATGCTCTTGGTACTTGTTTCAAACCATATAAAGCTTTGTGTAATCTACATACCATGTTGTTATTGTTAACATAAACAAATCCTTCTGGCTATTCTATCTAAAATTCATCCTCTAATATGCCATTCAAAAATGAAGATTTAACATCCATTTCATAAGCTTTAACACCTTTGTATGCAGAATAGTAGAGCAAAGTTCTTACTCCTTCCATTCTAGCAATAGGAGCAAATGTTTCTCTATACTCAATTCCTTCTACTTCTACATATCCTTTGCAGACTTTATCTAGCTTATTTGTGTATACCCACTTGGTGCTAGTCACATTTTTGTCTTCTAGTCTAGGAACTAGAGTCCATGTCTTATCTTTCTCAATTTGTTCAATCTATTCTTCAAATGGCTTTACTCTAGTCCACATCTTATAAGGAATCTTTTACAATTTATTGTTCTTTCATGCTTAACTTTTCGTTGGTTTAGCATCTTTAAAGATAATGTCTCTTGACATTTAAAGATAATCTTGGTTCAGCTCTAGTTTCTTCATTTGGTCTATCTACTTTAGAGTCACTATGTACATCTTTATCAGGTAGTTCAAGATCTCTCTCATGTACACTAATATCTAAATCAAAATGTGCCTCAACTTCATCCTATAACTCGACATCTAAATATAGCTCATGTAGTGCCTCTCCCATTTGACTTCTATAAGTCATCCTGATGGATGCAACCTTGCTAATCTTTTGTTGTGATGGATTATGATTGCGACCCTGAGTGATCTACATTGTCGAGGTGTTTGGATTTATATTTTTGTATGAGTTGCTTTGTTTATGCTTTTGACTGATCTATGAGATTATGATGTGATTTTTGGTTCACTGAGGTTTTTTCCAGTGGTTACCATGATCGATGTGGTATCTTGAGGTTGTTTTGTGATTACCTTGAGATGTGTGTAGAGATTGCACTATGTTCTATTACCATGCTACACTGGACTAGGTTCCTATAGCAGTGGTTAGTCATGTTTATGATAGTGTTTGCTTATGTGTTTTAAGTGCCTTTTTAATGCAGAGTAATCAATCATTATTAAATGCTTAAGTAATTTTAATGGATTTTTCATGTGGGATTATTTGGTTATGTGCTACGGACATTTACCTTGTTATATTTTTTATTGGGGAGATATTTGTACTCATGTATGTTACATTTGAGAGGACCTGAAGGTCATTTGTTACACTTTGATTTCAATATCATGGATTTTAGACTACTATGCTGTTTAGTTAATCATATTGCATGATGATGCCATTTTGAGATGACTGTGTGTTTTATGATGATATCTGGTTATTTGGTATTTGGACATATATCTAATTATGTTATGTGATGGATTTAATGCTATGGTTATTTACTTCATTCCTGCATTGTTATGCTTTATGTGAACATGAGTGATGTAAATAGATTATTTTAATATAATTAAATAAATTGTCAAATTAGGTAATTTAACGCATTATTGCTTTGGCTATGTTATTATATGCAATTGCACTTGATCATGTTGTTTAGTGTGCAGGATTTATATCCCTGGTAGTGGCACATGGAGTTAGTGATTCAGCCATTCATATTTTACCAATGTTGTCCTTATATGGTCAACGTATCCTTTATTAAAATATTTAAATTAAACCTTTCGGTGATTATTAAATCTGAACTCATTTGCATTATGTGATTAGACCAGTAAGCATGTCTATGCATTTAGAGGTTCGCATTGTCGTGAAAGTTATTAAGGAGATTTATGTGTTTTTGGGTTTTTGGGCTTTTAAATTGATTTATTTTAATTTTTGGCAGCTTTGACATAGATGAATTCCTATTTATAGGAATAGTCTATTTTTGTTTGGGTCAATTTGGGGTTTAACTAGGTTGGTTGGTTATTTTCCCTAATTGATTATTCACTCGAAAAGTGAATAAGTATCCAAAGAGGAATTTAATTCTTCACTTCTCACTTTTGAATTGGAAAGTTGGAGAGTAAAACCCAAAATCCTCTTCATGAGGATCTACTATTCTATTCGTTGTGGGAGCTACGGGCGTGGGATCATTGCGAGGTTGGGCTCTTTGGATCCAGCACGGGGAAACCTTGTATTGCCACGATTTTTAACTACTTCTGCAAGATATTTATTTTATGGTTCAGATTCCCATTTTGCCCTTTTGGTTGTGAGGTAGGGCTTTCCTATTTTATTGTTTTTTCTCTATTTCTGCTTCTATTTTTGGTAGCTATTTGTTAGGAGGTTGAGAACTAGTGTTCCCCTCCATTTCTATATGCTAGTTCTACCCGGTTGGGCGGGTATGAACATTTTCCTATTTTTCGGGATGAGGGTTTGGAGTTTTTCACCGTTATGCTAGCCGTTTTTGCATACGGTGTTTGATTTCATTTATTTTTGGATTTTTTTCATTTTTGAACCCAAAGGCCAAATGGGTTTTAATTTTGAAGTTTTCCAAATTTTTGGAGTTTTTACCTTGTTTTGCATGCCATCCTATTTTCTTGGGTTTTCTTGGCACAATGTAGGTTTTCGACCTTGATGATCCATTTGGATATTAGTCAGACCACTTTTGCACTTTTATGTTGCATTGGGATGCGTGTCACACCCGTACTCCCAACGTTGTGTTTGGTTGAGTAATTTTATACTTCTTATTGTTTCTTTTGGACCTTTGCTTTTGTTTCATGAACACTAGGATTCTTGTAGAATCCATACTCTTAGATTGAGGTCGGTTGAGTGAGTTCATGATGTTTGGTCTTGTTGCATCATTGAGATTCATGTAGAATCCATACTCTCAGATTGAGGCCGATTGAGTGATTTAATGATGTATGGTTTTATTGGCTTTGGGATTCATGTAGAATCCATCCTTCCTGTGTTGCTTTCTGTTAGGTGTTTTCTTTGCATTTTGTTCTCATTCCTGTCCTTGGGTTATGATCTTCATGATGGTGGTACACCACACACAAGTACGAGTGCATACATTTTTTGGGTGACTTGCGAGGCCAGATCTTCCGTGGATTTGTCAAAAGTTATGATCATTAGGGTTGGGATGGGAGTATGCATGCCCATGGGCACCTGTCGTAGGATGAGCATGGGTAGGGTAGGGTAGCATATGGAGGGGCTTCTATCCTGCAACCTGGTGACTATTCCCTGGTTGGCAGAAGAAGTTTTATATAAGTGATAATAAAATGTGTGGGTTGTGTTCCTTCTATTGAGAAGATTAGCTGCCCTGGGTTGTGCACCTTCTGTCGTGAAGAGTTGCTGCCCTAGGTTGTGCGCCTTCTATCGAGAAGAGTAGCTACCTATACTAGCTTGGGCTTTTGGATGCCAAGTGACTCTCCATGATGTTAGCCCCTACTTCGTAGCCTATTGAGTGTCTGACCAGGACCTGTACTCCTTGCATTGTCTTAGGTTCTTGGTTGTAGCCATCATACTGTCTAACGTGAGTGTTAGCCTTGGATGTTGTGCTTTATGTGTGTTTGTGGTTGGGTCATTATCTCCATCAGCATGGCAGGTGTGGAGCTATAGGTACCAGGTGGTTGGAAGGCATAGCTACCTTTACCACTGCTAGGGATTGATGTACAAAGACAATCTTTGTCCTAGTGCGACCATTGCTAGATGTCTTCACTTGGTACTTCGTGTTCCGGAGTATGCTTCCTTGTGATTTATGCTTACATTGGGATGCTTGTATATCATGTTTAAATGATGTTATTTTATTTGATGCATTCCCTTATTATGATGTTTAGCATATGATTAGATGTTGTGAATTGTTGTATTAGCATATCAATTTCTTATTGCTGTTCAGCATGTGATAGGTGATGTTATCTACTGTAGGATTATCTTAAGCTTTTCTACTAGCATGTTAGATTTCCTTATGCTTATATTGTGCATGTTTTTAGTAGTGACGTCCCTATTACGATAGTACCAACAATCTGGTTGGTGGCTTGGGATGTTATGCGTGGGGGATGGCTAGGATCCATGATGTTCTTATGATGCTATTGATAGTTGGGAGGAACCGCGCATTTATTTGGTAGTTTAGTTCTGAAATGTATTTTTTTCATTGCGATGTTTATTTCAGTATGTGCTTTGCTATTATGGTTTAGATGGATAGATGTTCCTCTTTCCTTGTTGTTAGTGCTCTCGAGTGTTCCTTCCTCAATTTTCATGGATCCGGTACTCCCCGATGTGGAGGTTTCTTTGTTTGTTTAGCTTTTTATTTGCATTTTGTGTCATGCTGATTTGTTTCCTCATGCAAAATCTTATTTTCCTCATGTGAGACTATTTCTTCCTTGTGTGAAAGAATGCACTTCCCGCGTGAGAATGTAAATCTTCGTGCGATGCGTAGGGAATCCTTGCGCGAAGCTTAGTAGTCCTCGCACAAAGTGCACACTTTCTCACACAAAGTGGTGAAAGATCTCACGTGAAACTTGAGACCAATTTTCTTTCTTGCATGAGAAACAGGGGCTATCTAGGCTTGTCGGATGAAAGTTTGAAAGTTGGTTTTGGAAACCCTTTTGGTTTTTACACCTTCCTGGTTCAAAATAGATTTCGTAGGGGTTTAAAATATATCATTTAAGTATAAGTTAATTCCTTATGCTTAAGATATATTTTAATATATTGGACAAATTGTTTGAGATAGGTTTCAGACCTCTCAAAGATAAGTTATGTATTCTAGGAAATTTCAGGGCTTTCGAAATCCAGACTTAGCCAATTTTCAGAGCTTTAGGATTTTAGGCTTAGCCAAATTTTAGGATTTTGCATTTTACCCTAGGTTGGTGTTTTGTTGATGAGTGGTCGTTTCTTGTGCCCTCATCTTGTTTGTGGTGATTGTTCGCTTTTGTTTGCGTGTGTCAGTTTGGTAGTGGTGTTCAGAGATCTGTTGGTTGCCGAGATTGTGGTGAAGTCTTTCGTTGCGATCTTTGTGATCCCTATATGATGTTGTCATGTGCATTCATACTTGTAAAAAAAATAAATCTTGGCTTGATTTGAATCCTTGTTTCCAAGGATCTCTGGGTGGGGCATTATAGCTCAGTTCCTAAATGCAACTTGACATTCATAGTATGTGACTTGGAAGTCACTAAATTTTTTTTTTCGTTTGCAGCTTGATTTGCATGTTGGAATGTTCAAATGGGAAGAGTACTTCCTAGAGGGGGGGAGGGGGGGTGGTGAATCAGAAGTAACTAGTTTTTTTTTTTTTAAAACCCTCATTAACACATAACTGAAAGTAAAGTACATGCATGTAAACATATAAGAAAACATGAAATGAAAGCATGCATCAACACATGACATGAGATTTTGTGACCCAGAAACCCTCTAGGAATAAGAAGTTAAAACTAGGATGGGGATGAGACCCACAAAAACTACTGTTGCTATATGTTCAACCACTTCTGATGGTCTGCCTTGTTAAAGGGTTGCTCTGTTTAGGGCTTTACACTATGTCAATAGTGACCTAGTTAGAGGATTTACAAACACTTTACAAGAAGTGTCACCCTATTAAAGAATTTACAATAGGTTGGTAAACGCACCTAATTCAATAGGATTTTCATCACCTTCTCCAAAGGTTTTCTCACATAGCTATTAAGCTAACCTATCAACATAAGATTTTCATCATCTAATACAATGATAAGATAGTATTAGAACATTTGACCTGATAGAGTGCAATCTTCAATTGCTTGGTTCAGGTACTAGATCTACTCTCCCTATTCTGATCCTTATTTGATCTAATCTCTATATGTGTCTCTTGCTCTATTCTGATAAACTAAATATGTAATTGTTGCTCCTTTCACTAAGTCCTTGACACCCCTACTGATTTCTCTATTCTACAACAATCTCTTCGCAACTTAATAACTTCAATAACCTCAACATTATGGTGTCCAAGTCTCCTTATAAAGAAATTGTGGACTTAGGGTTAGGTATGGATCTATGATCCACATTGAATCTCAAATTCCCTCTCATACCTTACATTTTTCTCATTTTTTGCATGCCTTCTCCATTTTTCTAATTGGCTACATGTAGATCATATAGGCAGTGTAAAAGATTCATCCTTATTCTTTTTCTTCTTCAAAATATTTCTAGTTCAACTCCAAAAATAGTTTACATCTAAGCTTGTGAGGGCACAAACTCATATGTTGATTCTGTGTTACTTGACACATATTATAGTATTGGTGCTTGACACATGAATATTCCTATGTTGCTCAACACATGTTACATTTCTGGATTGCTTGGCACCTATTACACTCTATGTTGCTTAGCATGAGCTATGACTCAACACCTATATACTGCTTGGCATCTATTACTCACTTGGCACCTAAAGGCACTCAACACCTATTAAGATTTTGACTCGACAACTACTATAACTCACTTGACATACATAGGGTACTCATCATTTATGGTGGAATTGGTTAAATGTGATGATACTCAAATTTCAAGACCATTCTAAGACAAACATTGCATCATCTTCTCTAGTAGGCATACCTTCATAAAAATATACAAATGATATGTATTTTTTTGATTCCTTCATAGGTTCAACCTCATATACTTTTGTGTATTGATCAAATTTCACATTCACACTTTCCACACCTTTTTTAGTGTTAATATTTAAACACTTATAAGCTTTACTTCCTGTGGAATAGCCTAAGAATATACCTTCTTCAATTTTTGCATCTAGCTTACCATTCCTAAAATCTTTGAGAATAAAGAATTTTCTTACAAATACCTTAAAATATTTTACATTGGGTGAGTATCCATATCATAATTAAAAATGTGTTGAATGAGCACTTATTTTGACTTGTACACAATTTAGGGTATAGATAGTTGTACTTACAACTTTTCTCCAGTATTTCAAAGCAACCTTTTTCTCCACCGTGTGTTTCCTAGTATAGTCCATTAAAAACATGTTCCTCTCAATAATTCCTTTTTGACAAGGAGTTTTGGGAGCAGATGTCTATCTTTTGATTCCTCTATCATTATAGAACATCTCAAACTCATTTGATGTAAATTCTCCTCCTTTTTCAAATCTCAAACATTTTAAGATTTTACATGTTTCCTTATCAATTCTTGCTAAGTACCACTTAAACATTTGGAAAGCATCAAATTTCTATTTCAAAAACATAACTATCATCATTCTAGAATAATAATCAATATGTAGCATAATGTACTTATCTCTTTTGTAGCTTTGCACTTCAATTAGTTCACACAAGTCAGCATGAGAAATTTCTTGCATTTGTTTAAAGGTATAAGTTTTACTCTTAAAACTTTACTTTGTCATTTTTCCTAACTAACATTGTTTGCATATTATATTATCAGGCTTCTTCAACTTAGGAAAACCTCTAAATTTTCTCATGTTATTAATAGTAATCAAGTTATCAAATTAACATGACATGACCTTTTTTGTGATAGCCACACATCATCAAAATTTACAATTAGACAAGTAGCATCCTCTATATCAAGGTAGAATAGATTACTCCTAGTTTGATCAATTTTTCTAATTAGTTTTCCATCAGTATCATATATCTTAGCAATTTTGGTTTTAAACTCTACCTTACATCCTGAATTATTCAATTGTGACACACTCAATAGATTATACTTAAGTACTTCAACATAGTATGCATTGTCACATAAAATATTTTATGTGAGTTTGATAGAACCTTTTTCATTTTATCAAACATGCTACATCATTACCTAATCTTGCATTATTTCCATGTAACCAATTCAAGGTAATGAACTTACTTTTATCTCCATTCATGTGATGTGAACACCCACTATCAATGATCCATCTATCATTCTTGTTCACACAAGACACAATTGCAATTGCCTCATCTTCATCAGACTCATCTTTTATTGCAACATACACTACTTCATCATCATGTTTATCAAATTCTTCTTTTGTTTCCTCTTCCCCAATTTGGTAAGAATTCTTCCCTTTGTCTTTGTAATCTTTGTTGCCTTTATCTCTTCTACTTTTATACTTTTCACTACCTCTGTAGTTCTTCTTCTCTAGACATCTAGTACCAATATGAAAAACCTCATTGCAATTGAAACAAATGATAGGTAATTTACCTTTATCTCCTTGCCAGTAATGCTTCAAGTTTATCTACATCTTCCTCATCTATATCACTATCACTAGACACATACTTTTGTCCTTTTCTTCTTCTCATTAGTTTCTTTCAATGACAGCTTATCTTTGAAAGTAGATTCAATATTTTTAGTTTTGTAATTTTCAAAGTTAGATAGCTCAAAATTAGTGAGTCTACCAACCAAACCTTCAAGAGATAGAGTATTCCCTAGTACACATCTTAGTTCTTGTATTGCAAAAACTCTAATAGCATATATAGGCAGCAGTATTCTTATAACTTTTCTTCGTATAGTATCATCATTTATTGTACTAGTAGCTCCTCTTATTACATTAACAACATCTTTTAACATTGAGCAATATTGAGAAATATTTTTACCTTCTTTCATTCCCATATCATCAAAATTACCTCTAAGACTCTTAGATTTGGCTCTTAGAACATTCTTGTCTCCTCTATAAATGGTGTGTAAAGCATCCCACATTTTCTTTGCACTGTCAAGACATTTGATCTATCATCAAATTCAGCATAGCTTTGGGCAGAGGCTATCTCCAACATTGTCTAGTTGTGCTCTTTACTCTTTTTTAGATCCTTATCAGTTAGGGCACCAATAGGATCAACATGCTCAGTAGTAATCATAGATTGTGCATGATCTCCAAGTCCTCCAAGCTGTAGTTTCATTAGACTTTTCCATGCAAGAAACTTTTCATGTTAAGCTTGGGTACATCTATTTTTGACATTTTGATCTTTGTGCTTCTAGTACTTTCAAAATAGTCCAAATGTATAAATAAAACTTTTCACAACTTAGTTAACCCATAAAACATTTATCATCATGCATGCATCTATAAGATTATGAAATCACTTAAAACTTGTAAGTTATTGATAAATCAATTTATATAAATTTGTAAACATGAAACATAATAGATTCAAAAACACAGTTGACATGATGATTTATGTGGAAACCCAATTTGGAAAAAATGATCAGTAACATGCTACTCTTTCCACTCTTTTGAGGTGATTCCTAGTGAAAGGCCAACCCTATTAAACATTATAATACACACTAGTAAATGTGACCATGTTAAATGATTTCAATCACCCTTTTAGGAGTGAGCCTTGTTAGAGGACTTTACACCATTCACTTGGAATGTCACCTAGTTAAAGGATTTACAAATGACTATTAGGTTAACCTTAATCCAAAGGATTTACCCTAGACTAAAGCAATTATTAGAGAGTAATAGTAAGGCTTGATTAGATAACAACTTATAGCTTCATTTGTACATTAAAAATCTCTATTTTAGTCCTTCATTCTTCTTGGCTTTTACACATTTCAACTCTGATAACTTGTTCAAGCATCCATACTCTTAAGACTTCTTTCTTAACATGCCAATGTAGACTCTCAATTAGGTCATTGAATGAAGAAATACCCTTGACTCCTTATCTTCCTTAGGTTCTCACACATGAAAACCCTTTCTTCTGACTACCCATCCCTATAAATAGAGAAATAATATTTTTTTTCATTCATTCTCCATGGTCTAACTTAGGGTTTGGATAGATTAGGTAGGATTCAATAAATCTTCTCCTCATTTCATAACACTTCCAGAAACATCTCCTTCAATCCTCTTTGAATTTTTCACAAAACAATTTATCATGAATTTTGTACCACCATCTCATCAATCTTATCTTCTACCTAGTTTACACAAACAAGGAAAACTAACATGTCAACTTAGATCCATCAAATTCACAATCTTTGTAATAATATTGAAACTAATAATTAACTTTGTTCTGATGGTTGACACATACTGTGTTGCTCATTATCCTTTGTAAAATCACACAACATGAACTAAAGTTTACTCAACATCCACATTTTTTCTTGGCATAAATTATATAGACATTTACTTGGCTCGAATTAGTTTTTTGTTCAGCTTTTACTAACTTTGATGGACACCAATTATCCATCGATCAAGCTTGATAGAAAAAATTTGTTTCACTTGTTCTTCTAGAATTTCTTAGTATAACCAACCTTTGCAACATTAAGTATATTATCAATTATCTATGATATTCATGTCTTAGTTGATTCTTGTACTCCTTTTTATATCATAACTCAACCTTTCCTCTAGGTTCTATTGTTACATATTTTGATCAAATCCTCTTCATCAATCAAATAGGTGATAGTACTTAAAACATATAAGCAATTGTCTTACTAGAAAAAAAGCAAGTTTGATGTTAGTGAAAAAATAATGATTGAAACACATTTATCATACTTGTAAGAATATATTTTCAACAATCTCCTTAACATTATTGACCTATTTCTTCTCTCTACAATATCATTTTGTTCAAGGATTCTTGGAGCTGACAATTGTCTTTTGATTCCATTAGTTTCACAAAAGATGTTAAACTCATTTGAAGTAAATTCTCCTCCTATATTTGATCTTAAACATTTAATCTTCATACCTGATTCATTCTCAACTCTATTCTTGAATATCTTGACTTTATCAAATACCTCAGATTTTTTTTCTAAAAAATGTAATTCATGTCATTCTAGGAAAGTCATCAACAAAAATCATGAAATACCTTTCACCATAGAATCCTTTAGTCTTCATAGGACCAGTAAGATTTGTATGTATAATCTCCAATTTTGTTGTAATAGTAGACTTCTTGTTGGGAATAAAAGCTATGTTATGCTTTGCCAATATACACTCCCTAAAATTGTGTTAGTAGGCTTTATAATCTTAGGAAAATATCTAACTACAAACATACTACTAGTCTTCACCATGCTATCATAGTTTATATGAAAAAATCTCTTATGTCATAACCAACTATCATCTACCTTTGCAACCAAATATTTCATTTTAGTAGGGTTCAACTAAAATACATTAACTCTAAATCTAGTTCCTATTCCAATAACCTTTCCATATTTGTCTCTGATCATGCATGTATTATTTGTGAACTATAACTAATAACATTTTGCCACTAGTTGTCCAATGTTCAGAAGATTGTGCTTCAAACCATCAAAAAAATATACATCCTAAGTGTTACTGTTAACATCAAGGGTTATAGATCCAATACCGTTATCATGGAACACTACATTATTTTAAACTTTGACAATTCCTCCATAATGACTTTTGAAGTCGACAAACTTGTTCATGTCACCATTCATATGATGTGAAACAACTATCAATTATCCAATTAGACTTCTTTCAACCTATGATAGCAAAGCCATTTTTTCAAGACTTTCTTCTTTAATAGCTATAAATCTTATTTCATCATCATGAGGACTTACTTCTTGTTGATTAGAATCATCTTTTTAATTTGCATTCAAATGCTCTATATCTCTTCTTGATTTTAAATTTCATCTATACCTTTTCTCTCTTTTAGGACACTTAGATGCATAATGGCCAAATCCATTGCAAGTCCAACATTTAAAGATTTTATTACCATCCTTTTCTCTTCTTACCATAAGGGATACAACTTCTATCTTTCTATCCTCATTAGACCTACTACTACTAGAAAAGTCTCCTCTACCACTTGTCCACCTTGATAAACTAGATCAACTATTTGGGGCACTAAAAATTGTTTCAATTTTTGTCAATTCTCTAGACTATGTAAGCTCATTCTCAATTGCTTCAAGTCTCCCAACTACTATTTCCTTTGTAAAAATATTTGTTACAAGAGATCAAAAACTATTTCATTTGAATTGTTTTCTTAAACGTTGGTGGTAAGCTCTTCAATATCTTTTAGATCGCCTCATAATCTTCCTTGTTTCCTCCTTGAGATCTAATACCTACACTAATTTCTCATATCCTACCCATATATGTTCTTATAAATTCATTTTCCATCATTTTAGTATCTTGAATATTACAAATCCATCTTTGTAGACTCAATTTCTTGGAATTCTCATCACCCTCAAAACTATTTTGCAAATATTTACAAATTATATGAGAAGTAATAAGTGATTTTACTTGGTTGTACTCAATTTAAAGAAGTGTAGATAATAGTGCTTCTCTAGCTCTCATGTCGCACATGAAAAGTTCTTTTTCTTCCTTGGTATAGGTTTCCAAATCTTTTTCAGCAATGATTATCTTTAGTAAGTTTTTCAAGATCCAATATCGTGGAACTATATGTAGAAGTTGATGGAAGCCAACTTCACAACTTGCCAAGATCGCCTACATGAAAATAACCTATCAAAGGGAAACCAAAGAAGGAAGAGGTGGAGCTTGAAAAAACACTGAGAGAGAAGATATTGCAAACAAAGAAAAATGTATTGCTATACAATATGCTTTGAAAATGATTTATGAAATACAATGAGAGAGCCTAAATATAAAGGCCTCAAGGAATCTTGTGGAACAAGTTGGAAAGTGCTAAAAGATAAGGTTGACAACTAAAAATATGTCCACAAAAGGTGGAATATCCTCGATCAAGGTGAGGAGATAAGTATGACTTAGATAGGAAAAAACTCTCATGTTGTCAACAAATCATCAACTACAACTAATAAATCAATGCATTAACCTAATTAAACTTAAGTAAAAGAATAAATAATTAATAAATAATCATTTACTCTAACACCCCCCCTTAAGTGCAACTTAGGGAAATTCCTTAAGCTCACAAAAACTAAGATGAAATGTAGAATGGATCTCAAACAAGGCCATTGTAGGTACCCATGTACAAGGAAATCTCTGTAAGTAGAGAGAAAGGAGAAAACCTAGTGGGAAAAATCCCTCTCCAAAAAGAGATAGCTGAAAATCCAATGGAGGACTCAAGAAGCCTCCAACTAGATGAATGTCCCATAAAATAGGAACAAAAAGTGATCATGAAGAGCATCACTGAAGCATAAAGAAGCTATAAATTTTTTCATTAGAAAGAAACTAGTGATCGAAAGATCCTTAATAGAAGAAGAAAGCATGAAGCAAGCCCGTTTATATGGTAGATGATCCATCTCACTGAAATGCATAGGTAGCTAGCCACTGCAATCACCTAGTATATAGGATTAACCACTGAATACATAGCTCACACTATTGAACCATCGAACCAAGGAAGCATTAGAACAATAGAATAACTCCCTCTTAATGTAGATGGGGTGAGATGATAGGCAACTAAGAAAGTGAGCCAAAATCCTCTTGCAAAAAGAACTAAGAATGACAAGAGAGTTGAAGAGGTACAAACACCTATAAAGACATGATCACCAACTCTGCATCAGGTTAATATCATGGAAGTGATAGTTACTTGATAAAGGAAGAGGGCACAAAAAATAGCAAGAACTATTTCCCGATGGTACTTTATAAAATAGTGCAAGTACACCTATCTCAAAAGAATGTTCATGAACCTAAAATGTAAGAGTGGCACTTTATCTCAATGTGTTTGAATAAAGATTCTTACAAATGATACCAAGAATTATTAGAATAAGAAAAAAGCTTATACAAAAGATAGTACAACCCAAAACAAAAGATCTCATGCCATGAAAATGATCCTCAAACTTGGAACACCCAAGATATCCACCATAAAGAAAAAATGCCAAAAATATGATAGAAAGAGAATGGGATAGAATCTGAAGGAAATGACAGCATTTATGAAAAGATGACGAAACTATTTTTTCAAAAATATAATATATTTAGAAAATGGAGATTAGACACAAAAGATATGCTTGCTAGAGTGAAAAATAGAACTTTAGACTTTGACTTCAAAAATAAGCCACAAACTACATCAAAACTTGGAAATACCTACACCAAAGTCTCCATCTCAAAACCAAGTTTCTAGTACTTCTTTTGTATTAGAAAAATACCATAATATGCTCAAGTTACAGCCAAAAAATTGCAATTAGGTCAAAAAGAAAACTGAAGTGCTAGCAAGCGTCTTAATGCAAGCTGACATCACACTGATGTCAGAAAATATTGAGCTTAAAAATGATGGCTTCATATCCATCACAACAAAAAATAGAGGCCACGTGGTAGTGCCATGTGCCATCCATGTGGTTGTTGTTGATGTGTCACCGGTGACATTGTAGGGGCAATGTGGTAGATGCCAACATGGGACCTATAGAATGGGTCAAGTGTACAAAAGAATCCATGGGATAAAAAGTTTCAATGAGGCTATAGGTGGGTGGTGGCCACAGTGGTGCCTAGATTTGGTGGTGTTGTAGCCATAGTGGGTGGAGGGAGGCCCATAGATGGAAGCCATGTTGGGGTGGTTAGAGGGAGGTGTAGATAGTTGTAGCAGTGTACAGGCTATGCATTGGTGGGGTTGTGGTGGTGCAACAATGGCCACTATGCTGCACTTTGGTGGTGCACCTAAAAATATTTTTTTAATTTTTTTTTGTGCAGAATCATCTATATGGTCTGTCCAACAAGCCTAGATAAATAAAATTGCTACCCAGATCAACTGTGTCCAAAACGGACAAATTTTATATGGATTCTAACTATAATAGACCTTCTGAACTCAATGATAGTATCTATTTAGGCCCAAAGTGCTCTAAAAAAATGCTCTTCACCCTGATTTTGTGTCTCCAAACAAACTAGGGTTTGTGTCTCTGAATCATAGCTTCAAAAATCCCTCAAACTGGAAGCAGTAGGGAGGCTCTTATACCATGTAGAAGTTGATGAAATCCAGCTTCATAGCTCATTGAGATCACTTGCATGCAAATAACATGTTGAAGAGAAACCAAAGAAGGAAGAGGTGGAGCTTGGATAAACACTAAACTAACTGAGAGAAAAGATATTGCAAACAAAGAAAAATGTATTGCTATACAATATGCCTTGAAAATGAGTTATGAAATATAAGGAGAGAGCCCGAATATAAAGGCCTCAAGGAGGCCTTTATAATAAGTTGGAAAGTGCTAGAAGATAAGGTTGACAAGTAAGCATATTCCCACAAAAGTTGGAATATTCTTGATCAAGGTGAGGAGATAAGTATGACTTAGATAGGAAAAAACTCCCATGATGTCAACAACTCACAACTATGATTAATAAATAAATACATTAACCTAAGTAAACTTAAGTAAAAGAAAAAATAAATAATAAATAATTATTTACTCTAACACTATATAGAAAAAATGTGTCTTCATCTTTTTCTTCCAACTGTCACAATTTGTTCCAACATACATTAGACTATCCTTTCTAAATATATTTTCCATGGATCTACAAAAGTGGTTAAAATTTATCTTCAAAGACCTAAAGGACTTATACCAATTTTTAAAAATAATAGTCCACGAAGATAACTAGGGTGGGAAAATCAATTATATAATAATTAAAACATTCATCAACCTTAAATGATATTAACCATTCAACTAAAGTAAACAAAAACCATAAAAAGATTCTCATATGCAATTACATTAGTTATGTTAACTAAGGAAACCATTGATTAGATGGAAAAACCCTGATGGAGATGATTCCCACAAGATGATGTACTATTATAAATATTACTTGTTAGAGGATGGACCCTGTCAAGAGTCTATTACAACATTTAGTACATATAATTCCATATTAGTAGACTTTGAATCCCTATTAGGAGTTGTGCTAACCCTATTAAGAGTTGTAGAAGATAGAAGGACCCACTATCCAAATAGATTTTGGGGCAAGACCACTAAACTGACTAGCCAACTAATCTTGCAACTATTCATTTTATAATAATTGTATGTACTTTAACTTCTTTCCTCTATCCTATCAGCTGGACCAATCATTGCCAGACCTTTTAGATTAGGTCACAAGCCTCAAATCTAAATATCAAACTTTAGATCAAACAATAAAACCTCAACATTGAAATTTCCTTCACCTTTACTTTGCTCTTCTTATCTTCTCATTCCACTCTTCATCTTGCTTACAATCAATTCTCTATTTCATACATGATAAAGGAAAATGTCCTTCCTTTATATTGAATCCATAATACAATTCCCTAAGTTGACTATTACAATTTCTCAATTAATTATTATATGACCTTATTAAGAATATGTTACACTTATTGCAACTTCAATAACTTTCTATACATGTAACATTATAAGGAGTGAGCTTAGCTAAATCATCCCTAGAATGTCTTCTTCATAACATTAACTTTGGCTTCTTAGAATAACAACTTTGCTAAGAGGTATAACAAGTTTACTAGAACATGCTTCTATAAAATGTATCTCATAATAGTCTTCACCAAAACTCCCATAACTTCTTCCAAACTTAATATCTTATCCTTTTGAGATTAGCTATATATACTATAAAATTAGTAGTATCTCCTTTTAACTTTGCTACTAAAAATACTCAATGATTTCTCCATACCAACTTGATCTTTTTGATGTTCCTCTATTAGACACCATAGAAAACTTCTATATTGACATCAATGAGAAACACAGTCATGATCATAAAATATCATCATGATAATGATCTAATCATGTTTCTAAAATAATCCTATATAGATGTATCACTAACATTCATGGTTCCAACAATGTTAACTAGAGAAAATCTTGATCGGAGGGAAAAACCCAATGGAGATGGTACCCACAAGATATTGAAATAATATAAATATTCTTTTTTATAGGATATACACTGTTAGAAGTCTATTACAAAATTTAGTACAAGTTCCTCCCTAATAGGAGATTCCAACCCTATGAAAAGTTGTGCCAACCATGTTAGGAGTCATGGAATACAACTATACCCATTTCCTAAACAACTTCAAGGTTAAGATCAAAGAACCCACTATCCAAATGATATTTGTATTATTTTGATACAGGGAGGTTTGGAGTAACTAAGGCCAATTAGCACACCCATCTACTCAAATCATCATATGAGAGTTAACACAATGGAAGAAAACACAAAAGAGAACAACATCATAGAGAGAGAGAAAAATATTATTTATTAATTCATGAAAATATCATCATACATGCCTAGCTATAAGGCCTTTTGGGTTATGGAGAGATATAATATACATTCAAATTCAAGATCTTGCTTCAAGTTTGGATTTCCTTCCTCTTTCTATCATCTTCTATCAAAATTATCACCCAAAACATTATGATCAATAATATACCCAAGACCCATACTTATACTAATGTAAGCCACAAGTTAGCCTTTAATGCTAAAAACTAAAATTAAATACTTGAAGAGCCACAAGTCAGCCTGCTACAACAATTAAATGTCCAGAAATAATTATTTGAGAAAAATCTTGATATCTAATAGCTGTGATTGAATTAGAACTTTTCCTTCAAAATATAGCTATTAATTTGGGTCCACTAAAACCTATTAAAGGTGCAAAGGCTAATTCACTAAGGATAAGTGCACATCCATCCTTAAAGTTAAGCCAAAAAATTGTGGTACAAAACTACAAAAAATTGATATTCCTAAAGAATTTCCATATCTCCCAACTTAAATGAATTAGGACTTTCTCCTTTAACTATAAATATTTCTCTAGGACATCTTTAATCACTAAAATTTGCATGCACTCATTCATTAAACAAAATTAGTTACATGGTCAGCAACATGCACCTAGAAACTAGAAAAACATAGTTTTGGTACCAAGGTAAAAATTGAAAACATATAGGATAGTAGTGCAACCCAAGATGCTCCTGCATTAGAAAACTAGGGTTGGAAGAAATGATTCTCCTAAATAGTTGAGATGTCACAACTTGAGTTGAATCCAACTCAGATTGAGAAATCTATGTAGAATCATCCATAGATTGTTCTTCCACTTCACCAGATATTCATAATAATTTTTTTCCCTTAATGCTCATACCAACTCTCCAATCCAATATCTATACAACTTCTTCAATCTACTTCTTAGGATAGTCCTTTGATATAATAACTTCATCATCTAACTCATGATACTTGCATAAGTTAATAACACTAAATATAGGAGATATATCCATGTCATTTGGTAACTCAATTTCATAGGCATTTCCACTGTCAAAATTCTTCAAGATCTTACAAGGTCCATAATTCTTCATCTTTAGCTTACTGTATGTTCCAGTAGGAAATCTTCCTTTCTTTAGATCAATCTTCATCTCGTCCCCAACTTTAAAATTGTAATGTCGTCTAGACTCATCAAAGTTCTCCTTATACTTTTGATTACTTTGTTCTATCCTCAAGTTAACTTCCTTATGTAAAGATTTCATAAAATTAGCAAATTCTTCTCCTGCAACACTTATGTTTTCTTCACAAGTAACATCTCTTAAATCTAATATACCTCTCAGCTACATTCTAGTAACAATCTCAAAATGTGTCTTCCCTGTACTTTTATTCAAAGAATTATTATATTCAAATTTTGCTTCAGCCAATATCATCTCGCAATTACTTGGCTTATTTCCATCTAAACATCTCAGCAAATTACCCAGGCTTCTATTCACAACCTTTATCTATCCATCTCTTTGTGGATGGAATGTGGAACTAAACTTCAACTTTGTACCCATCTTCTTCCACAAAGTCATCCAAAATAAACCAAGAAACTTACTATCTTTGTCATAAATAATACTTCTTGGTAATACATGCAATCACACAATCTCTTTAAAGAGAAGTTTGGCAAGATTCTCAACATTTATTTTCTCCTTATGTGGTATGAAATGAACCATCTTAGAAAATCTATCTACTACAACAAATATGGAATCATACCCCTTCACTATCATAGGTTTTTTAGGAATAATAATAGGTGTATATTGATGTCACTCCAAGGTTTCTCAGGAATAATAATAGGTGTATAAAAGCCAATATTTTCACTCACTCCTTTTGCAACTTGACAAACTCCAAAACTCTTTACAAATTTCTCAACATCCTTATACATTTGTGTTGGAGTTGAGGAAAGCCAACTCCGAAGACACCCAAGATCACCTGCATGCAAGAACCTGTCAAAGAGAAGCCAAGAAGAGGAAGAGCATGGAGCAAGGGAAAGACCCTAAATAGACATGAGAGACAAATATGCAAACACAAAAAGAAGATGTATTTACAATATGAACAATGCTTTATGAAAATACAATGAGAGAGCCCACTTATAAAGAGCTCATGGAAGCTTGTAGAACAAGCTAGAAGGTGGTAGAAGATAAGGATGACAACTCAACACATATCCACAAAAGGTGAAACATGCTAGAAGGGAACAAACTCCTGTGTTGTCAACAAGTAACCACTACATGCATTAAATACTAAATATTAAACAAATGCATTAACCTAAGTAAGCCTAAGTAATAGAATAAATAATTATTAATTAATTATTTACTCTAACATCCCCCCTTAAGTGCAACTTAGGGAAATGCCTTAAGCTCACAAAACTAAGATGAAATACAGAATGGGTCCTAGAAATGAGGCCATTTTAGGTACCCAAGTACAATATAGAAAAATGCAACCTCTGAAAGTGAGGAAAGAGAGAAAACCATGTGGCAAAAATCCTCCCCCAGAAAGAGGTAACCTAGTGAAGAACTGAAGAAGCCTCCAACTAGGGAAATGTCCCCTAAAATAGGAACAAGAATTGATCATGAAGAAGCATCACTGAAGCATGAAGAGGCCACAAATCTATCAAACTACTAATCTAAAGAACCTCCATGGAAGAAGAAGGCATGAACCGAGCATGTTTATATGGTAGATGATCCATCTCACTAAAATGCATAGGTAGCCAGCCACTGCAATCGCCTTGGATATAGGATCAACCACTAAACACATAGTTCACACTATCGAACCATCGAACCATGAATGCATTAGAACAATAGCATAACCCCCCTTTAATGTAGATGGGGTGTGATGACAGGCAACTGAGAAGGTGTGCCAAATTCTCCTGCAGATGAACCAAGAACAATGAGAGAGGGAAAGAGGTACAGACACCTATAAAAACATGGTCAAATTGACTCTGCATGGGGCTAATTTCATGGAAGGGACACTCACTTGACAAAGGGAGAATGCCTAAAACAGCAAACAACTATCCCCTCATGGTGCTTTATAAAAATAGTGCATGTACAACTGACTCAAAATAATGTTCATGATCCCCGAAATGGAAAAGTGGCACTTTATCTCAGTGTGATACATAAAAGTGCTTCAAAATGATAGCCATGGTGATCAAAACTGAAAAAGAGCTACAACAAAATAAAGTATAGCCTAAAACAAGTGAATCCATGCCAAGAAAATGATCCTCAGGCCTAAAACACTCAAAGTATCCACCATATAGCAAAAATTCCAAAACTATGATAGAAAGAGCATGGGCCAAAAACTAAGAAAAATGACTACATTTTTGAAAAGGTGACAAAACCAGCTTTCTAAAAATATAAAGTTTTCAAAAAAAGGGCGTGAGACACACAAGATATGCTTGCTAGAGTCAAAAATAGGACTTCAGACTTCAACTAAAAAAAATAATAATAAAAGCATCAAAACCTAAAAATACCTGCACCAAAATCTCTACCTCAGAACCATCTTTTCAACACTTCTTTTGGATCAGAAAAACACCTCTGTATGCAAATGTTATGGCCAAAAAACCACAAGTAGGTCCAAAATGACCCTAGGAGAGGTGCAAGGTAGGGTTTGCTAATGCAACGCTGATGTCATGCTGATGTTAGCAAGGCACTGGTTTAAAATTGATGGCCACATGGCCATCAGCACAAAAAAGATGCCATGTGACACGCCACGTGGAAAAATGCTAATGTGGCAGGGTCCATGTGGCACCCCTACCATGTGTCTCACTCAGACTGGTTGCTTACTATACAAATTAGCACTGACAATACCATTGACTATTGCAAATTGCCAACTGTCGCTGATGCAGGCACAGATGTAGCACAGAGCTAGCACAGAGCAAAGCACAGGTATAAAATGTTGGCTGAGTGGAGGAGCACCAACTAGCTGAGTGGAGGAGTGGGCTGTTCAGTGGAGAGGTGGGAAAAGAAAATATGAAGCACCATTGGGAGGAGGTGGCCTAGGCGGTGGTCGAAAATTGAGCCACTGGAGAGGAAGGTGCAGGATGCGCCGAAGGGAGCTGGTGGAGTGCAGGTAGCCTTGCAGTGGCTGATGGTTGGAGCGCTCTGCTCAGTATTTTTTTTAAATTTTTTTGACCCTGTGTTCATACAATCCATATGACAGACCTTGCAAACAAAAAAAATTTGCCTCCAAGAGCTCTATCTCCAAATTCGAAAATTTTTATATGAATCTTGACTACAAACGACCTTTCGAATCCAATGGTGATGTCCGTTTGGCGCCAATGTACTCCGAAAAAATGTTGATCCCCTGATTTTAAGAAAAAAATGCACAAATAAACTAGGATTTGTGACTTCAAATCATGGTTTCAAAAATCCTTCAACGAAGCTGCAGTAGGAAGGCTCTGATACCATGTTGGAGTTGAGGAAAGTCAACTTCAAAGATGCCCAAGATCACCTACATGCGAGAACCTGTCAAAGAGAAGCCAAGAAGAGGAAGAGCATGGAGCAAGGGAAAAACCCTAAATGGACATGAGAGACAAATATGAAAACACAAGAAGAAGATGTATTTACCATATGCACAATGCCTTATGAAAATACAATGAGAGAGCCCACTTATAAAGAGCTCATGGAAGCTTGTAGAACAAGTTGGAAGGTGGTAGAAGATAAGGATGACAACTCAGCACATATCCACAACAGGTGGAACATGCTAGAAGGGAAAAAAACTCCCGTGTTGTCAACAACTAACCACTACATGCATTAAATACTAAATATTAAATAAATGCATTAACCTAAGTAAGCTTAAGTAATAGAATAAATAATTAATTATTAATTATTTATTCTAACAATTTGTGCCCAATAATATTTCTCTTTCAGCAAAATCAATGTCTTATCAATTCCAAAATGTCCAACCAATCCACCACTATATTTTTCCTTAATTAGATTTGACCTCATAGAACTTCTAGGAATATACAATTAAATACCTATGAACAACATACCTTCTTGAATGAAATACCCATCATACTTACTTATGTGATCTCAAATTTGGTGCCCTACACTATCTCCATGCCTCAAAAAAATTAGGATCAGCATCATACAACTCTTTCATTTCATCAAAACCAAGAACTTTAACCTTCATTTTAGTCAACAAAGAATTTCTTCTACTCAATACATTACCAACTTAATTAGCAACTTCACTATTGTGCTTAATCACAAATGTAAAACTTTGCAAACATTCACCCCACTTCATATTTCTCTACTTTAATTTATGTTAACTTCCAAAGTATTGTAAAGCTTTATGATCAGTATAGAACACAAACTCCATAGGAATCAAATAATGTATCCACTTCTTCAATGCTTGGACAATAGCATAAAATTCTTGATCATACATAGAATTCTTCCTTTTAGCATCATTCAACTTTTCACTAAAGAAAGAAAAAGGTTTAACTTCTTGACTTAATACAACTCCTATTGCATTACCACTTGCATCAAATTCAACTTGAAATACTTTGTTAAGATTAGGTAAAGCCATTACAGGTAATTCAACAACCTTTTGTTTCAAAGTCTTAAAACTCTTATCAGGTCCATGTCTCCACTTGAATTCCTTTTTATCTCCCCTCATTGTCTCAGTCATAGCAATATAAACAAAACTAAAATTTCTTATGAACTTTCTATAGAAACTAGCCAAACCATGAAATGACATTACCTCACCCACATTCTTAAATGTAGGCCACTCCAAAATTTCTTTAACCTTCTGATGATCCATCTTCAATCCATCAACTAAAATCAAAAATCACAAATATGCAATCTCCTTTTACATAAAAGAAAAAAATTTCTGATTAATCAACAACTTTTCCTCTATCAACCTCTATAATACTTGTCTAATGTGCTCAAGATTTTCTTCCTTAGTCTTATTGAATATTAGAATGTTAGCAAAATAAAAAATTAAAAACTTACCAAATAATATTTTTAGAACTTTATTCATCAAAATCATGAAGGTACTAAGTGCATTAGTTAAACCAAAAGGCATAACCAACCATCCATACAAATCATTTTTTATTTTGAAAGTAGTTTTTCACTCATCACCTTCTCTAATTATAATCTAATGATAGTACTCTTCAAATCAATATTGGAAAAATAATTTTCTCCACTCAAGCAATCTATTATATTATCCATCCTTGACATAGGAAACCTATATTTCTTTGGGTAAAAGAATATATCTATATCACCGTTTAGGATTCTAAAACCTATTTTGGTCAAATTTCATTTCTCTATCAAAACTCATTTTTAAAAAAAAACTAAAAACACCCTTTTATAGATCTCAAATTCAATATCATCATTACATGAATTTTTGAGTGTTTTGATTAGTTATAATATGTTATAATATCAAAATATTATAAGTCGATATTTCAACATTTCAAAATATGCTTCCTCAAAAAAGGAAAAAAGATAGTAAATCATATCAAAAATAATTTTAAAAGTATTTATTTCTAGAGGAGAGAATCCTCTTCATGAATATGTAATTTTTTTTCAAGAAGGTATAGATTTGATAGGGAAGTTTTGACAGGAGGAAAAGATAATTGGATTCTGATAAGGTTAAACCTGAGTACTTATAACAAAGAAAATATGCATAAAAAATAATTATTTCCTTTTTTGTTCCCTAGCTATACATGTCATCTATAAGTTGAATCAAAACAAAAAAAGATGATTTGCATATACTTGATTGATGGGAACTACACCCTATATTTTTTATAGTTAAAAGAGGGACTTCAAAATAAAATAAAATGAATAATTCTTACTCAAAAAAATCATAAAAATTATAGGCATAAAATTTATCCAATTCTACACATTTCATTAGTTTACATCATCTTCATATTCTAAACACAAATACCATATTTTTTGTCATTAATGTTGAACTATAAGATTCTGATATCCCATTACTTTATAAAAGGTGACACAAGTTTGTACTTTTAGCCCCTATGATTTTGTTAATACGTTTACAATTAGTACACATTCTCCATTCTTTACTCTTTTTAGTTGTTATTTTAGTAGGTACAAGGCATGGACTTAAAATTTCTCTGATCAAACCTTTCTATAGCAACTCATGCACTTTTATGTTAAGTTTTTCATTCTCTATAGGTGTTAATCTATATCTTCCTTTATTTTTCAAAGTAGCTCTAGGAATCAGATTCATAAAATGACTTATACTTCTTATTAGTTACAAACCATCATGAATTTCTGTAGCAACAATATCTTTATACTAATTCAATAATTTTGTAATTTATTTTGGTACTCGACTACTACTATTTGTTGTCACTTTGTCCTTACCAACTTATGTTCCTTGATCATTACTACCAACATTAGGTCCTCTAGAAAGTATAGAAAAACACACTGGATTCTTCTTTACTTCCTTTTTAAATTACATTCCATTAACCATGAAAACATTTATTGTAGTACAAATGACCTCATCTGGACATTCAATCAAAGGTAGCAATATTTGCTTCTTCCCATTTAGCCAAAGAGTATATTTATTCAACCTACCATCATGTACAATATATCTATCATATTGCCAATGTCTACCCAAAAAAATATGAAAACAACCCATGGGCATAATATCACACAAAACTTCATCAATGTAATGTCCAGTTTTGAATTTCACAATACATTGCTCACTTACCAATATCTTGTGCTCATCTTTAATCCATGAAACATGATAAGGTTTGGGATGTTTTAGCCTTGGCAACTACACCTTTGTAACCAACTCTTTTGATGCCAAATTTATTGAACTTCCACTATCAATGATCACCTTGCAACATTTTCCAGCCATCTTACATCTTGTTTTGAAAAGACTTCTTCTAAGGATAGCTTCCTCATCACATCCCTTATTATATAAGGCTTTTCTCACCATCATATTTTCTACAGCCTTAGGTCCACTTGGTGAACACTCAATGTCTCCTTGAATCACAATATTTCTATTATTCTACCCACTTTCTAAAGATCTACATTCAAAAGATCTATGCCCTTCTTTATCACATCTAAAATAATTACCACAGAAACTACCTCTAGTATAAGAATTACCTCTTGCTTAGTAAGATCTCATACCTCCTAAGTATGAACTACCAACTTTCCAATTGGTCTTGTCTTTGTCATCATTCTTCCATCCATATTTTTCTTTATCATGCACACAACTATTAGATCTACCACCTTCTCCATAAGATCTACCTCTACCTGTATGGAATCTACCATATCTACCTCTTTGTCTTTGTTCATGCTTCTTTTTCAAGATCTCCTCATCTTTCAAGGCATATTGATATGCTTCTTCCACACATTCCAACTTCATAAAACTTATTTCATCTTGAATTCTAGATCTCAATTTATTTATGTACCTTGTAGTTTTCTCAACATCATCATCCACATGTCTAGATCTGATGTCCAATCTATAAAATTCCTCAATATACTATTTCATAGTTATGGTTTTTTGTCAAAAAAATTTCATTTTTCTCAACAAGCTAACTAGATAATTAGTAGGAAAGAATTTGTTCTCTACCTTGTTCACCATCTTCACCCAAGTTCTGATCTTCTCCTTTCCTCTCCTTTGTTTATCAGTTTGCAAATGCTCCCACCACAATGAAGCATGATCCTTCAACCTATTAACATCGGTATCCAATTTTCCATCATAATGAAAAAATTCTACAGCAAGCTTCGAATGTTCCCTAGATAATACTCTTAATAATCTTTCCTTATCTTGATCCTCTTTAGGTTCTAGATTATGGTTTGGTGCTACTACTTCATCATCACTTACATCATCGATATGTGCTCCTCTCCTCTAGGCTATCTCCACAACATCTTATCTGGTTGCAATTTTTCCTAGTTGATCTAATATAGCATTATTGGCATTTTCTCTACAACGAACCATCTTTACAAATTAGGTTCCTAGAAGATTATAACCCTTTGCAAGTTATAGTTCAAATTAGTAGATCTAAAATCCTACAACCAAATCCAAAATATGGTTCTACATAATCCAATCACCAAAAGGATCAACATCAAGCTCTGATACCACTTGACATAGGGAGGTTGGGAGTAACTAAGGCCAATTAATGCACTCAGCTACCCAAACCATAATGAGAGAGTTAACACAATGGAAGAAAAGACAAAAGAGAAAAAAATTAGAGAGAGAGAGAGAGAGAGAGAGAGAGAGAGAGAGAGAGAGAGAGAGAGAGAGAGAGAGAGAGAGAGAGATCTACATTCTTTACTACTTTATGAAAATATCATCATATATGTCTAGCTATAAGGCCTTCTAGGTTACGATCAGATAACAAAAACATTCAAATCCAAGATCCAGCTACAATTTTGGATTTCCATCCTCCTTCAATCATCCTCTATCAAAATTATGTTCCCTAAAATTATCATAATAACTCTACCCAAGACTCCTACTTATACTAATCTATGCCAAAAATCAGCCTAAAATGTTAAAAATTAAAATTAAATAATTGACGATCCACAAGTCAAGCTACTACAATACCTAAATATCTAGAAATTGATATATGAGAAAAATCATGACATCTCATAGATCTAATTGAATGAGAACTTTTTCTTTGAACTATAGGTATTATTTTATTTTTGCTACAAACCCTTCAAGGTTTAAAGGTTGATTCACTAAGGATAATTGTGCATCCATCTTGAAAGTTAAGAATAGTAAAATGTTGTGCAAAACTACCAGAAATCAATAGTCTAGGAGAATTTCCAGGCCTCCCAACTTATAAGGAATTAGGACTTGTACCTTTAACCATATATATTAATCTAGGACCTCTTGAAATCATGAAATTTTAATTCTCTCATTCATTGCACAAAATTAGTTACATAGTCTACAACAAGTACTGAGAAACTAGAAAAACACAGTTTGAGTAGCAAGGTAAAAACTAAAATCATGCAAGATAACAATGCAACCCAGGATGCTCCTACTTCAAACTACCAAAATATGATTCTCCTGAATCATTGAGATGTTACAATGTGAGCTTAATCCAACTCAGATTGAGAAATCCATGAAGCATCTTCATAAAATTTTTCTTCCACTTAACTAGATATTCATAATAATCTTCTCCCCTTGTGCTCTTACCAACTCTCTAATAAATAGCTATTCAACTTCTTCAATCTACTTCTTAGGATAGTCCTCTAATACAATAACTTTATCATCTGAATCATGATATTTGTATAAGTCAACAACATAAAATATAAGAGATATATCCATGTCATTTGATAACTCAATTTCATAGGCATTTGCACTATTGAACTTCTTCAAGATCTTACAAGGTCTAAATTTCTTCATCTTCAGCTTATTGTATGTTCCAATAGAAAATCTTCCTTTCTTTAGATGAACTATCACCTCATCACCAACTCAAAAATCATGATGTGTTCTAGACTAATCAACATTATGCTTATACTTCTAATTTCTTTGTTCTATCCTCAACATCACTTCCTTATGTAAAAATTTTATTAAATTAGCAAATTCTTCTCCTACAACACTTCTCTTTTATTCACCAGTAACATCTCTTAAATATGATATACCTCTAGGCTATATTCTAGTAACAATCTCAAAAGATGTCTTCCCTATACTCCTATTTAGAGAATTATTATATGAAAATTTAACTTGTGCCAATACCATCTCCCAATTACTCTACTTATTTCCAACTAAACATCTCAGCTAATTACCCAAGTTTATATTCACAACCTTTATCAGTACATCTTTCTATGACTAGAATTTGGAACTAAATTTCAACTTAGTGCCCATCTTCTTCCACAAACCCTTGCAAAACTAACCAAAAAACTTACTGTCTCTGTCAAAAATAATACTTCTTGGTAATCCATGTAATCTCACAATCTCTTTAGAGAAAAGTTCAACAACATGCTCAGTATCTTATTTCTTCTTATATGGTATGAAATGAGCCATCTTAGAAAAAAATTTCACTCAACAAATATGGAATCATACCCCTTCACTGTCTTAGGTAATCCAAGAACAAAATCTATATTGATTTCACTCCAAGGTTTCTCAAGAATAGTAATAGGTGTATACAAACTAGTATATTGACTCACTCTTTTTGCAACTTGATAAACTCCACAACTCTTTATAAATTTATGAACATCCTTATACATGTGTTGCCAATAATACTTCTCTTTTAGCAAACTTAGTATCTTATCAATTCTAAAATGTTTATTCATTCCACCACTATGTTTTTCCTTAATCAAATTCAACCTCATAGACCTTTTAGGAATACACTTTTAAATACCTATGAACAACATACTTTCTTGAATGAAATACTCATTATACTTACATATGTAATCTGTCAACTTTGGTGCTCTACACTCTCTCCATGCCTTAGAAAAATCAGTTTTAGCATCATACAACTATTTCATTTCATCAAGAGAAAGAACTTTAACCTTCATTTCAGTCAACAAAGAACATGTTCTACTCAATGCATCAGCAACTAATTTAGTAACTCCACTCTTGTGCTTAATCACAAATGTAAAACTCTGCAAGCATTCAACCCATTTCATATGTTCTTAATTCAATTTATGTTGACATCACAAGTATTGTAAAGCTTTATGATCAGTACACAACACAAACAACTTAGGAATCAAATAATGTCTCTACTTTTTCAGTGCTTGGACAATAGCATAAAATTCTTGATCATGTATATAATAATTCCTTTTAGCATCATTCAAATTTTTACTAAAGAAAGAAATAGGTTTACCTTCTTGACTTAGTACAACTCCTATTCCATTACCACTTCCATTGCATTCAACTTCAAATACTTTTTTGAAATCAGGTAAACCCAATATAGGTAATTCAACAACCTTTAGTTTCAAGGTCTCAAAACCCCTATCAACTCCATGTGTCCACTTGAATTCCTTTTTATCTCCCCTTATTATCTTAGTTATAATATTACAAACAAAAATAAAATTTCTTATGAACTTTCTGTAGAAACTAGCCAAACCATAAAATGATCTCACCTCACCCACATTCTCAGGTGTAGGCCACTCAAAAATTGCTTTAACCTTCTAGGATTCATCTTCAATCCACCAATTGAAATCAAAAATCCCAAATGCACAATCTCCTATTGCATAAAAGAACACTTTTCTATATCAATCAACAACTTTTCCTCTTTCAGCCTCTACAATAATAGAATGTCATCCAAATAAATAATCATAAAATTACCCAAGAATCTTTTCAGAACTTCATTCATCAACCTCATGAAGGTATTAGGTGGATTAGTCAACCAAAAGGCATAACCACACATTCATACAAACCATCTTTTGTCTTAAAATCAATTAATCACTCATCACTTTCTCTAATTCAAATATGATGATAGCCACTATTCAAATGAATCTTGGTAAAATACTTTGCTCCACTCAAGAAATCCATTATGTCATCCATCCTCAACATAGGAAACCTATATTTCACTATGATTTTGTTAATAGCTTTGCAATCAGTACATATTCTCAATTCTCCCTTCCTTTTACATGTTAATATAGTAGGTACAACACATGGACTCAAACTTTCTCTGATCAAACCTTTCTACAACAACTTGTGAACTTACCTATCAAGTTCTTCATTCTCTATGGGTGTTAATCTATATGGTTCTTTGTTCGGAAAACTATCTCCATGAATTAGATCCATACAATGACTTATATTTCTTACTAGTGGTAAACCATTAGGAATATCCTCAGCAATAATATCTTTATGCTCATTTAGAAATTTTATAATTTCTTGTAGTACTCAGTTACCACTATCTATTGTCACTCTGTCATTACCAAGTTCTACTCCTTAGTCATTCTACTTGCATTTGGTCCTCTAGGAAGTATAGCAAAATAAACTTCATTCTCCTTTACTTCTTTTTCAAATTGCTTTCAATTAACCATGCAAACTTTTAATGTAGTACAAATCATCTCATTTGGACTATCAATCAAAGCTAGGAATATTTGCTTCTTTCTATTTACCCAAAGATTATATTGATTCAATCTTCAATAATGTACAACATATCTATCATATTGCCAAGGTCTACCCAACAAGATATGACAACAATCCATGGCCATAATATCACACAAAACTTGATCAATGTAATGTCCAATTTTGAACTTCACAATACATTTCTCACTTACTGATATCGTATGCTCATCTTTGATCCATGAAACATGATAAGGTTTGGGATGTTTCAGCCTCTACAACTACAACATTGTAACTAGCACTTTTGATGCCAAATTTTTTGAACTTCTACTATCAATTATCAGCTTGTAGCATTTTCTAGCTATCTTACATCTGGTCTTGAAAAGACATGGTGCAAGGATAGGTTCTTCATCATTTTCCTTATTACATAAGTTTCTTCTCACCATCCAATTTTTTTTGACCTTAGGTCAACTTTGTGAACTCTCAATATCTCCTTGACTCACAACATTTCTATTATTCTGTCCAATTCCAAAAAATCTACATTCAAAAGATCTATTCCCTTCTTTACCACATCTGAAACAATTACCATAGAAAGCACCTCTAGGATAAGAATTACCTCTTCCTCGGTAAGATCCAGTAACTCCTTGGTAACAACTACCACCTTTCCACTTGGTCTTGGCTTTGTCCACATTCTTCCATTTAGATTTTCCTTTATCATGCATAAAACTATTAGATCTACCACCTTCTCCATAAGATCTACCTTTGCCTTTCTAGAATCTACCACCTCTACCTCTTTTTCTTTGTTCATGCTTCTTTGTCAAGATCTCCTCAGCTTTCAAGGCATATTGACATGCTTCTTCCACAGTTTCCTACTTCACAAAACTTATTTCTTCTTGAATTCATGATCTCAATTCATCTATGTACCTTGCAATTTTCTGAACATCATCATCTAGATGTCTAGATCTGATGTCCAATCTATGGACTTCCTTGATATACTCTTTCACAGTCATGTCCTTTTGTCTCAAATTTTTCATCTTTCCCAACAAGCTAACTTGGTAATCAGTAGGAAGGAATGTTTTCTTTACCTCGCTCACCATCTTCACCCAAGTTTTGATCTTCTCCTTTTCTCTCCTTTTTCTATGAGTTTGCAAATGCTCCCACCAAAGTGAAGCATGAACCTTGAACCTAGTAACTACAATCTTCACCTTCTTATTATTAGGAGTTTTTTCATACTCAAAGAAATTCTCCACTTATGAGATCCAATCCAACACAACATTGGTACCCAATTTTTAATCATAAGGGACAACTTGTGTAGAAGACTTTGAATGTTTCCTAGATAATACTCTCAACAATGCTTCCTCATCTTCATCCTCTTTAGGCTCTATATTATGGTTTTTTTCTACTACTTCATCATCACTTACATCTTCAAGATGTTCTCCTCGCATCTAGGATGTCTCCACAATCTCTAATTAGGCTGTAATTTGTCTCAATTGGTTAAATATATCATTATCAACATTTCCTCTACTTACAAACTAGGTTCCTACAAGATTGTAACCCTTTCCAAGTTATAGGTCAAGTCTATAGATCTACAAGCCGATAAAAAAATTTGAAATAGGGTTTGACACAATCGAATCGCTATAATAATGAAACTCAACCTCTAATACTACCTGACACAGGGAGGTTGGTAGTAATTAAAGCCAATTAGCACACTCAATGACCCAAACAATCATGTGAGATTTAACACAAGAGAAGAAAACACAAAAATGAATAGCATCATATAGAAAGATAACAATATTCTTTTTTGATTCATGAAAATATCATCATACATGCCTAGCTATAAGGTCTTCTAGGTTATATCTTGATACAAAATACATTCAAATTCAAGATCCAACTTCAAGTTCAGAGTTCTATCCTCCTTCTATCATCCTCTATCAAAATTATCTCACCAAAAATTATGATTTACACTCTAGCCATGAATGCTAATTATACTAATCTAAGGCACAACTTGGCATAGAATGCTAAAACTAAAATTGAATACTTCAAGAGCCACAAGTCGGCCTGCAACAATAATTAAATGTCTAAAAATTCATATGCAAGAACAATCATGATATCTCATAGCCCCAATTGAATAAGGACTTATACTTCAAACTATAGGTAGTAATTTATGTCCACTACAACCACTTGAAGGTGAAAAGGTTGATTCATGAAGGATAATTGCACGTCCATTATGGAAGTTAAGCACAAAAAACTATTATGCAAAAGTGCAAGAAATTGATACTATAGGAGAATTTTCATATCTCCCAACTTATAATGGATTATGACTTTCACCTTTAAAAAAATATAGTACTCTAGGCCCTCTTCAATCGTATAAATGCACATCCCCTCATTCATTGCACAAAATTAGTTACAAAGTTTGTAACAAGCACTTAGAAACTAGACAAACACAGTTTCAATAGCAAAGTAAAAATTGAAAAACATGTAGAACAACAGTGCAACCCATGATGCTCTTGCATCAAACAACCAAACTTGGAAGAAATGATTATCCTAAATAATTGAGATGTCACAACCTAAGCTAAATTCAACTCAAATTGAGAAATCCATGAAGCATCTTCCATAGGTTTCTTCTTCCACTACACTAGATATTCTTAATAATATTTTTCCTTTGTGCTCTAACCAACTCTCTAATCCAATATCTTCTCAACTTCTTCAATCTGCATCTTAGGATAGTACTTTGATACAATATCTTCATCATCTAACTCATGATACTTGTATAAGTCAACAACATTAAATATAGGAGATATATCCATGTCATCCAGTAACTCAATTTCATAGGCATTTCCACTATCAAACTTCTTCAAGATCTTACAAGATTCAAACTTCTTCATCTTCAGCTTACCATAGGTTCTAATAGGAAATCTTATTTTCCTTAGATGAACCATCACCTAATCACCAACTTGAAAATCATGATGTCTTCTAGACTAATTAGTGTTCTCCTTATACTTTTGATTACTTTGTTCTATCCTCAACTTCACTTCCTTATGTAAAGATTTCATAAAATTAGAAAATTCTCCTTCTACAACACTTCTCTTTTTTTCACCAAGAACATATCTTAAATTTGATATACCTCTAGGCTATATTCTTGTAACAATCTCTTAAATTTGATATACCATTGGATACTCCTGCATCAGACACCTAGATAAACTGAAAAGTGACCTTATCACTTAATATCTAGTAGAGGAAAACCCAAATGGAAAATCTCTGCCATCGATATCCATTTTGAATCTTCCACTAGTCATCCTTTCCATTTCACTACATATTCTTCATATTACATGTTTTTGGTACTCTGACCAACATGACTATCTAGAATTTCTGCAATCTCTTCCTACTCAGAAGTAGGAATTGTACATGGCTCTAGCATCAACTCCTCCTCTGTACCATCATCATGATATTTTATTAATTTTTCAATATTAAAAATAGGAGAAATGTGAATTACATCCAACAATTCCACCTGATATGCATATCTTGAATCATGTTTCTTCAAAATTTTGCAGGGAGTGATTTTTTTCATCTTTAGCTTGTTGTAGATACCCATTGGAAATCATACCTTCCTCAAGTATACCATAACTAGATCCCCAATTTGGAACTCCTTATTTCTCCTCTTTTGATCTGCTCTAGCATTATACTGCAGGTTCATCTTGGTAATATGTGCCTTTACCTCCCCATGTAGATTCTTAACATGTTCAACAAAGTCTTCTTCCTCAGCACTTGTCCTCTCTCCTTGCTCCATCTTTCTCATCTATGGTGTAGTCCTTGGAATACTCCCATACACAATTTGAAATGATGATATACTAGTACTCCTATTCATAGAATTATTATAAGCAAGTTCTACTTGTGGTAGAATCAAATGCCATCCCTTGGGCTTATCTCTTACTAAGCACCTTAGCAAATTGTGTAGACTTCTATTGACTACTTATGTTTGTCCATTAGTTTGAGGATGATGTGCAAAACTAAACTTCAATTCTATCTTCAACTTCTTCTACAAAGTCCTCTAGAAATACAAAAAAAAAAATTGTATCTCTATTAGAAACAATACCTTTTGGGAGACCATGTAGCCTCACCACCTCTCTAAAACAAAAATCTACAATATACATTGCATCATGAGTCTTGTGGCATAGAATTAAATGTTCCATCTTGGAGAACCTATCAACCATCATCAATAATAAATCATTACCCCTTTGTGGCCTTGACAATCCAAGAACAAAACCCATACTTATGTCCTCCCAAGGCTTCAATAGAATAGACAATGGCTGATAAACTCTAGTATTTTGACTAAATCCCTTGGCTATTTGACATACTCTATAGCTCTACACAAACTTCTTCACATCTTGTGATAATTGAGGCCAAAAATAATGTTCACTAATAATGACAATGGTCTTATCTCAACCAAATTTTCATGCTATTCCTCAACAATGTTTCTCTTTGATCAAGTTCTCTCTCACGGAACTCCTTGGAACACACAATTGAATGCCCTTGAACAACATACCATCCTAAAACAAGTAATCTAGCTACTTGGTCCTATCTAGACTAACAAGTTATTTACAAGCCTTCCAAGCCTCTACAAAGTAAGGGTCCTCAAGGTACAAATTCTTGAGTTCATCAAAACTAGCCACTTCAACCTACATTTCTATTAGCAACAACTACCTCCTACTTAATGCCTCTACAACCCTATTAGACCTTTCACTTCTCTGCTTCAAAATAAATGTATAAATTTGCACGAAATCTACCCATTTCAAATGTATTTGATTCAATTTACCTTGGATATTTAGATACTCCAATACCTGATGATAATTATACAATAAAAATTATTTTTACAACAAATAATGTGTCCATTTCATTAAGGTCTGAACTATTGCATAGAACTCCTAATCATAAACATAATACTTCTTCTTTCCATCATTCAATTTTTCACTAAAATAGGTAATAGGATTACCTTCTTGGCTCAACGCAACCCCAATAGCACTACTACTAGCATCGCAATCCACCTAGAACACTTTTCTAAAATCAGAAAGTGCAAACACAAGTTGCTCTATCACGTTCTTCTTCATAATTTCAAAACTCCTTACAACTCATGTAGTCTACTTGAACTCTTTTCTATCTCCCCTCGTTGTTTTCATTAGGGTGCACATATACTATTGAAATTCCTAATGAGCTTCCTTTATAAACTAGTTGGACCATGGAATGATCTCACCTTAGTATAAGACTTTGGAGTAGGCCATTCCAAGATGACCTTCACCTTTGTTGCATCTATTTTGAGGCCTTCAACTAATACAACAAACCTAAAATAGTCTAACTCCCTTTTGAAAAAGCTACACTACTTCAAATTAATAAACAATTTCTCGTCCCAAAACCTTTCAAGGACACTACAAATGTGTGATAAATGTTCATCCAAAGATTTACTAAAAATAAAAATACCATCCAAATAGACAATAACAATTTTTCCCAAAAAATTATTAAGTACCTCATTCATAACCTGCATGAAGGTCCTTGGTGCATTGGTTAGTCCAAAGGGCATTATTAACCACTCATATAGACCCTTCTTGGTCTTGAATATAGTCTTCCACTCATATCCCTCTTTTATTTGTATCTAGTGATAGTCACTCTTGAGATCAATCTTTCTAAAGGGTAAAAGCATAGATCTGTGTCACCATTTGTGATACCAAAACCTGTTTGGTCAAATTTCATTTCTCTATCAAAACTCAATTTTTTTCAAAATCTAAAAATACCCTTTTATAGATTTCAGATTCAATATCATCATTATATAATTTTTTGAGTGTTTTGATTAGTTATAATATGTTATAATCTCAAAGTATTATAGGTTGATATTTCAACATTTCTGAAGATGCTCCCTCAAAAAAGGAAAAAAAATAGTAAATCATATCAAAAAAATTAAAAAATTATATTTATCTCTAGAGGAGAGAATCCTCTTCACGAATATGTAATTTTTTTTCAAGAAGGTATAGATTTGATAGGAAAGTTTTGACGGGAGGAAAAAACTGTTGGATTCTGATAAGGTCAAACTTGAGTACTTATAACAAAGAAAATAGACATAAAAAAAAATTTATTTCTTTTTTTGTGCACTAGCTATACCTGTCATCTATAAGATATTTTGAAATTAGAACAAAAAAATATGATTTGAATATACTTGTTTGACAGGAACTATGGCCTATATTTTTTATAGTTAAAAAAGGGACTTCAAAATAGAATTAAATGAATAAATTTCTACTCAAAAAAATTATAAAAATTATAGGCATTAAGTTCATCCAATTCTACACATTTCATTAGTTTACATCATCTTCATATTTTAAACACAAATACCATTTTTTTTGTCACTAATGTTGAAATGTCATATTCTGATATCACATTTCTTTATAAAAGGTGACACATGTTTGTGCTTTTACCCTAAAGTACTAAGCTCTACTCAAGAAATCCATAATATGATACATTCTTGGCAAAGGCAATTGGTACTTGATGGTTATTTTATTTATAGCTCGAGAGTTTGTGTACATTCTCCACTCTTTGTCCTTCTTTGGTGCTAGTACTGCAAGTACTACACATGGACTTAGACTCTCTCAAATTAAACCTTTCCTCAACAGCTCATGAACTTGTATGTCTAGCTCCTCAGTCTTAGTAGGAGTCATCCTATGAGTAGCCTTGTTAGGAAAACCAACTCTATGAACTAAATCTATTTGATGACTAGTTTTCCTTATTGTTGGCAACCCTTGTGGAACATTATCAGAGATGACATCTCCATAGTCACTTAATAGACCTAAAACATCAAGTGGAACTTCACTACTACCCTCCTTATTCTTTCTAGGAATTAAAGAAAAACACATATATTGATGTTTCATGCCATCCATAAATTTTCTTCCATCAAGAAGACATACCCTAACACTATTGCATACCTTTTCACCCTCCTTTATTAAGGGCTTCAATTTGTGAAAAACTCTATCCTTTGTTAGAGAGTATGTATTTGCATGACCATAATGTATAGCATGCCTATCAAACTAACACAACTTTCCCAACAATAAATGCCAGACATCCATCAGGATGATGTCATAGAGAACCTTGTCATGGTAACTCCCAATCTTGAACTTTATCAAACATTGTTCACTAACTAGGACCTTTTGATAATCCTATACCCAAGCAATCTGATAGGGATGGGGATGTTTCTCCCTCTTGAGCTTTAGTTTTGAGACCATTTCCTCTAACACCATGTTTTTAGTCCTCCCACCATCAACAATCACATCACAACATTTACCCTCATACTTGCACTTAGTATGAAAAAATTCCTCCTTTGTCGAAGTTCACTCTCACCACTTCACAAGACCCTTTCATTTACCAAAACCTATCCTCTTTATTCTTCCTCTGAATGTGATGACTATGCATCATCATCCACATGAGCAACCCTTGCTTGACCATGACCTCTCCTATTTTTCCTTCCTTGGTATTAAGCACACTCATAGGAATGATATCCTTCTTCATTGAAATGAAAATAGGTACCATGGAAACCTCCTCTTCCTAAACCTTGTCTACTTCCTCTCTAATCCCCAAATATTTGATCATGGTTCGAGCAATTGAAACCCTCTTTCCTCTAGTTTTGGCTAGCACCCACATCTTCATTTTTCTTCTGGTTCTCATTTTGGCCTCCAAATAACCTATCACCATTCCTTCCTCCTTCACTGTGACCTCTTTTCCTTCCATCAAACTTTTTGTTTTAATTCTCCTCAACTCGCAAGGCAAATTCATATGCCTCTTCAATGCTAGTCATTCTAACCAGACTTAATTCCTCCTAAATGTTAGGTCATAACCCATTAAGGTAATGGGAAACCTTCTCCTTATTTTATTCTATATGCCCCACCCTAATAATGATGGATTAAAACTCCTCTTTGTATTCCTAGATAGATTTTCCAACTTGCTTGAACCCTTGCATCTTCTTGAATAAATCAAGCTCAAAGTCAACAAGAATGAACTGCTTCTTTATTTTATCCATCATACAATACCATCTTGTGATTTTCTCCTTTCCTCTTATATTTCTTTCAAACTGAATCTCTTTCCACCAGATTTTGGCATGGCCTTTCATTTTTCCCTTTGCAAACTTAACCCTATTAGGGTCCTTGATATCCTCATCCTAAAAATATACCTCTATCTCATTGATCCAATCGATCAACTCATTTAGGATTACATTTCTTGAAAATGTGTCGATGTAAATTTTAGGGCTTTTTCTCATGTTGGCAATAGCCATAAAAAGCTTCTCATCTACTTGGATTATGAATTCTCCATCTCCTTCCCCTTCCACCATAATATTTCCTTCTTCTTCATTTTCCTCCTCACTTTCATCACCTATGGCAATATTCATCCCTCTAAAGTTATCCTCTTGCAATGCTTGAACTTGTCTTTGGAGTGCTCTAACCTTAGAGCGAACAACTCTAGCCCTTCCACCATGATCCCTTCTTGGAGGCATCTTCTTTCTATATCAAAATCCACAACCACACTACTATAGTGCAAACTGCCTCACTATTGGTGATTTGTCTACACACTCAATAAAACCTACTCTAATACCACTTGATAAGGGCACAACTAAAGACAAAATGAAAAAAATAGTAAAAGGGAATATTATTATAAGAAGTGATATTTTATTACATTTAGTATAATGAAAATACTCAATGATGTGTCCTAGAGTGTTACAATGTTGTCTAATTCTATAGAAAAACACTCCTCATAGTACCTTCTCCCAAACTCCACCAAAACTGCATTTACAATGTTAGAAATATCTTGAAGTAACCTAAGTTAGTTTTAGGGTTAGGAATACATTTTAGAATATACCACTTTGTATCCATCACCAAAATAGAAGGTTCTAGAAAACACGGTGAAAGCTAGTCCAAAATTAGAAGAATCTAGAAATGGTAGTCCAACTTCTTGGAGGTATAACTTTTCATCTGAGACTCTAATTGATGAACTGCTTACATTTTCAAAATTTTCTCCAAATGCTCTATATCCCTGTGGACATTTTTTCCTTGTCCCCCATTTATTAGGTGTGTACAAGGCCATTTAGTGCCTCAAATCAGACTTTGAAGCACTCTTAGGGGGTCTCCAAGCAACTTATAACTACAATAACTTTCAAACTGTAAAGCCTTTTGACCTAATTCTTTTTTTGGAGTGCTTTAAATTACAATTATAATCATCCCTCCAACTTACACCCTCTAACACATCATAATTATGGCTCAATTACAAAATAACCTATTTTTTACAATTCATCATTAATGACAAAAAATATAGTATTTGCATTTAAAATATGAAGATGATGTAAACTGATGAAATGTGTAGAATTGTATTAATTTTATGCCTATAATTTTTATTATTTTTTTGACTAAGAATTTATTCATTTTATTTTATTTTGAAGTCCCTTTTTTAACTGTAAAAAATATAGGATGTAGTTCCCATCAAACAAGTATGTGCAAATCATCTTTTTTTGTTATGATTTGAAAATATTTTATAGATGATATGTATAGCTAGTGCACAAAAAAAGAAATAATTATTTTTGATGTGTATTTTCTTTGTTATAAGTACTCAAGTTTGACCTTGTCAGAATCGAACAGTTTTTCCCTCCCGTCAAAACCTCCCTATCAAATCTATACCTTCTTAAAAAAAAATTACATATTCATGAAGAGGATTCTCTCCTCTAGTGATAAATATTTATTTTTTATTTTTTTGATATGATTTACTATTTTTTTTCATTTTTTGAGAGAGCATCTTCTGAAATATTGAAATATCCACTTATAATATTTTTAGATTATAGCATATTATAACTAATCAAAACACTCAAAAATTTATATAATGATGATATTGAATCTGAAATCTATAAAAGGGTATTTTTAGTTTTTTTTTTAAATTGAGTTTTGATAGAGAAATGAGATTTGACCAAAACAGGTTTTTGTATCACAAAGGTGACACAGATCTATGCTTTTACCCCACATTAAACATAAACTAAAACTAAGAATATTTATTGGGTGATATAGGATTACCCTTACACCACTAGATGCTCCTACATCACACAAACAACCCATCAGTCATCTATGGAGGAGGAGTCACACAAAAAGATATAGTCTATAATGAAGAAGGCACTATGAAATCCCAAAATGATAGAGAGTGAGTCTGAGGTTGTAAAGAAAACAATGAAGCAAGGAATACTGAATATTCAACCTTTGTTAGTATCTATTGTAGAAACATGTTTGGAATAGAGTATTTTGTATGTAGTAGTGTTAGATGTTCAGCCTAGTGAACGTAAGAGAAAATATGAAAGATTGGTGGAAGGAATAACTACTAAAACAAAGAGAGTAAAACAACAAGCCACTTGACCAAGAAAAAGTCAAAAAACATTGTTGACATTTGTTGATTGAAGTGATGAAGAAGAAGAAGAACAAGAACAAGAACAAGAAGAATAAAAATAAGATATCAAACAAGTAGAGAAAGTGACTCCATGAAAGCAATCAATAGGAAAAGCTCGACAACCTTGGAAGCCAAAGATAGAGAAGATTAACACAACTATTGCTAGTGAAGGGAACTTTGTTTAGATCAATAAATTCTATGATTTATATAACAGCTCTGAAAAGGATCAAATTGATATATTTATAGTGAGATATATTATATCAAAAAATCTAAAATTGAAGGATCTTGAGAGCATAATTAACAAAAAATTCTATGAAAGACTCATTTAGAACAAGGTTCCTGCAAGAGAAGAATATCTAGAACTTCAAAAGTCTATGCTTAGAACTATTTTCAAGACTAATGACAAAGAATAAATTAAAATATTATTGAATAACCTTGCACCCTATTTGAGTAATAAATTAAGACCATTTCTATTCATGCTTAGTGAAAAGGATAAAATAAGAAGTGAGACTATGGCAGTAATCAATTAGATGTTGACAGGGTCAAAGGAAACACCTCCTCTAGCATCTAGAACCTCGGAAGTTTCAATGAGCAATGACACCATGAAAAATTATCAAACCAATGTTACCATTAACATTGATGATAACAATCCATTTGATGGTTCCACACTTAATGACCCAAACACCAGGGATATTGAGGGAAAATTAAGTTATATTGAAGAGGTGAAGAGGCTACTTGAAGAAGAGAAGAAGAAAATAGAAGAGGCCAAGAAAAAATTGTTTGAGGTAGAAAAAAAAAGGAAAGGAAAGATGATTAAGCTAGAGGCTTTATCCAGTGAGATCCAACATCCATCTTGCAAAGTTGATGATTTTGAAGGACAAGTCACCAATATCCATAGTGATATTAGGAAACTAGAACTATAGAAGAAATAAATTTTTAAGAGGATATCAATTTTTAGAGAATATATTACTTTGAAATTATCTTTTGTTGAGAAATAGTTGGAGGAATGTATCAAGGCCAAGGACACATATTCTAGCTTTTTGTATTAACATCTTAATGCAATTGAGATTGCATCATATGCTTTATGTGAAATTCTCACCTTAGATAAATCTACCAACGAGACATGGAATAAAGTTATGAATGGTGTGAAGGAAAACTTTGATGATTGCATGAAGATCATATCAGCATAAGGAATGACAACATTTTTGGACAGCTTTTTGGAAAAAAACCTATCACTTTGACCTTTGTCATTAATGCCAAAGGGGGAGTAGTTGTATAATATTGTAAAGTATATTGTAATCGGTAGAATAAGTAAAGTTAGACAAGTTGTAATAGATTTAATGTAAGGTGTTATTTATTTTTATTGTGTTAATTTTTGTCACTAGCCAATTTTCCCTATTTTGTTGGCATCAATGCCAAAGGGGGATATTTTTGAGAATTGGCTAGTAGTGATATGTAATTTTTGTCATTTATGGCAATAAATGATGTACATCCTTACAAGAAACCTCCAAAATAAAGATAGTTAGTGTTTGGTAATCAAAAAATTGTTTAGGTATAGAATTTGGTTTGCAACAGTGTATTGTTTTGTTTATAACTTGTTGCTAATGTCATATTATGACTAGAAAATTTAGATGAAGATATTATACATTTTGCTGCTAACATGTATAACATTGGGAGTTAGTACAGACTATCTATAACAAATATAATCATATTTGAAATTATATAAGACAATAAAATTGAAGGAAAGAATCACTTTGTTTACAAGATAATTACTTGTCCAATTAGGGCTAGCATCCTAGATGTTTACTCTATGTTGGAAAAGTGGATTGTGGTCTTAGCTGATCCAACATAAATTTTTGTAAAGGCATGGTATTTATGCAAGGGATCAGAAAAAAAAATTTAATTGTAAGTAGTGTGAACATTGTGATATGTGAACTTACTATGGAAGCGATATATGCAAAATTTCGTAAGAGCTATTTTATGATCCGAGATTGAGCTAAAGATTAGGTATCAATCAAGGAAGAAGATAAAATACCTATTTGAAAACTTTAATTACTTGTTTGGGTAGTGAGATCTTCTTGTAATTAGAAGTTCATATTTGGGAAGTGGCCTCATCTTGAATCTACTATACCACAACTCCTAAGAGGGTTAGAATCTCGTAATAGGGATTCAAAGTCTCTTGATAGAGAATTTTTATACTAAATTTTATCATTGACTCCTAATAGGCTCCATCCTCCAGCAAGGAACTTATATATTAGTATATTATCTAGTGGGTATCATCCCCACCAAGGTTTTCCCTTGGCCAGGGTTTCCCTAGTTAAAAAAAATGGTGTTATGAGTTACCTTTGTGCATTCTTACTATTACTATTCAACATTACTTTATTGGTTGGTTATGCATGGCTTAAAGTAAGAAATAAAATCAAGTTGGTAATTAAAGTTTATAGATTATTCATTCAACCCCCACCCCCCCACCCCTAGTAATTACTATTTCTAACATACTGGTGCTTGGTATGAACTAAACTTTACTTGGCTTACATTGTATCACTCAACATACAATGAACTTATACTTTGATCAGCTCTAGCTAAATTTCTACTTGGCTTGCACTAACTTTGGTTGGCACCTACTATCTACTAATTAAAGCTTGGAAAACTCAATTCTTCTTACATGTTCTTCCAAACTTAGTTAGTGTACCCAATCTTTGCAACCTTGAGTAGATAATCAATACACTATAACATCATTGTCTTAACTAATATTTGTACTCCTTTTTCATACCATAGCTCAATCTTTCCTCTAGGTTATCTTGTTATTACATTTGATCAAATCCTCTACATTAATCAAACAAATAATAGTACTCAAATAAACTAAGCAATTATCTTACCAGCAAGTAGCAAGTTTGATATCAGTGGAAAAACAATGATTGGAACATAGTCTCATACATATGTTAATCTATTTTTGACAATCTCCCTCTTTGGAATTGATGGGAAACTAGTACTAACAACAATACAAAAAAGAAAAGAATTCATCAAGTATTGAAATCTCTTCCAATATCAATAGCTTTCATCTTTTGTATGGGTTGCAAAATTCTATTTTGGTCAATAGAAAATCAATTCATCCTTATGAATCCCTTAGTAATTTCTCCCTCTTACTGGGTAGATGTATTCTTTGAGTCATTTATCCTTCTTTAGTAAACATTGGGTACACTATCTCCCTCTAAGTAGATATGCTTGGATTCTCCCTTGTTCTCACTATGTTTGGTATTCTATATTTCTCCCTCTTTGACAATATTTCCAAAGACTTTTCATCTAAATATCCAGATATGAACATTTTTAGTTTCTCCCTCTATCATCTTTCTTGTGATTGATCAATTATTCTAGCTCTTTGATTACTCTATGCAAATCCTAAAGTAAGATGCACTACATCAAGTTGTAAGATATACATTTTAACTCTAGTTGATGTAGGCTACTACTTATGTTGTGTGACTAGTCTTTGCTAAGAATATTACCCCTAGTTTACCTTTTAGATACTCATGAGAATCCTTAGGTAATGATTTCATGAAGATATTAGCTATTTTCTCTTTTGTATTCACATATTCCATCTTCACCTATTTGTCTTGAACTAGCTCTCTCAAGTAATGATACTTGATTGCAGTGTGCTTAGACTTTGTATGCATCACAATGTTCTTTGATATATTTCTAGCACTTGTATTATCACATTAAAGTATCATAGGTTCATTAATTTCCTCCTTGATACCTTTCAGTAGTTGTTTGACCCATACAATGTTTGTACAATTTATTGTAGCAGCAACATATTCAGCTTCAACATTGGATTGAGATATGCAGTTTTGTTTCTTGCTAGTCCATGTAACTAGCCTTTTTCCTAATAAAAAAGTTTCCACTAGTTATCTTTCTATCATCAATATTTCCAACCAAATTTGTATCAGTGTAGGCTCTCAACTCAAACTTCTCATTTTTCTTGTACTATAGACCATGGTCTTCTATTCCTTTCAGATATCTCATTCTTCTCTTAATAGTCATGAAATGATTCTCTCTAGGATTAGTAGAGAATCTTACAACTATCCTAGTAGATAATGTAATATCAGGTCAAATATGCACTACATATTATAATTTTTCAATCATAGACCTATAAAATGGTTGATTCACCTCGATTAAATCATCATTTTAAAACAATTTGTATCCTCTCACTATAGGTTTTCTTACTAGCTTAGAATCTTCCAATCCAAAAGTTTGCAGTATCTTCTTTACATATTTAGACTGAGTGGTGTATATAACATATTTCATCTAATGTACTTGTGCAAACCCATAAAGAACTTGATCTCTCCAACATAGACATCTCAAATTCTTTCTTCATTTCATTTGAAAAAGCTATACATAAAGTATTTTGACCACCAAAAATGATATCATAAAGAAAAATTTTAGATAGTAAAATACGTTTTTCCTTTTTTGGTCTTCAAGTACAGATTGCTATTATGAGCAATTCTATCAAATCTGATTTCAAGAGACAATTGTGAATCTTTTCATACCATGCTCTTGGTACTTGTTTCAAACCATATAAAGCTTTTTGTTGATAACATACCATGTTTTTTTCTGTTAGCATCAAAAAAACCTTTGGGTTGTTCTATATAGACCTTTTCTTCCAATATGTCATTCACAAATGCATATTTAGCATCAATTTGATAAACTAAACCTTATTATATAAATTTTTTAATCCTTCCAATCCTGTAATAGGAGAAAATGTTTCTCCATATTTTATCCCTTCTTCTTGTCCATACCCCTTGTAAACTACTCTTTCTTTATTCCTTGTGACTTCACCACTTTCATCTAACTTGTTACTATACACCCACTTGGTTCCAATCACATATTTATCTTCTTGTTTAGGAGCTAGAGTCCATTTCTTATTCTTCTTAATCTATTCAATCTCTTCTTTCATGGATTTACTCTAGTCCACACATCTTCTAAGGCATCTTTCAGTTTTATAGCTTCATGCATATTTGGAAAACATGTATCACTTTTCAACCTATTTCTTGCCATTGGTCTTGCATATTTTTCTCCAATAATTTGTGGAGTAGGGTGATATCTTTTTACATACTTTGACAATATTTGATCTTCTCTATTTAACTCATTAGGTCTCTTTAGTTATGAATCATTGTGTACTTTTCTATTAGGTAATTCAACATCTCTTTCATGTACTCTAATATCAAAACTAGAATGTCCCTCAACTTCATTTTGTAACTTGGCACTTGACAATAGTTCAGATCTTGAATGCAACTCGACATTCTTTATATGTGACTTGGCCGTCACTAAAACTTGTTCTTGAATTGCAAGTTGATTTATAGAATCTTCATTAGTAAGCATACCTTTATAAAAGTATACAAATGATTTTTCTTCCTCTAGTTCCTTCATAGGTTCAGCCTCATGTACTTCTCTATATTCATCAAAATTTATATTCGCCCTTTCCAAAACATTGCTAGTGTTAGTATTTAAACACTTATAAGATTTACTTCTTGTGGATTCACCAAGGAATATACCTTCTTCACTTTTTGCATCTAGTTTACCATTCCTAGAATCTTTTAGAATATAACACTTTCTTCCAAATACCTTAAAATATTTTTCATTGGGTGAGTATCCATACCATAGTTGAAAGGTGTTGAATGAGTACTTTTCTTGACTTTCACATAGTCCAAGGTATAGATAGCTATACTTACAACCTCACTCCAATATTTCAAAGAAACATTCTTCTCCATCATGAGTGTCCTATCATTGTCCATTATAGATCTATTCCTCCTTTTAGAAATTCCATTTTGTGGAGAGGTTCTAGGTGCTAATTTTTATCTTTTGATTCATCTTTCATTACAAAACATCTCAAACTCATTTGATGCAAATTCTCCTCCTCTATCAAATCTCAAACGTTACAGGAATTTACCTATTTCCTTATCAAATCTTGCTAACTACCACTTAAATATTTGAAAAGTATAAAATTTATATTTTGCAAATATAATTGTCATCATCCTAGAATAATCATCAACAAATAACATAATGTACTTATCACCTTTGTAGCTTTCCACATCAATTTCTCTACACAATTCAGTATGAACAATCTCCAAAATTTCCTTAGACATGTGAATCTTAAGGTATTCTTAAAAGTAGACTTTTTCATTTTGTGTAACTAGCATTGTTTGCAAATTATATTGTCAGATATCCTCAACCTAGGACAACCTTTGAATCTTCTCATGTTATTGCTACTAACCAAGTTATCAAAATTAACATGACATAACCTCTTGTTCAATAACCGCACATCATAAAATTAGACAACTAGATAAGTAGCATCATTCATATCAAGATAGAATAGATTACCTCTAGTTTGATGACCTTTTCCAATTTTTTTTCCATCAATATTGTATATCTTAGCTATCTTGATCTCAAACTCAACCTTGCAACTTGAACTATTTGTTTGTGACACACTAAACAAATTATAGTTACTTCCTTCAACATTATAATCATTGTCGCATAAAGTCTTTTATGTGATTTTGATAGAATTTATTTCATTTATTAGATAGGATGCATCATTACCAAACCTTACACTATTTCCATCACAATAATTCAAGGTAATTAACTTACTTTTATCTCTAGTCGTTTGCTATGAACACCCACTATCAATTATCCATCTATCATTCTTGTTCACATAGGAAACTAGTGTAGTTGCCTCATCCTCATCAGAATCATTCTTCATTACAACATACACCACTTCATAATCATGATCATCAGATCCAACTTTGGTTTCCTCTTCTACAATGTAGCAAGACTTCTTGCCTTTGTCTTTGTAATCTTTTGTTTCCTCATCTCTCTTACTTTTGTGCTTGTCTCCACCTTTATAGTTATTTTTTCCTAGATATCTAGCAACAATATGACCAACCTCATTGCAATTAAAACACATGATAGGTAACTTACCTTTGAATTTTCCTTTATCTCTGTGAAATATCCTTGATAGTACTATTACAAGTTGTTCTACATCCTCCTCATCTATATCACTATCATTGGAAATATATTTTACCTTTTTCTTCTTCTTCTCATTAGGTTCCTTCAATGACAACTTAGCTTTGAAATCATATTTGATATTGTCATATTTGAAGTTTTCAAAATTGGATAACTCAAAAGTAACGAGTCTACCTACCAAACCTTCAAGAGTCAGATTAGAACTTGATATACATCTCAGTTCTTGTATTGCAAAACTCTAATAGTATAGATGGGTAACAATGTTCTCAAAAGTTTTCTAAGTATATTCTCATCATCTATCTCATCAGTAGATCCTCTTATAGCATTAACACCATCTTTCATCCTAGAGAAATATTGAGCAACATTTGTGTGTATTCACACCCATTAAAAAAGGAACAATAAGGGGCTCCATCAGCATTGAAGGAAATTAATTACTCATCATGATATTTCAAATGTATTTTTAATCTATTTGAGTCAATATGTAAGGCTAAATATAGCTATTTGTAACATATTGTAAAACAATTTCAAATATGTAATAAAATATTGTCATAAATGTGACATATGAAAAATTTGATGTAAGAGAGAAGATGAAAGGTCATAGAATGTAATAAATTAGTTATAGAACTTGAAAAGTCTTTAAAGTATCATGTATTGGTCATAATTTTTAGATTTTAATGGCTGGAGAAGATGGAAGAAGAGGTAAATTAAAGAGAAATTTGTATTTGTGAGTTTTATAATGATGTTTTGCATAAATTTCTAGAAACTTGATTGTTCTTTCTATTAGTATAAATTAATATGAAATGATACAGACTTGAAACTTATATTTTTGGAAAGGTATTCGAGTTATCCATCTTTTGGTTTTGGTTTGGTCAAATTTCATTCAATTTTGCATCAAAGTTATGGCTATTGTGGTGATAGTAGGTCTAAATCTGTCTTAGTTTGTTGATCCAATTAAAAGCTTGCAAAAATTTGCAATATTGTTGTGATAAGTTATAGAGTTGTGATTAGTTGATGTGTGAATCCTTGCATCCTTACATCAAATTGCAGTAGAAGGTTAGGGAAAAGGTGTTTATTTTGAATTTGTTTTTTTCATGATAGGTTGAGAAGAGAACCTATAGAGTGGCCAAAAGTCTAGGTTAAATGGAGAGAACCTAGATAGGAGAAGATGGTCATGCAAGGAGATTTATCTTATGATAAGAGGATATTATTAAATTCATGGGTTTCATATTGAGATTTGCATAAAGTGAAGAAGGAAGAGAAAAATAAAATAGAGGAGGAGAAAAAAAGGAGAAGAGGAAGCTAGAATAAAACAAGAGATAGGAGACAAAATAAGATTCCTAATGAGGGAACTTTAAAAAGTGGAAGAAAATTTAGAGAGACTAAAAGAGGAATTGGAGAAAAATATGTATAAGGAAAATAATAATTTGCAGTAGCCATTAATTGAGGATAAAAATGTATGTGAAGATGGAATAGAGATTTTGGTTACTAATGAAGAGAAGAGTTGTCCAATGAAGGGAAAAAGTGAGAAAATTGATGCCATTGTAAAATTTTTGCAGCATATAATTATTGATGATAATGTTCTTGAAGATAGGAAAGAGGTTGATGTGGTAGTTGTTGATGAGCCTTGCGATGAAAAGGTTCATAAAGATGGAAAAGAGATGGATGTGATGGTTCTTGATGGAACCAAGAGGTTGAGTTTGAATTTAAGAAAGAAGGTCATATGGCCTAGCAAGAGGTCAATAGTTTCAGCAAGGAAGAAGACTAATGATTTGGCCAAGAGGATAGAAAAGATTCAAGTAGTTATGAATTTGTCTCCAATTATGGAGATATTGAAGCATAAAGACATTGGAAAAAGGGATGCATACATTCCTATAGTGAACCAAATTGATGAATTAATATATGACGAGGTACCATTTACTTTTTCTAATCAATTTATTTTAGGTTTGCATGAGTTCTACCTAAATTCTTATGTGGAAGAGGTTTATGAAGATATGAAAATTGACTTGGATACTTGGAAAGAGTACAACCTATTGGAAATATAAGAGCAGTAACTAAGAGGGGAGGGGTGAATTAGTTATTTCTAAAATAAATACCAAATCCCTTAGATGTCAGTAAAAAATGCAAACTAAAAGACTAAAAACTGTTGAAGATCGGTAAACACATACAGAACATTGTAACTCGATAATAAATAAATCATCTCAGTAAATGCTTAACATATAAACCTTTAGATTTATCTATGATTAACATTACTTTAACTAAGCTGCAAACATGCTACAGAAAATAACATAAACACATTAGACACTAGGATTTAACTTGGAAACCCAACTTGGGAAAAACCACCAATTGCAACTAGTTATTGTTTTCTCACTCTTTTGAAGTAAGCCCTATTAGGAGCCAACCCTATTAAAGGTTACAAAAAAAACTATTAGGTGTGTCCCTATTAAAACATTTAATCACCCCATTAGGAGTGACATTGTTAGAGGTCTTGAGAACAATTCAATGGAATTGCCACCTTGTTAGATGATTTGCAAATAGTTATTAAGCCAACTCTATTAGGAGATTTAGAACACTACTACAATGGTTAGAGAGTAACAATGAGATGACTTGATTTGAATGCAATTGAATTGCTAAATACAGATCTCTATTCTAGCTTGTACTTGATCCCTTGTAATTGAATATAACTTTGCTGCTCCACAAGGATATTCTTCTTATCCTTCAAATTTTTTCCTCTTCTCATCACCAGCTCTTTAATCACATCATCATTAATTACACACTTTGAAATCACAACTTGACCTTATACTTATACCATTCACTTTGTCAAGTCTACACAAATACAACTTAAAATAATCAATATTCATCAACTTAGTTAGTTGGAATCAATAGATAAATCAATTAAGCTTAATATACCAAAATAAGAAAATCCTCTATTATCCAACCTAGCTCAGTAGAAACTAAATTAAAAAAAAAAATCCTTTCTTAACCAATAGAAGCTTGGTTAACACTGAAAACTCATGAAAAATCCTTTGGGAATCGAATGAGCTCAGTTAGCATTTGTTCCATCCAAATTTCCTTAATTAACCAAGTGAGTTTGATTAACACTTATTTTATGCAACTTTTACTTTGACACCTGAGTGAACTTGGTAGACACTATCTTCTAAACTAGGCAAACATACGAATGGTCGGTAGACACTGAAAACTATCTTTACTACCTGAGTGAGCTTGGTATATATTGACTGATAATGATATGAAATTTTTGCAACATCAAAGACAACACAAAATTAATCAATTGTATCCAACACAACCAAAAAATATCAAAGAATTGGAAGACAAGAAAGAGGAAAGACAATCTAAGGGACGTGGATTTTGCTGTCACTAGGAGCATGGTGTGTAACACCATCCCTAAAAAAATGGCATAATAAGAGGTTCCATGAGTACTGAAGACATTTAAATACACATCATGATATTTCAAATGTAGTTTGAATCTATTTTACTCAATGTGTAAGGCTAAATATGACTATTTGTAATAGATTGTAAAAAGTCATCAAATATGTGATAAAATATTGTCATAAATGTGACATGAAAAAGTTGATGTAAGAGAGAAGATGAAAGGTCATAACATGTAACTAATAATTATACAACCTGAAAATTATTTAAAGTATCATGTATTGGTCATAAGTTTCATAATGTAATGGCTGAAGAAGTTGGAAGAAGAGGTGAAATAAAGAGAAATTTGTATTTGTGAGTTTTGTGATAATATAGTCAGAATGTAATGACTGTTATTTCTATTAGTATATATTCATATACAATTATAGAGACCTTCAACTTATATTTTCATAAAGGTATTTGATTTATCTATCTTTTGGCTTTGGTTTGGTCAAATTTCACTCAATTTTGCAGAAGTTATGGTTTATTTGGTGAGTACAAGTCTGAATTTGTCCTTTTATCGATTCAGTTAAAATCTTACAAAAATGTTCAATACTACTATGATAAGTTATGGAGTTTTGATTATGTGATCTATGAATCTTTTCATCCTTACATCACATCATCAACTTATTGCATTCTCATATCATCAAAATAACCTCTAAAACTTTGAGATTTCTCTCTCAAAACATTTGCATCTCCTCCATCGATGGTGTGAAGAGAATCCCACATATTATTTTCACTATCACAACCATTGATATCATTGAACATGGATTAACTTAGGGCAAATAAAATATCCAACATTTCCTAATTGTGTTCTTTCTTCTTTTTAGATCTTAAGTAGTTAAGGCTCCAGTAGGATGAACATGCTTGGTGGTGATGGTAGATTGTGTTTTTATAAACATTAGTCCACCAAGATAATTAAGATGGGGGCATGAATCAATTATCTAATAATTAAACCACTTATCTTCACTAAAAACCTTAACCATTCAATCAAATTAAATGACAACCATAAAAAATGCACATATACAATTACACTAGATATGTTGACTAGGGAAACCCTTGATTAGAGGGAAAATTCCAATAGGAATAATGCCCACAAGATGATGTACTAAAATAAATATTCCTTGTTAGAGGATAGACCTTGTTAGGAGTCTATTACAAAATTTAGTACAATAAGTTCCTATTAAGAGACATTGAATCCCTTTTAGGAGATTCGAAACCTGTTAGAAGTTGTGGTATAATGTATGCAAGAAGAGCCCACTACCCAAACATGCCATTTCAACTACAAGAAGAGCTCATTAATCAAAAAAGTAATTTACTGGTATCTTCTTCTTTCATCTATACTTTCCCCTATGCTATCAATTGGACCAATCAGTATTAGACCTTGTAGACTAGGTCACAAACCTTAGATCCAAATACCAAACTTTGGATCACTTAGAAAAACCTTAGCAATGAATTTTCCTTCACTTTTACACTGCTCTACTCAACTTCACATTTCGTATTGCTCTACTGCTTCCAAAATATTTCCAAGTCACATATATCCATATTATGATAAATTAAAATATCATTCTTTTATATGAAGTTCATAGAACAATTCCTAAGTCAGTTGCTAGTCCTTCTCAACTAATTATTATGAGACCTCATTAAGAACATGTTACACTTAGTGATAACATGAATTTTCCACTTTGCAACTTGAATTTAACTTTTCGTACACTCAATATTATGACTATCAAGATTATCCATGTCATCAACAACATGTCTTCTTCATTTCCTCAACCTTGATAATCAAGATATCAAATCTACTAAGAGATATAACTAGTTTATCATAAGATGCATTATCAAACTCTATCTAAAAAAAAATATTAGAAAAATTTACACAACTTCTTCTTGAATTATCTTTTCTACTTCTGATGTTAACTACATATATTAGATATTTAGAAGTATCTATCATAACCTTGGGTGGTTATTATGCCCAACTAGTCATATGTACTGACTTAATCTTTTCTTTGTTCATCTGTTAGATACCATAGAAGACATCAAACATGCTATGTTGACATCAATGACAAACTCAGTCACAAATGTAACATATCATCATCAAACCAATCTTCCAACCATTTCCCCCTTTGGTATTGATGACAACATAGATGAAAAAAATCTAGTTCCAAGAATACCAAAAAAAGATATACATTCTTCAAATCATCTTCATCAATCATACTCCCCATTTATATACCTCAATGTGCTCTATACCAAACTATTATTTCAAATTGATGCGACATTCTCCCATACTCATGCAAAACATATTCTTAGCATAATGTTTTCTTGCAGTAATTCTCCCACATAGTATAATGCCAAACTCTCCCATAGTATGATTTTTTTCATGCTAAATGATCCCCCATTGACATCAATGTCAAAGGTTTTCACAACACATATTTGCATTAGGTTCTGCAATAACTAGTACTTACTTAGTTCAAGTTTTAAAAGACATAATTCAACAACATCAACAACACTGATAAGAGTCTTGAGTGACTCTATCCATCATAGATACTCCCCCAAATAGGAAGCATTATCATCCAGTCTAGAAAAACAATGGTGCCCTATTATCATAGACTAATGCACTCTTCCATATTCTTACTCCTATGTAGGAAGGGGCATGACCCCAAAAATACCTTGTAAATACTCAAAAGTTTCTTTGGGAAGAGGCTTAGTGAATATATCTGCAATATGCTCTTTTGTGCTCCCATACTCCAATCTGATTTCCCTTTCTACAATGTTTTCACTCAACATATGATTCTTAATAGAAATTTTCTTATTCACAATGTATAAGAACAAGTTCATTAATTTCTATCTTTATTTCCTTTAGCATCTACGTCATCCAGATTACTTGATTGAAATTATTTGCCACTGCAACATTTTTTTCTTCTAGTATACTTTGAGATGTACAATCCTACCTCTTGCTTAGCCAAGAAACTAATCTTCCTCCAAGAAAGAAATCTCCTCCATTGGTGCTCTTTTTGTCATCCATATTGCCTACCCAATCTATATTAGTATAAGCACATAGAGTAAAATCATTAGATCTATTATACCATAATCCAAATTTTGAAATTCCTTTTAGATATCTAAATATTCTTTTCACTTCTGCATAATGCACTTCTTTAGGATTAGCCTAGAATCATGGAACAATTCAAACTACATTTTCTATATCTAGCCTTATGTGTGTTGGATATTGCAAACCTCTGATCATAGATCTATACTTCTTCTACTCAATAGTAGGTGTTTGATCCTTTGTAGATAACTTGTGTCTAGTTACCATAGGTGTTCCAATAGGTTTACATGTTTCCATACCAAACCTTTTCAATAAATTCTTCAAGTACATAGTCTATGAAATAAAGATTCCTTATTTAATCTATACTATCTATAATCCTAGGAAATATTTCATCTCTCCTATCATACTCGTTACAAATTCTTTCTTCATTTCTTTAGAAAACTTCTTACTTTCTTCACCATTTCCTCCAAATATTATATCATCAAGAAATATTACCAAAATCATCAAACCCTTATCCGTTTCTTTCCAATATAGATTGCTATCTGCCATACCTTTTATATATCTAAGGTTTGTTAGATGCTTACGTAGCCTTGCATACCAGGTTTTAGGTGCTTACTTCAATCTATACAATGCTTTCTTTAGTCTACATACTATGTCCTTGTTATCTATCAAAGTAAATTCTTCAAGCTACTCAATGTATAGCTCTTCTTTGAGTTCTCCATTTAGAAATGTAGACTTGACATCCATCTGATATACTTTGAATATTTTTTATTTTGCATAGGCTAAGAATAAACTTACTACTTTTATTCTAGCCACTAGAGCATAAGTCTCCTCATAATCTATTTGTTCTTCCTATGAATAACCTTTACATAGCAATCTTGCTTTTTTTTCTTACAACTTCTCCTTGCTCATTCATCTTGTTCCTAAATACCCATTTCGTTCATATTAGATTCTTATCTGCTAGTTTGGGGACCAATTTTCATGTCTCATTCCTTACTAGCTGATCCAATTTTTCTTTCATGGCTTATTTCCAATAATAATCTTTACATGCTTCATCTACATTCTTTGGTTCAACTTGAGATATAGAGCATAGTTCTTCACTAAATCTTTTTCTTGTCATCAGAGCTTTATCTTTGCTTCTAATGATCTATTTAGATGGGTGATTCTTTATCATGTTCTTTCCTGAAGTAGGAGTTGTTACCTCAACTCTTAGTTCTACTTAAGGTTGTAAGCTTTGTTTCTACCTTTTCTATCCTTCATTATGAAAATTATTGTTAGTCTTAAGAAATAATTCATCATTCCTTGGCTTAGTAACAATATTATCATCTAAATTGTAATCAATTATTATCTCTTATATTCTAAACTTCTCATGAATTCTTACATTAGCACTTTCCATAATAGTCTTAGTTCTCTAATTCTAACATCTATAAGCCTTGCTTTTCAATGAATAATGAAGAAACATACTTTCATCACTTCTAGCATTAAACTTAACAATGTCATCATCTCTCTTAATGTAACACTTACTTAAAAATATTCTAAAGTACTTAACTATAGGTGACTGACCAAACCATAGTTCATAAGGTGTCTTGTTTGTATCCTTCCTGACTTGAACTTTGTTCATAGTGTAGATTGTTGTATTCACTGCTTCTCTCCAAAATGTCTTGGATACATCATTCTCTACTAACACAGCTCTAGCTACTTCTATGATAGACTTGTTCCTTCTCTCTGCAATGGCATTCTATTCAAGAGTCTTCAACTCAACTCTTTCTTCCACTCTAAGATCAGATCTCTACTCTTTAATCTAATTCTCATGTTGCAAATCATTGTTAATGATAACTTCCACATTTTCATGGTTAGCCTTTGGATCAACAATAGTTACCAAATGTATCTCTTTTGCTACTTCCTTTTTTGTAACCAATTCAATCTTATTATCTTTATCACAATCATTCAAGAATCTTTCCATACTTGATTTAAATTCTTCATCTTCATCAAAAATCAAACTCTTTCTAGATTTCCTTGTTCTCTTAGGGTAGGTAGATGCATAATGACCAAACTCATTTCATATAAACAAAAAAAATTTACATACCTTATTTTCTCTTTTTATAACTAGATCAATACCTCCCTTAATCTTCATATCTTCTTTGGATAACTCACCAAGAGCTTCTATGTCAAAATTTGCACTATCTAACTTAGGACTATCATTCTTTTCCATTGATCTCTTAAAGTTGTTAAACTTAATCTTCCAAGACCTAATTCTCTGATATCAATTGTTAGAAACAATAGTCCACCAAGATAATTGGGGGGGAGGGGGGGTTTGGTGAATTAGTTATCCAATAATTAAACTACATATTTTCATTTAACAAACTTAACCATTTAATCAAAGTAAACAACAACCATATAGAGATGCATATAGTCAATTACACTAGATATGTTGACTAGGGAAATCTTTGATTAGAGGGAAAACCCTAGTGGAATGATGCCCACAAGATGATGTACTAATATAAATATTCCTTGCTAGAGGATAGACCCTATTAGGATTCTATTACAAAATTCACCACAATGCATCCCTATTAGGAGACTTTGAATCTCTATTAGGAGTTTTGGTATAATGTATGTAAGAAGAGCTCGCTACCCAAAGATGCAATTTCAACTACAAGAAGAGCTCACTACTCAAACAAGTAACTTACTAGTATCTTCTTATTTCCTCTATATCTTCCTCTATCTTGTAAACTGGACCAGTCATTGTCATACCTTGTAGACTAGGTCACAAACCTCAAATGCAAATACCAAACCTCAAATCACTTAGAAAAAAACTCAGCAATGAAGTTTTCTTCACTTTTGCACTGATCTACTCAACTTTTCATTTCATACTGCTCTATTACTTTTCAAAGATTTCTAAGTTACATATATCCATATTATGATAAAGGAAAATTGTAAGGAAACTCAGGTGCAGAAACAACTTCCTACACTAATCTCTTAAGAGAAGTATGGTGCAAATCCTATTAAAATCTTTTCACTTACAAATTTAATATAATGTAAAACAACAATATTTCGGCCAAGCAAGTTCAACAATGACAACAGAAGACTCCAGTAGCAACTCACAGTACCAACTATACACTTTTTTGCATACTCCTCTTCATGACCCTAAAAAATCTTATAAAATGTGCTTCACTTTTAGGGCTACTCCCAAAGGTAACTATATTAGGGTTTTTACCAAACCCACTATTTGGGTAGAGTGTACAGTACTCAAATTTATCAGTTGCCACATGTCTTCACCTGTCATTAAATCTTCCTAACATAGCTCTTACGTGTCATAGGAATATGTCATAACTGTTTTAGCTATGATCTCCTTATACACAATTCAAGATGCAGACACATCAACATTATTTGCAAGAAATACATTTTATAAAACAAATAATAAGAATAAGAATTATCCAAGGTTGAGATACCTTATTCCTAAGATTCTCCCACTTGTCAAACACCTTGTAAGAGCAACAATAACATAACATGAACTAACTGCTATAGGCCAAAAGGCCCATAGACTCTAAACACCATTTGAACTTCTCGGTGCCCATTGGTTTTGTTAATGCATCTGCAAAATTCTTCACAGTATCCACTTTCTCCAAATTTACCTTTCCATCTTCCACTATATCTCTCACAAAGCGAAACTACACATCAATGTGCTTTGTTCTGGCATGGAAAGTTGGATTCTTCACAAGGAAAATAGCACTCTGACTGTCACACCAAATAGTAATCTGTTCTGCATCAACACCAACATCAAAACACAATCTCTTAAGCCAAATGGCTTCCTTACAAGCATGAGTAGCAGCCATGTACTCAGCTTTTGTAGTGGATAAAGCAACCACAAGTTGTTGCTTTCTCATCCAACTGATGGCACCACCAAACATAGTGAACACATAAGCATTGGTGGATCTCCTACGATCAATATCACCTACCCAAATCCACAAACCCATGAATACAAACTGAATGCAGACATCCAAAAGAGTTACCATGATAACATATGGAGTAATCTGATGTACCCCTCAAATATCTGAATACTCGCTTAACTACATCCCAATGTACTCATCTAGGATTAGCCATAAACCAACTCAAGACTCCCACTCCTTGGGAAATGTCTATTCTAGTATAGACCATAGCATACATAAGACTACCAATTGCACTAGCATAAGGTACTCTACTCATGTCCTCCATCTCACTAGGAGATTTTGGACAATCATCTATAGATAACTTTGTTCCCATAGGAATAGGAACAGATAGTGGTCTACAATCTACCATGCTGAACCTATCCAACATAGACTTCACATACTTACTCTGACTCAACCAAAGTTTTCTATTAGACTTGTCTCTACCGATTTCCATACCCAAGATGTAACTAGCTGCCCCAAGATCTTTCATCTCAAACTGTGCTGACAACTGAGATTTGAAATCAAAAATCATACCCTTACCCTTCCCAAACAACAAAATATCATCAACATATAATGCAACAATAAGAAGGCAATCATTTTCAACTCTAAGATAAACACAACGATCTAATTTTGATCTTACAAATCCAATTGACAACACAAAGGCATCAAAATTAAGGTACCACATCCTCGGAGGTTGTTTCAAACCATATAGAGATTTCTTTAATCTGAAAACTATGGATTCTTTACCTTTAAAAATGTAGTGCTCAGGCTTTGACATATAAATATCTTCCTCCAAATCACCATGAAGGAAAGTTGTCTTCACATCCATCTGTTCTATCTCGAAATCATATGATGTAGCAAGAGATAACAAAAATCTAATGGATGTCAACTTTGCAATAGGAGATAATATTTCACCATAATATATTCCTTTTTCCTATGAATACCCCTTTGCAACCAATCTAGCTTTGTACCCTTCAACATTGCCATCTACAAAAAATTTCTTCTTGAACACCCATTTATAGCCAACGGATTTTCTCCGTTTAGGAAAAGGTAGAAGGTCCCAAGTTTTGTTTTTCTCTAATGAAGCCATCTCATCATCCATAGCCTCAATCTAGGAACTTGCATCTTCCATGCCCAAAGCCTCTTTCATAGATCTAGGCTCATCAGTGTTAGTAATCAAAGCAAAAGCACAACTGGAATCTAACATAGAATAACCAAACCTTTCTGGTTGCTTTCTTTCTCTAGTGAATCTCCTCAAGGGTTGTGGTTGAGTTTTATCTTCCTCTTCTTTTGAACTATCAGAGCTGCTAGAGCTCTCCTCATCATTAGACCCAAAATGGTGTCTCTATTCAGTCTTCTTAGGGGTAGGAGGCAACTAAAGAACATCTTTTTCCTTTTCTTTTTCATCTGGTTGTAGCACAATAGGGGAAGATGTTAGCTCTCTAAAAATAACATTTCTACTATACACCACCTTACTAGTCACAGGATCCCAAAGCTTGTATCCTTTCACACTGGCACTGTACTTGATGAAAATACATTTAATAGCTTTATTTTCCAACTTAGATCATTTCTCCTTTGGAACATGTGCATAAGCTTCACAACCAAAAACACAAAGGTGTCTAATTGAAGGCTTCTTACTAGACCACACCTCCATGGGTGTCTTACCAACAAGGGCTGATGTAGGAGATTTTTTAACTAGATAGCAAGCAGTGGCCATAGCTTTGGCCCAAAACCTTTGTTATAAACCAGCTCCACTAAGCATACTCCTAGCCTTCTCCATAAATGTCCTGGTCATTCTCTTTGCAACTCCATTTTTCTCTGGGGTATAAGGAGTTGTCTTATGCCTCTCAATACCTTATTCTTTATAGAATTGTTCAAACTTTGTTGAGCAAAAATCACCACCGTTGTAAGTTCTCACACACTTAATCTTCTTACTAGTTTGATTCTCTACAAGGGCTTAAATTCCTTGAATTGACTAAATACTTGTCTCTTACTTTTAAGGAAATAAATCCATGTCCTTATATTGTAATCATCTATAAAAGATACAAAAAATATAGGCTTGGAGATTGAAGGAACTTTTATAGGACCAAATACGTTATTATGAATAAGATCCAAAACATCAGAAGATTTGTCAGAACTAGAGTAAAACTGAACATGGTTTTTTTACCATAGACACAGTGTTCACAAAATTCAAACTCAAGATTCTAATCATTTAACCCCTCAACGAGATTTTCATTTTTCAGGTTTTGAGACCCTTTTCACCAATGCGACCAAATCTCAAATGCCATTACATTGTCTTTTCTACAGGAAGCTTACCTTCCAAATTGTTTGCATTTCCATCGGAACCAATAACCATAGTATTCTTCACTGCTTGTTTAGATGGTGAGGATGAAGAAATATTACATAGAGGAATACATGCATCTAGCTGAAATAAGGTACCTCTCCTAGTACCCCTTGTAAGCACTATCAATCCTCTCGTCATCTTGCATCCTTCTTTCAAAAAAACAACTTGCACACCTACATCATTCAGCACACTTATAGATAATAGGTTTCATGCCAAACTTGGAATGTGAATAACTCCATTGATTCCCTTTACTCATCCATCAGGAAATTTGATAGTGACCCTTCTGCATCCAACTATCTTTAGGTGAGAATCATCACCCAAGTACACCTTTCCACCATCAAACTCTTCATATTTTGAGAACTAGTTCTGATGAAAGGTCATGTGAAAAGATGTAACCAAGTAAACCAACCACACATCATCAGATGCATGGGTTGCCAAAGCTACGATGAATGCATCACCATCTTGTTGAGATCTTTATGAAGGTGAATCTAAACATTTCTTCTTCTTCTTCAGCTCTTTGCAATCTTTACAGAAGTGCCCAAGTTTATCATAGTTCAAACATTTTTCCTTGGACTTATTCGAAGTCTTTGACTTCCCATGGGATTTGGAACTACCCTTATTGTCAGACTTATTGTCATTTTTCTTCCCTCTTTCTATGGATATCCCACGAATAGCAAGGGCTTCTTTTTCCAAAATGGAAGCCTTTCTCCACATCTCCTCTAATAGCAGTGAAGACACCACATCATCCATTTTGAAAGTGACTAATGTGCTTTTGAGAGCCATCACAAGATGGTCCCATGAATCTGGTCAAGAACACAAAAGTGTGTAGCAATGATCCTCCTCCTCTAACTTGGCACCAACTGATGTCAAAAGTGAAACCAATAGATTAAATGCATTTAAATGATCTATTAAGGATTCACCTTCCTCCATTCATAGAGAGTACAACTTCTTCCTTAGGAATAACTTGTTCATGAAAGATTTGGCCCGATACACAGCCCCAAGTCTTTCCCACAAACTATATGTGTTTTTCTCTTCTAGAAAATTTAGAAGAACTACATTGGTTAAATAGAGTCTTATGAGACCCTTAGCTTTATGGTCTTTGATATCCCAATCTTGTTGAGCTACAGTTTTTGGTTTTGTAGCATTTGAAGTCACTTCCCATAGGTCACGATCTTCCAATATGTCTTCCATCTTGAGTTTCCACAACTCAAAATTAGTGCCATTAAATTTCTCCACCTCCATTCTTCCATATGATGAACTCGACATCTCAATCTACAAATAAGATTTAGGATGCTCTGCAAAAGACTCCCACTCAACTTGAGATTAGCTCAAAAAACCCTACCCAACAACTAGGATCAAAAGTTGATCAGGCTCTGATACCACTTGTAAGGAAACTCAGGTGCAGAAATAGCATCCTAGACTAATCTCTTAAGAGGAGTATGGTGCAAATCCTATTAAAATATTTTCACTTATAGATTCAATATCATGTAAAACAAAAATATTTCGGCAAAGAAAGCATAAAGAAAATATACAGAGAAAGAAACACATAACGCAAAGATTTGCTGGTGGGGAAAAGCCTTTCAATAAAACAACCCCACCCCTCTAGAACCTGCACAATGTATTATCTTCAACACAAGGTTACAATACACTTGCAATGTAAGTTCAATAGTGACAACAGAAGACTCCAGTAGCAACTCATAGTACCAACAATACACTTTTTTGCATACTCCTCTTCGCAATCCTAAAAAATGCTTATAACATGTGCTTCACTTTTAGGGTTACTCCCAAAGGTAACCGTATTAGGGTAGAGTGTACAGTACTCAAATTTATCAGTTCCCACATGTCTTCACCTATCATTGAATCTTCCAAACATAGCTCTTATGTGTCATGGGAATCCTTCATAACCATTTTAGCTATGATCTCCTTATACACAATTCAAAATGTTGACACATCAACATTATTTGCAAGAAATACATTTTACAAAAAAAATAATAAGAATAGGAATTATTGAAGGTTGAGACACCTTATTCCTAACAAAAATATCCTTCCTTTATATTGAGTTCATAAAAAAATTCTTGAGTCGGAGGTTAGTCCTTCTCAACTAATTATGATGTAACCTCATTAAGAACAGATTACACTTAGCAATAACATAAATCTTCTTCCTTGAAACTTGAATAACTTTATGTACACTAAATATTATTACAAATGAGCTTAGTCATGTCATCGTGAACATGTTTTCTTCATGTCCTCAACCTTGATCATCAAGATATCAACTCTACTAAGAGATATAATTGGTTTACTAGTACATACCTCTGTAAACTCTATCTTAGAACATATATCACAAAAACTTGCATAGCTTCTTCTAGACTTGAATTTTATACTTCTAACATTAACTACATATACTAGATATTCAAAAGTATCTCTCATATCTTTGGGTAGTTATTATACTCAACTAGCCATTTGTACTGACTTAATCTTTCTATTGTTCTTCTATGAGATGCCACAAAATAAATCAAACATGTTATGTTGACATCAATGACAAACTTAGTCATGAATGTACCATATGATCATCAAACCAATATTCCAACAATCTTGCCAATCTTCCAACATGTGCATGGTCTCTAAGACCTCCTAGGTGTAGCTTCATCAAAAAAAAATCATTCAAGAAAGTTGTCTGTATGAAGCTTGGGTACCTCTCCTTTAAATATTTTGATCTTTTACTTCTATTATCTTCAAACTAGTCCTGTTAATAAGATGGCTTAGATACTAATTTTTGGAATTCTTTAGAATAACTAAGAGGGGTGGTGAATTAGTTATCCAAGGTCCAAATGTACAAATAAAACTTTTCATAGCATAATGAACCCATATCCATAAAAAATATTCATACATACATCCATTAGATCATACAATCCCTTAAACTTTGTAGGTTATTGTCAAATCAACTTAATAGAAATGTAAGCATGAAACATAACAAATTTAATAACACATTTGACACAATGATTGTACATGGAAACCCAATTTGGGAAAAACCACTAGTAACTTGCTACTCATTCTCACTCTTCTAAAGTGATGCCCTATGAAAGGCCAATCTTGTTAAAGGTTACAATACACACTATTAAATGTGACCTAGTTAGAGGGTTTCAATCACCCTATTAGGAGTGAGCCTTGTTAGAGGATTGTGGTTCATTCACTTGGAATGTAACCTTGTGGATTATAGGTATATTTTTTAGTCCTCCATTCTACTCAAGGCTTTTGAACACTTCATCTCTAATAGCTTGTTCAACCTTTAAGAATTAAAACTCTTAAGCCTTCTTGCTTTTCTTACCAATACACTCTCTTCTATTCAATTAGTGACTAAAGAAGTACCCTTATACTTCTTCTCTAGCCTAGATTCTCAAACATTGACCAGCATTACTTCTGACCATCCATATGTATAAATAGAAAATTAAGCTTTTTCTCCATTCATCTTGTACCATCCATTTTAGGATCAGATGGGATTAGGTACGATTTAATAAATCTACCCATGATTTTATCTAAGTCCCTCTAGAAAAATCTTCTTAAATTCTCTTTGAATTTTCCTCAAAATGGTTTACAATAAATTTTGTGCCATCAACTAATCATAATTATCTTACACACACCTCATAAAATTGAAGAAAACAAAATAGTCCACATAGATTCGTCAAATCTATGATTTAACACAAATACTTCCACTCGACATCAATATTTTTTCACTCAACTTCCATATTATTCTTCGACTCATCATCAACTAGATAACTTAGAAAACACTAAAGTTTATTGGTGCTCAAAATCAACTAAACTTTTCTTAGTTTATTATATATCACTCAACATACACTAAACTTACACTTTTCTTAGCTCCAATAGATTTTCTACTTGACCTATAGTAACTTTTCTTAGCACCTACTCTCAACTCAGTCAAGCTTGGCACTCAATTCTTCTTACTTGTTCTTCAAGACTTAGTTTTTGTATCAAACCTTTGCAAAGTTAAGTAGATAATAAATGCATTATAAAAATCATTGTCTTAACTAATCTCTATACTCCTTTTTCATACCATAACTCAACATTTCCTATAGGTGGTCTTGTTATTACATTTGATCAAATCCTCTTCATCAATCAAACAAATGGTTGTACTCAAATCAACTAAGTAGTTATCATGCTAGTAAGTAGAAGTTTTGACATCAATGTGAACCAGAAGCATCCTAGATGTAAGAGAAATCTTGCATCACTAAAAAATATTGTATTGTCAATCTTTTCTATTTAATAGGGACTAGTAGACAAGGTTGTTACTATTTAATGTAGCTTTCTATTTTTAGTAAGTTTTTCATATGAGCTTCGAATGTTCCCATTTTCTACATGAAGGTTGATTTTGGAATTATAAGCCAACCATAAAATCTCATTGCTCTAGCTTAAGTATCAAAAAATTTAATGCAGATTTTTGATGGAAACATTTGTAGAAAAAAATTTAGACTCACCATTGGACACCTTAGAGTGCCCAAATGAGGCCCAAAAACTCAATAGAAGGCTTCTTGCACCATTTTGAACCTATAGATCAGGAGCTAATGTTTCCAAAAAGTGGTTATAATAGCCAATCGAAGCAATGGTTTAAGAGTTATAGCCTTCAGAAGTTGGGCAACTAAAATTTCTAAAATAATTTTTCAAAGATGTATTTAGCCAACTCTATATGTATTGTTAGAGTCCGTCGGCCATGGATATTAAGTTTGAGCATATAGAACTTTCTTGAGTGGCATAAAATTTCCTATTTAATAAAGGCCTTAACATTGTCCAGGACAGCTCTACATGGTATTTTATAGCTTAGTCTCATAGAATATCGTAATGAAGGCACCCATGTGGGTTAGAATATTATACTTTTGAATTTCATAATTCTACATTTGCAGTACAAATAAGAATTCAAGTGGTATCAGAGCTAGGTTTTCTTGAATGTGTGGACAAATCACCAATTATGAGGCAATTAACACTAGGACTACAATTTGGGCTAAGCTTGTAGATAGATTGCCAATTGTGAGAAAACTTGCACTAGTGTTTCAATGGAAGTGTGAAAATGCCTCCACAAAGATAGCATAGAAAAAGAGTTGTAGGTGTTACACCTAATGGTTTTTGAGCCCTCCAAAGACACGTGCAGGCATTGGAAGAACAAATGCGCAGAGGAATAAATCTTCCCATAAGAGATGCAAGAAAGGATGAGGATAGAGTAGAAGAAAATTTCAAACCAAAGGTAGTTCTAAACCTAGAGGAAGAAAGGCTTTTTAAGTCCATCTCAAAGATCAAAAAAAGACCTAAGTTTAAGGTTCCCATAGTTTTGGGAAATCTTAACCTAGAGGAGTTGATCAATTGGATCAATGAACTAGAGGAGTACTTTGAGTATGAAGATATTGAGGATCCTTATAAGGTCAAGTTTGTGAAGGTGAAAATGATGAGACATGCAAAAATCTAGTGGCAAGAGGTTTAGTTGGAGTGAAATAGAAAGGGAAAGGAGAAAAGCACTGGATGGGATCAGATGATAGCTAAACTAAAGTGACAATTCATTCCATGGATTATGATCTTTATCTATTGAAGAAAATTCAAGGGTTGAAGAAAGTGGAAAAATTTGTTCAAGAGTTTACTAAAGAGATAGAAACACTTGCATCCATATCGTATTGGTTACATGCAAGATGAACACAAGGTCATGGTCAATGAGTAGTTCTTAGTGGAGTTCAAGATTGAAAGCTACCAGGATGAGGTACTATGGGATATCATACCTATAAACATATGTCATATATTGCTGGGTAGGTCATGGTAGTTTGACATGCATGTTGTACATGAGGGGTCAACAAATTCCTACACTTTGACCAAGGATGGAGTGAAACATAAGTTGAAGCCATTGGAGAAGAAAGAAGAAAAGGTATGTAGAGTTGCTAGAATATATGTTTTGTTGATGGAAAAGAATTCTTCAAAGTTATGAAGTGTGAGCATATGTGTTTTTCCATAATTCCAAAAGATAGTAAAGAAGAAATAGAGGAGGTACCTACAAAAGTTATAGATATGTTGGGAGAGTTTTCTAATATTTCATCAGATAATGTACTTGATGAATTGTCCCCAATGAGGAAGATCAGTTACCAAATGGATTTGTTTCCAAGAGCCAATTATCCAAACAAAGCAATGCATAGAATGACACCAAAAGAAAGTGAAGAGTTGAACAAAAAAGTTCATGAGTTATTGTAGAAGGGATTGATTCAAGAGAGTCTAAGTCCATGTGTTATACCAACAGTATTAGCACCATACAATAATGGAGAATGGAGGATGTGCACAAATTTTTGTACTATCAACAAGACCACAATCAAGTATAGATTTCCATTGCCAAAGATGGATTATATTATGGACTATTTGAGTGGGGCTAAGTATTTCACAAAGACAGATCTAAAGAATGTGTACCATTGGATTCATATTAGAGATGGTGATAAGTGGAAGACCACTTTCAAGACAAAAGGACTATATGATTTATTAGTCATGCCTTTTGGGCTAACCAATGCATCCAGTATTTTCATGTAGCTCCCAAATGAGGTACTGGAGGAGTTTCTATGTAAGCTTGTTATTATTTACCTAGATGATATTTTGATCTCTAGTAAGACATTGGAGGACCATTTGATCCATATTTCCATGGTGTTTGATAAGTTGAGGGAAGAAAAGTTGACGATAAACCTAAAGAAATGTAGTATTTGTAAAGAAGAAGTTGGTGTACCTAGGATTTGTAGTCTCAGTAGAAGGTTTGAAAATGGACCTAGAGAAAGTGAAGGCTATCCTTGAATGGTCTACTCCAAAGAATGCAATAGAGGTAAGATCTTTTCATGGGCTAGCTAGTTTTTACAAAAAGTTTATAAGATATTTTACTAGTATTTGTGGATCCTTGACTAAAATAATGAGAGGGGATAGGAAATAATTTAAGTGGACTATAGGAGTAGATAAGAGTTTTGGTTTGTTGAAATAGAAAGTTATTGAGAAACCTATCTTAGCACTTCCTAATTTTAGCAAGGTGTTTCAAATTGACTATGATGCTAGTGGTACTACAATAGGAATTTTTATGAGCCAAGAACATAGACCTATTTCTTATTTAGCGAGGAGTTGAATGATGCAAAAAGAAAATATTATGCTTATAATCAGGAATTTGATGTGATATTTTAAGCATCAAAGAAGTGGAGACACTATCTTCTTCCTAAAGAGTTTTATTTGTATACTAATCATCAAGCTTTGTAATATTTGAATAGTTAAGGAAAATTAAACCAAAAGAATCTAAAGGGCATTGATTTTTTGTAGAGTTGTAGATTTTTTTTGAAACACAAGAGTGGGAAGTCTAGTAGATTTGTAGATTCTCTTAGTAGGATACAAGTTTTGCTAACATAAAGGTATATAGAGGTAGTTGGGTTCAAGGAACTTAGAACTTTGTATCCAGATGAGCCCAATTGTTCATTCTAAGAAGTCAATGAGGGTGAATCTTATCAAGGAGACGCATAGTGGAGGATTGGCTAGACATTTTGGAAATGATAAGACCATTTATTTGGCTGCTGAGAATTATTACTAGTTGTAGTTGTAAAAAGATGTGAATAAGTTTGTACAGAGTATGTCATATGGTGAAACGAGTGAAGAAAAGTAATGAGTTACATCAGACATTACCTATGCCAAGGAGAGGATGTTAACATTGATTTTCCTCTTAGATTATTGAGGATAGAGCGAGGGTATGATTCTATTTTTCTGGTGGTTGACAATTTTTTTAAGATGGCACATTTTATTCGTTGCAAGAAGGCTAGTGAAGTTGTTCATGTGGAAAAGTTGCTTTTCAAAGAAGTGGTGTGACTACATGGTCTACCAAAGAGTATAGTTTTAGATCAAGCTACCAAATTTGTTAGTTATTTCTAGTATACATTGTGGAAAAAGTTGAAGATAGATTTGAAGTTCAATTCATCACATCATCCATGTACTAATGGACAAATAGAAGTTGTGAATCACATTTTGGGAAACTTGCTAAGATGTTTGGTTGGAGACAAGATAAAAGGATGGGATATGATTTTACCATAGAAAAAAATTGCATATAATAATTCTATCAATTTTAGTATTGATAAATCACCATTCTAGATTTTATATGAGAGTAATCCCAAAAATGCTTCTAAATTGAGATAGTTGGATATGGAGAGATAAATAGTGCTAAAGTAGAAGAATTTATTGAACATTTGAACAACATCCATGAGGAGGTGAGGAAGCACATCATAAAGATGAATGCACAGTATAAGGTTAAGGAAGATTTGAAAAGGAGGTATAAGGAATTTCATATTGGGGATGAAGTCATGGTTCATTTGAGAAAGGAAAATTTTCTAATGGGTACATATAATAAGCTAACGATGAAGAAGTTTGGACTATACAAAATAATGAAAGGCATGATTCTAGAAATGCTTATGAAGTGTAGTTGTCTACTAAATTGAATTTTTCACTAGTCTTTAACTTTTCATATTTGATAGAGTATTATGAAGGAGGTGATGGAAATGAAGTTGCAGAAGCCTTGTGAAGTATTCCAATAACTAGTTTGGCTACAATGGAGATTGAGGATATACTGGATAGTCGTATTGGAAAAAGTACAAGGAATAGTACTTATGAGGAATTCATATTGAAATGGAAAGGGGGACTAGTAGAGGATTCATCATGGCTAGCAAGGGAGGAGGTTCACCATTTTGTTTTTACTCAAAATACTTGAGATGTGACAAAGTCACTTCTCAAGTTACCCTGAGTGTCTAATGTAGGAGTAGCCTAGGTGTAAGAGCAATCTTGCATCAGCCAAATTTTGTATTTTTTTTTCTATTTTTATGAGGAATAGTAGACAAGGTGGTTATTATTTATGGTAACCTGCTATTTTTAGTAAGTTTTTCATATGAGCTTGGAATGTTCTCATTTTCTACATGAAGGTTCATTTCCGAATTATAAGCCTAGCATAAAAAACTCATTACTCTAGCTTAAGTATCAAAGATGTTATTGTATATTTTCAATGGAAAATTTTGTAGAGAAATATTTAGGCTCACTAATGGAGGCATTAGATCTCCTAAATGAGGTCTAAAAACTTGATAGAAGGGTGCTTGCATAATTTCGAGCCTATAGATTAGGAGTTGGCATTTCTAAAAAGTGGTTATAGTAGCCAATCCGAGTAACGATTTGAGAGTTATGTCCTTCAAAAGTTGGGCTGCCAAAATTTATAAAATAATTTATCAAAGATGTATTTAGCTGACACTATATGATTTGTTAGGATCTATTTGTCCTAGGTATTAAGTTTGAGAATCTATAACCTTCTCGGGTGGTATAAAATTGTCTATTTAAGAAAGGTCCAAACATTGTTTATGATAGCTTTGGGTGGTAGTTTGTAGCCTAGTCTTGCAGATTATTATAATGAGGGAACCCATGTGGGTTATCATATTGTAATTTTGAATTCTATAATCTTGCATTTTCAATGCAAATAAGAAGTCCATATTTTGTTCTCACATTTTCTCTTGTTCTTTGTTTCTATTATGAGATTATGGTATTAAGTGGAGCACCCTTCATCACAATGACAAAATAATGATTAAAATACATCCTTATAGTTATTTTAATCTATTTTCAATGGAAACAATGTTCTAAATAAGCCACATAGTCTTTTTAAAGGAATTAATAGAATTTGGCAAATGTCTTTGTTTAAACTACTTGTCAGGTGTTACTAGTAATATAGGCCTGTAACTATAAATTGTCATCACTCTAAAAGATAAGGGATCATAATTTTGATGCAATATTTTTTGCATGATTTAATGAAGAAAACATCAATGTATATTACTTTGTATAATGCATTGATCTTATTTGTACATAGAGATATTGACCATATACTTCTAAGTCAAGATAATGTTCAATAGAAACAAATTTGATTTGCTAAAATAATACTTGAATTATACATGGCACAAAATCTCCTAGGATACACCAAAGGTTGGAAGGTTCAATCATTTATGGATTGGGAGGAATAGAAAACCTTCCTAGAACAAAAGTATGCAAATAAATGAACTTAATAAAACCATAAAATTATATATACCAAGTAAGCTTATGGTAGACCAATGTTTTTATCTTGGTGCCTAGTCGAGTTGTGGGATTGATACTATATTACCAAGATAATAAGTGGACATACAAGGTGTTCAATATCTTTTTCTTGGTAAGGAGGGTCTTTCTTGATTGAGATTGTGGGTGGATATTCAAGGGTCTTTGGTTGGGAGGTAAAGCCCTTGACATTACTTCCCTTCTCCACTTGAATTATACATGGCACAAAATCTCCTAGGATACACCAAAGGTTGGAAGGTTCAATCATTTATGGATTGGGAGGAATAGAAAACCTTCCTAGAACAAAGTATGCAAATAAATGAACTTAATAAAACCATAAAATTATATATACAAAGTAAGCTTATGGTAGACCAATGTTTTTATCTTGGTGCCTAGTCGAGTTGTGGGATTGATACTATATTACCAAGATACTAAGTGGACATACAAGGTGTTCAATATCTTTTTCTTGGTAAGGAGGGTCTTTCTTGATTGAGATTGTGGGTGGATATTCAAGGGTCTTTGGTTGGGAGGTAAAGCCCTTGACATTACTTCCCTTCTCCACCAAATGCCAAGACATGCACAAGACAAAGATAAGTTATGCATTCAGACATATGTCGGTAATAAGTATTTTGCTCTTATGATATTTGAAATTAAAATTTTAAGATATGTTAGATTTAACTCTATCATTGAATTAGTTATCCCTTCAAAAAAATCTACTTTTCTCACCAATGTAATTTGGTGACCAGTTAGATTAGTTGATATTCCATTTGAACATGAAATGTATCTGTATGCATGAGATAGGCTTATCTTATGGTTGTTATTTATGTTTTCCATTTATGTGAATAATTATTGTGAACATATTTCCTATCTAAATGCAGTAACAAAAAAAAAATGATGATACTATGATTTTCAGAGGCCTTTTATCTTATAAATGAAAATCCTTTGTAATGTTGATTAAATAATGCAAAGATCATCTCGTTCTTCAGTATGGAGTAAGCATGCTTACATTACCAAAAGTATAAAACTATTGATGCTTGATTATAGATGTAACTTTTTTTTGAATTGAGTTTTCCTTTGAAATGTTATGATGAAGTGTTATGGTGATAAGATGGGCATAATAGTCCAGGCCACCTGAATGGGAAAGATAAATTGCTAGATAATTACATGTGATTGGTGAGCACATCCATATGATCTACTCGATAAGAGCCCTATGTAAAATTATTGAAATTATTGTGAGCAATTTATGAGCAAAGGATGGGTTGAGCTAGGGATTTTTTGCATCAAAGGTGGAGTTCCATTAAAATGTAAGAGTTTCCGGATAGACTAGACATGGGATCTAGTCCACTATCAGAATTTTATGGACATAACACACAAGCATCAGGGCCACACTCCATCTCAATAATTTCATTTGGCATGTAGTGAAAGTGCTAGAATAATTGAGATATAGATAGTTATGTACCATTTCTATCATAAGATTTGATTGGAGGTATGATGATCTTTCATTGTATAACATATTTTAACCTCTTTGATACACATACGATACTAATAAGGTAATGAAATTTCAAGACATATTTAATTATTTTATATTGATTTAGAGATGAAGTATATTTATATAATGAAATTATTATCCTAATGACACATTATTGTGATAATGCTCAACTTAAATGCTCCCTACTTTTGACCCAATTTCAAATCTAAATAGAGCAACTTAGGTTTCAAATGAAGTTTGTTGATAGTTAAGATTTTTTATGATCATGTGAAATGGTAGGATGGTTAATTTTTATAGTTTCATATGAAGGTTGAAATGTTAGTTAATTGTTATGATGCTTTAAATTTATATGTCCAAATCTTAGAAAGTTGGTTATTCATTACGGGAAGTAGAATGTTGGTTATCCATTATGATGGTTTATGAATAATAAATTGTTATGGTAAATTGTTATTATATTGATGAATATGATATGACTATGGAGAATTCCCTTGTGGGAGCACCTCAAAGTGGGGAAGCATTTCTAGAAAGGGATTGGGCATGGAGGGTACCACCATCACTGGGCAATTGGTATGAGCCCTAAACCCCCATGGCTAAGGGTAAATGACTGGGTAGGAAAGATTTTATGTTGGATGACCATGAGATAACCTATAAAATTAAATATCATTTAATAATAAAAGATGTCACTAATAATGAATTGAAATTTGCACAAGTTTGTACCTTTGTAATTGTGTTGTTGGTTGGTGCCTCTTGATGTATAAGCATGTCTTATCATATCAACATCTTGATACCTACATTTCTTTACATGGACATACAGGTATAAGTGTACATATGTAAACAAATTTTTTATATAAAAGGACATATATACATACTTTCTACTTGGCATATATGTAAGAAGTATATGGTTGGCATTTACATGCGTACACATACATGCATATATAACTATATAGGTACTTGTAGATTCCAAGATGTTATATACTAAGAGAATTTTATTGTTTATTTGACCTTAGCTATTTGTTTAATATTATAAAGTGAAAGTACAAAGTTGTGTCACCTTTCAAGTTGATTTATTAAAATGATTGAATTTGGGTATTTCTATCTAAAAGTTCATTTTTTTCAAACATATGATCTAGATAAATTCACTCTAGCTAAGTTAAATATGGTATCACACTTTTCAAATTGGCATGTCTATTAAACGTATGTTTTATACGAGTTTGTATCTAATTACTAAAAGAATAAATTTATTTCAAAAAATTGAAATTGCAATAACTCTTATTATTTTTTATGATTTTTTTTAATAACATATAAATACCATTTTATAGAGCTCAAAGTCAAGAATATTCTCATAGAGATTTTATAGTGTTTTATTTAGATATAGTATATTGTAATTATAAAATTCTACAAGTATGTATTTTAACACTCAAGATCATGTTGTTTTTGAGAAGGAAAAAATTATTAAATCATATCAAAAAAATTTAAAAATAATATGAAGTTCTAGAGGAAGATTTTTCTTCTAGAATGTGTAATTTTTCTTTTGGTTAGAATAGATTTGTTTTGAAAAATGCGGTGAGAGATGAAAACTATCTATTTTAGGTGAGTTAAAATTTGAATCGTTATAAAAGATAAAATATAGGCTGAAAGCCAATTTTCCTTTTTGATTTTTCTATCTATACATGTTATCTATAACATAATCTAAGATCAAGGGAAAATAACTTTATTTCCATATAATTTTGTGGTGGGAACTAGATCCCTAATTTTCAACATTTTCTAGCAACTCAAATATTGACTTTAATAATTAGAAAAATATATCAATTCTTACTCCAAATAATTATTAAAAATTATAATCCTAAACTTAATGTATTTCTATACATTTCATTAGTTTACTACATTTTCAAATTCTAAAAAATACTACTAGTTTTATGTCATTGAAGATGAATAGTTATACTTTTGTTATCCTTTTTCTTTATAAAAGGGTGACACAGGTTTGTAAGTTTACCCATTTCATGTGTCGAAATCTTTCATATTTCTATATATTTCTATGAAGTCCCATAGTTTGAGATGGCCATTTTAATATTTGTGTTGATGACTTCTTATGTGCATTGTAACTCCTCCACCAGCACCCTCTTGTTGTAATTGATATAAGGTGCAAGTTATATATTTATTAATTTCATCCCTCACTTCTTCGGGGGCATTCCTTCTCTTCTTGTGGATGCTTTGAGTTCATACTTTATGGCAAGCACTCTTTCTCACGGCCTCAATCTGAATTTAACCTTCCTTAGAATAGAGTATCAAGTGTTCTTGCATATTATAATGGATATCAAAGGAATAGAATCATATCAACTATGTTGAAAATAGGCTTACATATCAATCATTTAATTCTTAATCATTATTATTGAGAAATGATAGAAAGTGCACTAATCTACTTATAGGTCATGCAATTATTAGTTATGATTTATTGCCATATATTCTCTCTTCTTGAATGTTGAAGAATCAATTATGTAATTTATTTATTTTGTTATCATTATCCATCCTTGGTGATGAAAAAACCAACAATGTCATAAATAAGCCACATAATTTTTTTAAAGGAATTAATAAAAAATTTTGAATCTCTTTGTTTACCCTACTTGTCGAGTGTTACTAATAATATAGACTCGTAACTATAAATTGTCATCACTTTGAAAGATAAGGGATCACAATGCTAAGGGAATATTTTTTGCAAAATTAATTAAAGAAATCATCAATGTATATTAATTTACATAAGGCACTAATCTTATTTGTATAGAGATATTGACCATATACCTAAGAGAGAAGATCATTTCAAATGTAAACAAATCTAAATTGCTAAAATGATACTTGCTTTATACATAGCTCAAAATCTCCTAGAATACACCTAAGTATGAAAGGGTGAAACATCGATGGGTGTGGAAGAGAAGAAAACCATGCAAGAACAAAAATATGCCAATAAAATAAAGTAATAAAATCATAAAATTGTATATATGAAGTCAACTCATGGTAGACCAATGTTTAGATCCTTGTGCATAGTCCAGTGGGTGGATTGATACTCTAGTGTTAGCATTCTTAGTATATGGATAGGGTGTTCAATATCTATTTCTGGTTAGGGAGGGCCTTTCTTGATTGAGATTATGTGGGGATATCTAGGGGTCCATAGTTTGGAGGTAAAGCCTTTGAAAATGCTTCTCTTCTCCACCAAATGCCAAGACATGCACAAGACATAGATACCTTATGCATTCATATTTTTCTGGTACAAGGTATTTTACTTTAATAATATTTGAAATTAAAAGTTAGAGATATATTAGATTGAATTAGATTGTTGAATCAATTCTTCCCTTCAGTAAAATAAACCTTTCTCATCAACGTTATTTGCTACCCAACTAAATCAATTGATGTTCCATTTGAATATGAAATGTATATGTATGCATGAGATAGGCTTGTCTTATTGTTGTTATTTTTGTCTTTCATGTAAGTGAATATTGATTATGAATTTATTTTCTAACTATATATATTACTAGAAAGAAAAAGGATGATATAGCAATATTTGATTCCCTAAATGGTATCTGACATCATGATAAAGTGGTATAATTGTTCATTTCCTAAGTGGTATATGTGGATTAACTTGGGTTTAGAAAGTGTTTTCCTAGTTAGAGTCTAGTTTCAAAATTTAGGGTATGTATAACATAAATTCTTTTCAATTTATTAATGATGTTTTCAATGGTTAGTTATAAATTTTCTTTTAAGCTGATTGTAACCATTAATCTCTTCCACTTAAACATAATTTTGTTCCTTCTCATGCTCTTGAATAAGAAAAATTAAATGTTCCAATTGATATGATAGTTGCTAACAAAGGACCTAGAAAAGGCAATTGTTACGTATGGTATCAAAGCTCTAGGATCGACACTGAACCTTGGGCCCAACACTGTTTTAGAGAAACAAAAAATGTAATATTGAATGAGATAAAATGAATATTGATCTTGTAAAAATGAAATATTATACTATGTATGATGGAAAATGACACTAGAGATCATCCAAAATAGTTTGGGAAGGGCTGAGATGATGGTGTGGTCCATATGAATTGGACAGATGAATATTTTTTTCAAAATTGTAGAGATAAATCAGGACTAAGAAAAATAACATGAATGGGTGGTGGTGATTAGGTTATTCATTTTTCCATCTAAATCCTTGGCCAACGTAGATTAAAGGCATGTTTTTCTAAATGGATCACTAAGAGGTCAGTCTTGCTAGCTATCAACAAGAAGGTTAATGGAGGTTTAACCTCAACATTAGGATACTCAGATGACATGCCAATAATGGTACATGTGCCCTTTTGGACTAATAGCCAACATTCCTCTTTTAGATTTGTGATATGACTTAACTGCCTCCAATATTCTAAAAGTATAGTGGTTGAGGGCCTTGACAAGTCAGTCTTTTGGTGCAATGACAACTCTAGCTTGTAACAAATTGTATCAGAGCTTGGTCACAGGTTCGAATCTCCTCAGGTAACACTAAGGGGGGGATGATTAGACTAACTACCAATCTTCCCCTTTAGTATTCATGACATGGATTAACTACCTCGTATGTTCTATAAGTCTAGTGGTTATATTGGGCATTGAAAATTTGATCTTTTGATGCAACAACAACTCTAGCTTGTAACATGCTTTATCCCATAAGGGAGGGCCATTCTTGGTAAAAAATGAGAAGATTACACTTGGTCAAAATGCTGAGGTTTTTACAATACAAATTAGCTACTATAACCCTTGATCCGGTATTATCTAAACTTTGATGGTGAGAGGATATTTCTTTTCAATTACATGTTTTCAGCATCTTACTTTATATATTTATATTCCTATTCATATGAAATGGTAGTTAATATTTTTTTATCCATTTTTTGACTTGAAATGAATGAGAGAAAAAATTTTGAACTGTGATTTTGAGAAATCTTTTAACCAAAAAATGAAGATACTTTCCAATGTTCATTAAATGATGAGAGGGCCATTTTGTGTTTCATTATTTATAACCACACTCACACACCAGAAAGTATAAAATAATCAATTCTTAATTATAGATGTAACTTTTTTTTGACTTTAGTTTTTCTTTGAAACATTATGTTGATAGGATAGGCATAAGATTCCTAGGTCACCTGAATGGGAAAGGTAAATTCCCAAATATTTATAAGCGATTGGAAAGCATGTCCACATGATCTACTTGATAATAAATTTATCTAAATTTGTTTTTATTCTTATAAATAATTTATGACCCAAGGATGGGTTGATCTAAGAGAGTTTTGCATGAGAGATGGAGTTGCACTAAAATGTAAAAGTTTGTAGATAGAACGAACTTAGGATTTCAGGCACAATTATAATTTGGTGGAAAGAATGTACAAGAACTAGGGCCACACACCATCTTAGAAATTTATGTATAGGTGTGTAGTCCAATTGCTAGAATAATTAGGATATAGATAATGGGGTACCATGTTTACCATAATGTTTGAATGTAGGTATGATACTCTTTCATAGTATAGCATGTTTTAACCTCTTTGATACACATACCATATTGACAAGGTAATGAAATGTCAAAATGTACTAAATTATTCTATATTGTTTTAAAGATGAAGAATATGTATATCATGAAATGATTATTCTAATTAAATATTATTGTGATAAGATATAGATGAAGGCCTAGGTTACATAAATCGAAATGGGTAAAAGTACAAAGTTGTGTCACCTTTTAGGCTGACTTATCAAAATGACTAAATTTGAGTATTTCTATCTAAAAATCATTTTTTTTCAAATATATAATCTAGATAAATTCAATCTAGCTAAGTTATATATGGTCTCACACTTTTCCAATTGGAAATGTCTATCAAATACATGTTTTATACTAGTTTGTATCCAATTACTAAAGAAACAAAATTGTTTTAGAAAATTGGCATTTAAATAACTCTTACTACTTTTTATGTTTTTTTTAATAAAATATAAACACCATTTTATAGAGCTCAAAGTCAAGAATATTCTCATATAAAGTTTATAGTGTTTTAATTAGATATAGTAAATTGTAATTAAAAAATTGTACAAGCATGTATTTTAACACTCGAAAAGAAGTTGATTTTGAGAAGAAAAAATATTAAATCATATCAAAATAATTTTTAAAATATATGACTTTCTAGAGGAGAGAATGCCCTTCAAGAATGTATAGTTTTTCTCCAGGTTAGAATAGATTTGTTTTGAAAATGTGGTGGGAGATTAAAACTATTGATTTTAGGTGAGTTGATATTTGAATCATTATATAAGAGAAAATATAGGTCTAAAGCCAATTTTTATTTTTGATTGTTCTAGCTATATATGTTATCAATAAAATAGTCTAAAGATGAAATGGAAGAAATTTTATTTCAATATAGTTTTGTGGTGGGAACTAGATGCCTAATTTTCAACATTTTTCAATAGCTAAAAAATTATCTATAAAAATTAGAAAAATAGATCAATTATTATTATAAATCATTATGAAAAAATATTATCCTAAACTTCATCCATTTCTACACATTTTTTAAGTTTACTTTACTTTCAAATTCAAAATAATAATAGCAATTTTATATCATTGAAGGTGAAGAGTTAGAGTTTTGTTAACCTTTTCCTTTGCAAAAGGGTGACACACGTTTGAGCTTTTACAAAAATGTGGATCCACTAACCATTTTAGGTTATCTATGAGTTTATAAGGATAACCTACTCAATTAGTGGGTAGCATATGCCAGATGGTATGTATGACTGATTTAATTTATGTAATCAAGTTAGGATCTAGAGTTTGTTAGTCAAGGAGTTGAAAATTTTGAATGATTTTCTTACTCTTAATTATTAAAAACTAAAAATTATTTTACATGACATATCAATATGGGAATCAAAATAAAAATATTGTGAGTTTCTACATAAGTATGACAAGAAAATGAAATAGAATATCCTAAAACATGATAAACTGTAATTGATGTTGAAGTGGCCACGTGCATGGTAAAGTAAACTCAAGTGAGTGTGTGTTTCAGTTTTAATTTTATGATATCATGCAAGAATTTTCTAAAGCATCTAGATAAAGGAATGATAGACCTTGATTTTGATCATGGCTTAGATTTTGATCCAATTTTGAAATAAAATGATATTATGTTGGCATACATATATCATGCATTTCGAATATTATCTTAGTGTTTAAAGGTGAAAAGTTCATTGAAGATGACTAAACACAAAGGCGAAAGGTATGTTACATCCCAATTTTAAATGTTCCTTTCTAATGTTTGTTACAATTTCAAGTTCATCAAGGATGATGAAACACAAGGGAAAGGGTATGTTACATCTCAATTTTTGACCCAATTTAAAATGTTCATGTAGTTGTTGAGGTTTCATGTGAAGTCATTTGATAATTAAAATTTGTTATGATCATGTAAAATGGTAATATGGTTAATTATTTTAATTTCATATGAATAAGACATGTTAGTTAATTGTTATGATGCTATTGTATTGTTATCTTGAAATCTTAACAATTTGGTTATTCATCATGGGAAGCAGAATGGTGGTTAGCAATTATGATAGTAATTGAATAATAACTTGTTATGGTAAATTGTTATTATATTGAGGAATATGATATAATCATAGAAAATTCGCTTGAAAGAACACCTCGAAGGGGGAAGTATTTTCATAAAGGAATTGGGCATGGGGGTTAGCACCATCACTAGGCAAATAGGTATGACCACCAAACCACCATTGCCAAGGGTGAATGACTAGGAAAGCAAGAGAGTATGTTGGACAACCATGAGCTAACCTATTAAATTGTGTATCATTTAATAGGAAAATATATCACTAAGCATGAATTGAAATTTGAAAAAATTTGTACAATTTTAATTGTATTGTTGGTTGGAGCTTCCTTATGTATAAACATGTCTTATCATATTGACATCATGATTCCTACATATCTATACATGTACATACATATATATGTGTGCATACATAAACTGATTATATATATAAGAACATACACACATACTTCATATTTGGCATATACATAAAAAACTATATGGTTGGGTTGTACACATGTACATGTATATGCATACATACATATATGGGTATTGGTAGATTCCATGATGTTAAATAGTAAGAATAAATCATTATTTGTTTCACCTTAATTGGTTTAATATTATTTCATGTGTGACCACCTTTCATATTTCTATATTGTTCTATTGCATCGTATAGTTTGAGATGGTAATTTTAATATGTGCGTTGATGACTTCTTTTGTGCATTATAATTAGGTAAAAGCACAAACCTGTGTCACCCTTTTAGAAAGTAACAAGCTAAAAAAAGTATAGTTGTTCGCATTCAATGAAATAAAAGGGTAAGTGGACCAAGTTGTGGTGCCAAAAGGGGGTATAAGTGAACACATTTTTCCTGAAATCTACAATTTATGAACTTCAACAAGAATTTGAAGATATTTACACTCAAAATCTTAAGATATGACAAAAACAAAAGTCGTAGTCCTTTGAATCTAGTTTCTGAACTACTAAATTTTTTCAAAATGGTTTAGTTTTAGGTCCTCAAAAAAGGGGGCCACAAAAAGTGGTATTTTTTATTCCAAAAAAACATAAAATAGTAAAAAATGTGGCCCACCTAAAATTTTAACTTTTTTTTTTTTTAAAATTTAATCACTCTAGTCAAAAGTTACTTAACACTATGTAGTTTATCCCAAAATTTTCAGGTAATTTTATAATGTCTATTTTACTTTTATGATTTTTTTAACGAGATACATCCCAAAAATGTGAAATATTTGTTTGCTCCCCCTAGAAATAATTGAAAACTAATCTAAAATCAAATAAATTGTTTTTCAAAGTGTGTAGAATGGAGTTTAGTTTCTAAAAGACTAAGTTGTTACAAAATTTGATGAACGAGCTAAAATCTATAGCCCAATTAGTACATGGTGGTTTTTGATAAAAAATAAACATACATTCAAATGAAATTATAGATGAAAGGCTTGAAATAGTTCAAATTAAAAATAAATTATATGGTTAGATAGCTAAAACAGAGACCTATAATGTCATGTAACCTGATCTTGTCGATACCCAACCACGAGGAGTCTTGAAGGAGAGCACACAAGAAAAATCAATTATTTTATGTATGTTTACTAGAAAACATGTCTCAGACCTATTTATAAACTCCAAACCTTTGGGTTGGATCTCCAAGGCAAAACCAAGCCTTAGGCTTGGTTTTAATGTAAATTTTTCAATAGCACGTGTGCACTATAGCACGCACACACTATTAAAAGCATTTGAATTCTCAATAGCAAGTGTGTGCTATAGTGCACACACACTATTGAGACCTAAATAGTGTAGAGTTTCAAACTAAGACCGAGAGAGAGTGTGGGGTGGGGGGGGGGGGAAGGCTATGTGTGAGAGAGAGAGAGAGAAAGAGATAGAGAGAAAGTAGGAGATGGGAGAGAGAGGAATTGAGAAAGAGTAGGGGTGGAAGAGAGAGTATGGGATGGGAGAGAGGAAGTAAGAAAGATTAGGGGTGGCAGAGAGAGTATGAGATGGGAGAGAGAGGATGTGTGAGAGAGTAAGGATGGCAGAGAGAATACAGGATGGGAGAGAGGAGTAGTGTGAGAAAGTAGGGGTGGTAGAGAGAGTACATGATGGGAGAGAGAGGAAGTGTGAGAGAGAGAAGAGGTGGAAAAGTGAGAGTACAAGATGGGGGAGAGATATTGAAAGAAGGGGATGGGAGAGAGAGGAAGTGTGAGAGAGTACAAGGTGGGAGAGAGAGATTGAGAGTAGAGGATGGGGGAGAGAGAGAGTAGGCAGTTGGAGAGGGAGAGAGAGAGAGAGAGGAGGATGGGAGTGCATGTGTGTGAATGAGAGAGAGTAGGGAATCAAAGAGGGGGGAGATAGAGTAGCTTGAGAGAGAGTAGGGGATGGGAGAGAGAGTAGGCAATGGGAGAAAGAGTGGGAGAGGGAGAAAGAGTGGGGATGGAAATGTGTGTAAGAGAGAGAGAGAGTAGGGGATCTAGGAGAGAGTATGAAAATGTGAGAGAGAGTAGGGGGTACCAGACAAAGAGTAGAGAGGCAAAGAGTGAGAGTGAGAGTGAGAGTGAGAGACAAAGTAGGCAATGGGAGAGGGAGTGGGAGAGGGAGAGGGGAGATGGGTGTGTGTGTGAAAGAGAGAGAGAGAGTAGGGAATGAGAGAGGGGAGAGAGAGTAGGGCATGGGAGACAAAGAGAGTAGGAAATGGTAGAGGGAGTGGGAGAGGGAGAGAAAGGGGGGATGGGAGTATGTATAAGAGAGAAAGTAGGGGATGGGAGAGAGTGTGAGAGTGTGAGAGAGAGTAGGGGTGGAAAAGAGAGAGTGAGAGAGGGAATGGAAGTGTGTAAGAGAGATAAAGTAGGGGATGCGAGAGAGTAGGTCATGGGAGAGGAAGTGCGAGAGAGAGAGGAGGAATTGGAATCTGTATAAGAGAGATACAGTAGGGGAAGGGAGAGAGTGTGAGAGTTTGAGAGAGAGTAGGGGGTGGCAGAGAGAGCTCGTACGGATGGGGGGGGAGAGAGAGAGAGAGAGAGAGAGAGAGAGAGAGAGAGAGAGTAGGGGATGGGAGAGAGAAAGTAGAGAGGGAGAGAAAGTACTTGAGAGAGAGAGAGATAGTAGGTGGTGCAAGAGGGAGTGGAAGAGGGAGAGATGCGAGATGGGAGTGTGTGTGACAAATCTAGAGAGTAGGGAATGGGATAGGAGAGAGAGACAGATGGGAGTGTGTGTGTCTCTGAAAGAGAGAGTAGGGGATGGGAGAGGGGAGAGAGAGTAGGGCATAGGGGAGAGAGAGTAGGTAGTGGGAGAGGGAGTGGGAGAGGGAGAGAGAGAGGGGGAATGTGAATGTCTATAAGAGAGATAGAGTAGGGGATGGGAGAGAGTGTGAGAGTGTGAGAGAGAGTAGGTGGTGGCAAAGAGAGCTCATATGGGATGGGAGAGAGAGTGAGATTAGGGGATGGGAGAGTATGAGAGAGAGTAGGGGATGGAAGAGAGAGAGTGAGAGTAAGTGATGGGAGAGAGAGTAGAGAGGAAGAGAGAGAACTTGAGAGAGAGAGAGAGAGAGATAGTAGGTAGTAGGAGAGGGAATGGGAGAGGGAGAGGGAGAGAGATATGGGGGATGGGAGTGTGTGTGATAGATGTAGAGAGTAGGGGATGGAAGAGAAGATAATGGGCGGATAAGAGTGTGTGTGTCTATGAAAGAGAGACAATAGGGGATGGGAGAGGGGAGAATGGAGGATAGAAAATAGGTGGTGGGAGAAGGAGAGAGTGTGAGAGAGAGCAGGCGATGGGAGAGAGTGTGAGAGAGATCAGGCAATGGGAGAGAGTGTGAGAGAGAGCAGGCGATGGGACAGAGTGTGAGAGAGAGTAGGGAGAGGAAGATAGAGAGAGGGGGATGGGAGTATGTGTGATAGATCTAGAGAGTAGCGGATGGGAGAGAAGAGAGAGAGAGAGCAGGATGAGACTGTATGTGTGTGTGTGTGTGTGTCTATGAAAGAGAGAGAGTAGGGAATAGGAGAGAGTGTGAGAGTGTGAGAGAGAGTAGGGGGTGGCAAAGAGAGAGGGTATAGGATGGGAGAGATAGAGTGAAAGGATGGGAGAGAGTGAGAGAGAGTAGGGGGTGGCAAAGAGAGAGAGAATATGGGATGGGAGAGAGTGAGAGCGAGAGAGTAGGGGCTGGCAGAGAGATAGTACGGGATGGGAGAGACATAGTAAAAGGATGGGAGATAGTGGGAGAGAGTGGGGGTGGAAGAGAGAGTACAAGATGGGAGAGATAGAGTGAAAGGATGGGAGAGAGAGAGAGAGAGAAAGAGAGAGAGAGAGAGAGAGAGAGAGAGAGAGAGAGAGAGAGATAGAGAGTGGGGGTTGCAAAGAGAGAGAGTACGAGATGGGAGAGAGTGTGAGAGAGTGTGAGAGATAGTTGGGGATGGAAGAGAGAGAGTAATAGTAGGGGATGGGAGAGAGAGAGAGAGTAGAGAGGGAGAGAGAGAACTTGAGAGAGAGAGATAGTAGGCAGTGGGAAAGGGAGTGGGAGAGGAGGAGAGAGAGGGATGTGAGTGTGTTTGACAGATCTAGAGAGTAAGGGAAGGGAGAGGGGAGAGAGAGGGGGGATGAGAGTGTGTATCTATAAAAGAGAGATTTTAGGGGATGAGAGAGAGAGAGAGAGAGAGAGAGAGAGAGAGAGAGAGAGAGGGGCAGATGGGAGAGAGAGACTAGGTGGTGGGAGAGGGAGTGTGAGAGGGAGAGAAGGGAGGATGGGAGTATTTGTAAGAGAGAGTAGGGAATGGGAGAGAGTGTGAGAGAGAGTAGGAGGTGACAAAGAGAGAGAATGAGATGGGAGAGAGAGAGTGAGAGTAGGGGATGGTAGATAGTGTGAGAGAGAGTAGGGAGAGGGAGATAGAGAGAGGGGAATGGAAATGTGTATGAAAAATCTAGAGAGTAGGGGATGGGAGAGAAGAGAGAGGGGGGATGGGAGAGAGTGTGAGAGAGAGTAGGAGGTGGTAGAGAGAGAGAATGTGATGGGAGAGAAAGAGTGAGAGTAGGGGATGGGAGAGAGTGAGAGAGAGAGAGTAGGGGATGGGAGAGAGTGTGAAAGAGAGTATGGGATGGGAGAAAGTAGGGGGATGGAGGAGAGAGAGAGAGATAGTAGGCAGTGGGAGAGGGAGGATTGGAGTGTGTGTAAGAGATCTAAAGATTAGGGGATGGGAGAGGAGAGAGGGTGAGAGAGGGGGAGAGAGTGGGTGGTGGGAGAGGGAGAGCCAGAGAGAGAGAGAGAGAGAGAGAGAGTAGGGGATGGGAAAGAGGAGAGAGAGTAGAGAGAGAGAGAGAGAGAGAGAGAGAGAGAGAGAGAGAGAGAGAGAGTAGGGAGAATAGAGAGTAGGGAGGATGGAGAGTGATGTGTTTTGACTTAGTATAGTGGGTATGTGCTTTATAGTGCATACATGCTATGTGAAATCATGTAAAAATGGTCAAAAAGTAAGTTAGGGGCCCATTTCATCCATTCTCTACTTTTGGTCTGTTGTGCACTCTCTTATTCTAATAGAAATCATTGGTTTCATCATAGTAAATACTATTTCAACACTTTTTAAAGCTAGCAAACACCAAATTCAATCATTCGATATGTGATTTGAAGACTTTTTGAATATTCCTTGTATAGAAAAGGTTAGTGCACTCCATTTTAAATATTGTTTGTTGATATATAGATACAAATTTGATTATAATTTGACATGTTTAATATATAGTGAATTCATTGAAAATTGTATGTTTGAATGAAATGTTATTTCAAAATGGTTAAAAATTTGACAAGTTGTTTGATATATATTGTGTATTCATTCAAATAATTATAATTTTTATAGGTATTTGAATAATTTGTAATTTACACATTGTAAGTAATTTAGATGTTTGAATAATTTTACATGTAGATGTCATCACAATGGCAAGGAAGAAACCAAAAACTCAAACAAATGAAGATAGGGAGAGAGATTTGGAAATTAAAAGAGATAAAATGAAATTACAACATGAATAGAGAAAATTCCAAAGCAGTAATGAAGAATTAACTTTCGAAGAGCATCAAGAACCATTGGTACAAAGAAACAAAGAGGAAGAATTGAAAAGAAAAAGAGAACAAATCAAATAGTTATGCTCAAGAAGACAACTGAATTGTGAAGCTACACCATCTTCCAATGTTGGGGTTATTGTTTTTTGAAAATACTGGAGGATTTTCAATTATCCCAATGAGAATATAACACATCTAGGGGCAACTAACTCCGATTTTCAACATGCCATTTTAGACACTGGGCCAACTATAAGGCATGACCCTTCTTCTACTTCTGGCTCTGCTAAACCTAGGCAGGTAGACCTTAGATTCAATTGATATCGTACCAGTGCAAAAACATATCCTTAAATCTATTAAGAAAATGAAAACCCTTATATATCCTAATAACTCATGCAATAACATAGATCTATAGTAGCTAGATGCATATCTATGAAATTCATAAGTTGAGTGAGGGTTAAACATTTAAGTCCTTCAACATGAAAGGGAAAGAATGTTTGATTAATAATGTTGATTTTAGAAAACTCCTAATATGCACCAATAAGACCTAATGATCTTGTAACTGATTAGTGCCTAATCCATTGGGAGAATCTATGAATCAAGTGCATACATATGGATATCTAATACTTATTCATATATTTAGATATACGATCTATCTATTTACCTTGTATATAGACATATGTGCTCAATTTGAACCTCATTCTTACATGATATCCCCATCAGTAAACTTGCAACCCTGTTAATTCCTTGAAGCATTTACATAACTTCTTGAGTCATAAGAAACAATGAAATAGCATACAGCCTTAAGGGACTACAACTACAACCTAAGCTCTTTGTTAAAAAATCATAAAACATTGAAGATCACTGATAAGAGGAGATGAGAATTAGAATGAAACTAATGAATCTATTGCTCTTTATATTAATTTCCTTGAAATTATACAGTCATATGCATGAAATGAAAAACATGACTCAACCTAACAGATATGAACTATCTATATTAACCTTCTATAGCTATTCATACAAAAGAAATTGCTGAAAATTTTATGGTATCTTAGTAGTGACTGGTTTTTCTCCAAAGACTGGAACCTCTTGGTTTCTTAGTGACAAAAATTGGAACCCCTACAATGAGGAAAAGAAAAGAAGATATAAGAGAAGAGTTAATTCCTGGATATGATCAAAACATGACATATGTCCACTTGGAAAACCTTCTAAATAGGTTAAAACAACTCTCTAATCTCTCCCCTTAACTGGTGAATCAAATTTTCATCAGTTGGCCTCCCAAATGGAAACATATCTCAGGTATTTGAAAGGAACAAGTAACTAATTTTAACTCCATATTTGAACTCACAACAATAGTAAAAATTAGTTAAATACGAATTCTAGACGCATGCCAACTTTTCCAGAATTCATTTTAGCATCAACAAACATCAATATATGTTCCTCAATTGATTCTCAAACTCCATGATGAATTATGTCCCTTTGATTGAGAATGTCCTAGAAAGTAAAAATCTACTTATAGACTAAACTAGTGGACTATTGTGCAAAATCTGACCTCAAAACTAGAAAATTTAGCTTCTCCTGGTTCCGATAGTATATTATAGTGCACTTTTGGACAAAAAATGCCCCCCCTAATAGAAATTAGAAAATTAGGTCCTCGATTATAGCTTTGACATTTAAAATGCAAAAAATTTAAAATTTTATATAGTTCGAACTATATAAAATCTCAAAATATTTGAAAAATTTCATTTCAAATTATCAAGCATTGAAAATTTTGAATTTCATTTTATTTTTAATCCTCCTTATTCCTCTAATCTTGTGACGCCACTTGTCTACTTCCTGTTGGATCTAATTTTTTTGAAATATTAATTAATTAATATTTTAATATTAATCAATTAATTTAATCCTTTAAAACATTTTAACCCAATATATTCAACTTCCCTTATCCCGTAGCACCGGAAGCTCTCATATTCTCCTTTACATGCATATGCCTTTGCGAGTTCCCTTTATGCCTTTACGACCACAAGCATATCCCTAGAGCCTTTGAATATTTCCTTTAGACTTTTACATTTGGCCATCCTTTTATGTTCATACAAGGCCTTTGATTTTCATACGGTTGGAACCCTTTCAAAATTATTCTATGCCTTTACGAGGCACTTCATTTTCAAACCATTGTAATGCTTTAAGATTTCCCTCATGCTCATACATGAGCATAACACTAGAGGACCTTGTAACTTGGTTCAAGACCATATGGGGTGAGTGTAACATTGAAGGCCTTCTTAGATTTTCTTACACTAATATGTTCGGGTGTAGTTTTCAACAGGTCAAAATGTTTTGACTTTGCCAGTCATATGGGCCCCTCCTTACATGTGACTCGCATCTTAAAAGACACTTTGTCTTTAGACATCATACCTTTAGTGTGCAATATTATTTAAATATTTTGATAATCCAACTCACAGGTCATGTGGTATACTATGTTGTAACTATTTCTTGCCCTTGCACCCAATTTTTTACCGTGGGCTGCCCTTTTATGTCTGTGTGTTCCCTGTGGCTTCAATGGCATCTTTGGACTTTAACCTACTGAGGTATCCTTTGATGTAAGTGAATCTTCCTCCAAATGTCAACTGCTCATTTGGCTATCCCTTTGCATTTGCTTCTAGTTCCTTTGACTATGCATTCCATGAGTCTATTGTTTGCCTCTACTTTTGTCTTTAATAGCTCTCTCTCTCATACTCTCCTATGGTGGGTTTTTTCTTGCCTCTCAATTGAAGAAGAACAATTCCCTTGCATCTTTGATCTATGATTGGGAGTGGCATTCATTTTACCGGCTTTCATGGACTACCACCATGCCCCTACTACTCTCAAATCTCCTTGGCATGGGGCACTTCTTCAAACACTTGCGTGAAGTTCCTAGTTTCTTCCCATGTTAATCTATAGCTCATTGAGATGCCAAACCTTAGTCTTAACATTCTGTTTTGACATCTTACTCTTCATATGCATGAGACTTCTTTCCTACTGACTCTCGTCATTGGTGGCTTGGTCCTTTGAAATGGCTTCATTTCTCTACTTTGGGCTACTTTTCCTTTTCCTCATGCCATGTGTGAGGTAGCTTCTTTTCGCATGGCATAGATATTCTCTTGATGAGGGCATGTATGGATTTTATACTTACTAGCATGATCTGCCTTCTTTTTTGTCACTAGTTGCCCATTTGACAGTGTTGATTCTTCCTTTTAATTGTGTGGGTTACCTTTGGCGTGAAACTCTATGTCGTGGCTTGCTTCTTTTTTACACATGGAGCTTCTCCACTTCAACCACTAATCTCCATAATTTGATTTGTGACATCCACTCATGGAAAAGAGATTTAATCTTAAAATTAAGATGAGGCTTCATAAAAAAAATTAAAAATCTTTAAACTGATTCTAGGTGCCTTATTAGCATTAACATATAGAATAGACTATTGGTTATGAAGACAAAGATGCCAATGAAGGATATGCTCAATAGTTTGCATGATCCAAAAGAGTAGTCTCATTGCAACAACTTTCTATATTGCTACAAATATCAACAATTAATGTTGATGGATGCATTATAAATTTTTAACTTGATTTCATGCTAACAATATCCTTTCCACTCTCAAAAAGACTATCAATTACTATACCTGAGTTGCATGCTTCTTTAAACCCTTTCTCAATGGCTAGGATAATCCTGAAAGTATTTCTCTACCAACCATCATATTTTCAAATTGGAATTTTGGGTCACAACCTTCTAGCAATGGTTCAATATACCCAAAAACCTTTCTATATTAACCAACCTAAAATGTTGGGTCTTCTCTTTGAAATCAATTCAAAGCTTTTTGAGAATTATCCTCCCATGTCCTTGGATACAAGTGCAATAAGTCGAGCCCCAAGGCAGGTTCAGCTAAAAAAAAATTCATTTCCAAACAAATAAACTGTCCAACTGAGCCACTGATCATCGGGCAGTGACTAAAATCAATTTGCATCATTCATTCAACTTTTTAAAACTCATTTTCACATCTTTTTTTCAAACTTTCAATTTCATACCAAGAGGTCCTCTTACTGGCCTCAAAAACTGATCCAAACCTCCAATCAAGCTCTCAAATCAGACACACTGATTCTCTATTCCACATACTTTCACCCTATCAAATCTCGTCTCATGAAAAATTTCCAGTCAAAAGATATTTACTTTCAAAGTTGTCCTCTCCGAACTGCCTGCAAGAAAATATGTCAGAAAACACCAAATTAGGTTCGGACATGGCTTTGAAAACTAGGCAAATGGACACTTGGGAAGATGAAAATTGGGGCATTGGTTCTCTGTCATGAGGAGGATATGAATTTTTGATTTGGACTCATGAAAAATAACAAGATGCAAATGGCGAACAGTTAAAGTGAGCTACTCAGAATTGCAGACTAGAGACAATGACAAAAAAGTGATTTTTGCAAATGGAATTGACCTAAAAAAGTGTGCAGATAGATTTGTCATGATTTGAAAATTGGCACACTTCAATTATTTTTAGAGTAAAACACAATGGTATAGTCCATTCGACCTAGGCAATCATGGATCTTGAGATATGACATCATGAACAGGGGTACCAAACAATCTGCATTTTTTGAAACCAGTAAAAAGATAGAAATTATGTTCAAAATCACATTTGAAAACTCATCAAATGGATATGTCATAAGCTGAACCTTGAAACATAACAAGTCTTTGACATCTACAATTCAATGCAAAAGGAAATTTATCATTTTCGTCAACTGGGTCAAAGTTATAACTCGTCAAACAGGGCTTCCCAGAATGGTGTGCAATGGGCATCAACATGAAAATAGTAAAGTACCAACTTTGAGAGATTCAAAACCTAGTCAAATGTACTTGAGATGACTCAAAATATGAAACATAGGTTCTTTAGTAGGGATACTAGACATTCCCAAAGTGGTGAGTCATGGCATGTTTCTAGGTGTGAGATATTTAGTAGCAAACACAGCCTCCTATCGTCGTTTGACACTTAGGGCAAAACTGTAGACTGAACAATTGCTCAAAATGAGACTTCACGAATCAGCTCAGAATGTCAATTTAACTTCATGAAATGTATAGACACACTAAATCGAGGGTGTTAGAAACATTAAACACCTCATGGGGCTTGAAGGTACAACTGGGTACAATCTCACCAAAAAGCATTTCTAGGGCTTGAATTTCTTAATGGTACTCAAAATCGGGAAGGCAATTTTGAGTCCCAACAGTGGCTCTATCTCAAGGTGCATGTTCCTTGCAGGAATGGCAAGTATTCAGATCTCTGGAAGAAGTAGACTACTCACAAAAAATTCATAAACTTCTCTTGAACAGCTTTATTGAAAACAAAAACAACTACTACTACTATGTACACATGATGACCTCGGGCCACCAAACTTCAACAAAATTGCTTACCTCTATCATATACCTGATATTCATTTCTTTCCTCATGAGGTAAACTAAAATTACTTCTTATATTAGTTTCACCAATCATATACACATCATGAACCAAATTATTTGGCAAATCAAAATCATCACCCTTACTTCCATAGTGCATATTGAAACTTGACATAAATTTAACCTCTTGCTCACTATGAAAAGAAACATTAGCATGCTCATGAATGTCAACATCAAACTGAAACTGATCTTTAATGACTAATTCATGCATGTTGTCTACTAGAAACACAAAGTGTTCATATTCAGATTCATGGAAAGAGTTATACATATCATGAATTTTCAATTCACCTTGACTTTGTATTTCCTCAAGAGTTGATGGCTAAATCTCAAATGAGCAATCATATTCATATTCACACATAACTTCATCATCAAAATCTGACATCATTTCACCACCACCTAATGTATTTTCATAATTGAAATGTTGATTTTCTATTACCTCATTTGAATCATCATAGAACTTACCATGAAGTGTCGGTTTCTCTTCAAAGTCAACTCCACTAAACACTTCATCTTTAGACTCACAAAATGCAGCATCATTAAAAGATCCAATATAAAAAATGAAAGAACAATATTCTGATCTATTACAGCAGTATGATAGTGTCTCACCATTTGAATCTAACCCCGCTAAATCTGAAACCTCCATGTCCTTTTCAAACAATGGATTAATGACTCTGTGCAGTGATCCTTTTTGAACATTAGGAAAAAAAACGGGTTGCTCATCCTCACAAGCATCATCATATAAAGCATTATCATATACTTTAAATTCACTACCCATTTTACCCTCATGGCAAATTTTAGTGTATGAAGAAAAGTTAGAACTATATGAAGACTCCCTTTCTATTTCTTCTACCAAACATATAGTGTCTATAATAACATCCTTTTCATTATCTTGTTTAGGATAACCATTATGAATAGACACTGATTCATTCCTAAACATCTCACTATATGTTGAATCTTTACTGTCTAATGTAAGGACACTTGATAACTCTTCACTAAAATCTTCATATTCAAATGCATTAGCATCAACTAACTTTAACATCTCTTTATCTTCATACTTTGGGGACAAATCACTTTCAAAATTTTCATTAGCTAACCAATTTGTATAACACAAAAACTCAGATGCACTTTCTTTTTTAGATTCAAAAAAAGAATTCATACCTCTACTTTCATAAGAGTAGCAACTTCTATCATTGCTTTCTTCCTCCCAGTTTGCATCTAACTCACACGAAGACAAACACATACTAGCACTTTCCTCTTCTTAACTCAAGAAACCTATCTCATCATTATCTTCACATGATGCTTCTTCACAATACATTGGTTCAACAACTTCATTATCACTTGAAAGGCGACTTTCAGCTTCATCATACTCACATTGAGATGCATATCTTTCCAATTTAGATTTAATAACACTTTCAACATGATGTAATCTATGAATAAGATTAATCATTTCTTTTGTATTTGACTGATCCATATTACCATCTACTACTAAAGCATTAGAAATGTATGCACTATGTTCTTCTAATTATGAAGAGATGAATGTGACTCACACTCTTCATCTTGTGTTTTCTCTCCATTGCATGTCAAATCAAAAACACCAAACTCATGATCATAGACATAGCTTTCAGCTTCCTCACTTGCACAAGAATGAGACCTTAGTGTAGAAAATTTGAAATATGAAACATTAGTAACATCATCATACACATAACTATCATAAGAAGAACTTGCTATTGTAACTAATGTTTGATCTGTAAAATCAACATAATGTTGAACCTGATCAAAGTCTGAAAAATTACTCACTACTATAGGATCAAAAACATTTGTGTCTCTATTTGTAACTGGACTAACCTTCCTTACACACACATTCTAATTTGAATTCTCAATCTGATTAAAACCTACAACAGGGGTGTTGACATTCTGATTTGAAACTGAAACATCTACACCATGTTCCACTTTTCTTTCATGACCATTATACCAAAAATCATTCATAGTAAAATGACCTCTAATCAATCCATATTTCATATTATTCTCAATATCCCTAGTGGTCATAAAAGCCTGATATAATTTCTGTGGTTCCTTATCCCTTAGTATATAGTTCATTTTCTTGTCAAATGCATTAATGTATATAACTAAACACATTTGATCATCGGGTCTATAATTCTCAGGGATTTCATTCAAAACTCTTGCAAATCTAATGTTAAATTGAGGGACAAGTTCATCAGTTTGTATATGAATCTTCAAGAACTTATCATAAGAATCAAATATGCTTACTCGTTCTCTAAATTGCTCCATGAAGGAAAAATGCAACTCACTCCAAGATGAAATAGATTGTGCTGGTAAAAAAGAAAACCAGTCTCTAGCATCATCTTCCAATGTTTGAACAAAAAAACTCATGTGAACATCTTAAATCTCATAGTCACCCATTAAATCACTAAACAACTCAACATGATGAATAGCTAAAATAATATGGTTCCCATTAAACTTAGGAAAACTTTTTCTAACATCATTGGGAATGACATTTGGGAAACCATGAATACCATTAAAACTTAATGGCATATATCTCTTGGTAGAAATGGATCTAGAAACTTTACTGACCGACTACATACTAGGTGAAATAAAACTCGACATTCTTTCCAAAATATGAAACTCATTCACCCATAATAAATTCTAATTTATAACGTGCAGGAGATTTACACAACCCTCTACCAAATGAACACTTCAAATACACTTCATAACATTAAAACAACAAGCTAAAACTTAATCAATGAAGTGTATGAAACTTTTCAAAATATTCTCTTCTTCTTAGTCCTGAAACTCATTTGACAACAAACACATATGTAAAGGTTACTTTCTTTCATGACAAGAAACACATCATGAAAATGAAATATCTCAAGTATTGCTGCATGAAACCACTGATCTACTGATTGGCCTGGTGTTGATCTCAATTCCTCACACCACTGATCATATCCATTTTAGAGTCACCATCTCCTTGAGGAGAACTAAATGAAATCACAACTATGGTTCATTTTTTTTTTTTCATTTCAAATCTTATGATAGAAGATCAAAGAACACTTTAAAACTTATTAGTCAAGAACATAAATATATCTTTCTTCTTATTCAAAGTTTTGACACAACTTTTAGATTTGCCTATTTCAATTGAAAACTCTTGAAAACATTTATACATAACCAATCTACACTAGTTCAGAGATCCTTTAGAGAGTTACCACTCATAGTTGTGAGAAAGATTTAAAACATAATTCATAACACTATAGATCTGAACTGAATTGTCACTTTGTAGAATTTGCAAAACTTCAAAACACTTGAAAGAGAGAAATCACCGTGGAGCAATTCTAACTCTAACCTTACAACGATAACTCACAAAATTGAACTGACTGAAGGTAGACCTATAACAGTAATAGAACACAATTTACATCCAATTTCACAACATATTGATGTCCATGAATAAAGCTTAACTCAAGAACATAAAACATTAGTAGAGAAATGGTAAACATCTCACACAACCCTACTGCTATAGCAAAAAAAAATTGATGTATTGAATCTTCTTCAAACTCTCAAGGTTTGTCTATCCTACAGATTCAATACAGTCTCCAGCAGAGTTGCCATTTTGTTGGTGTTTGAAAATGTTGGATGGTTTTCAATTATTCCAATGAGAATATAACACATCTAGGGGCAGCTAACTCCCATTTTCAACATGCCATTTCAGACACCGGGCCAACTATAAGGCATGACCCTTCTTCTACTTCAGGCTCTGCTAAACTTAGGTGAGTAGACCTCAGATTCAATTGATATCGTACTAGTGCAAAAACATATTCCTAAATCTATTAAGTAGATGAAAGCCCTTATATCTCCTAATAACTCATCCAATAACACAAATCTATAGTAGCTAGATGCATATCTATGAAATTCATAAGTTGAGTGAGGGTTAAAAATTTAGGTCCTTCAACATGAAAGGGAAAAAATGTTTGATTAATAATGTTGATTTCAATAAACCCCTAATATGTAGTAATAAGACCTAATGATCCTATAACTGATTAGTGCCTAATCCATTGGTAAAATCTATGAATCAAGTGCATACATATGGATATCTAATACTTATTCATATATTCAGATATATGAGCTATCTATTTACCTTGTAAATAGACATATGTGCTCAATCTAAACCTAATTCTTACATGATATCCCCATCAGTAAAATTGCAACCCTGTTAATTTCCTGAAGCATTTACATAACTTCTTGAGTGATAAAAAACAATGAAATAACATATAGCCTTAAGGGAATGCAACTACAACCTAAGCTCTTTGTTCAAAGATCATAAAACATTGAAGATCACTTATAAGAGGAGATGAGAATTAGAATGAAACTAATGAATCTGTTGTTCTTTTTATTAATTTCTTTGAAATTATACAGTCATATGCATGAAATGAAAAACATGAATCAACCTAACACATCTAAACTATCTATATCAACCTTCTACAGTTGTTCATACAAGAGAAATTGCTGAAAAATATATGGTATCACAGTATGGGAATACATCAAAACTGGATTCAAAACTTGGTATCTTAGTAGTGACTAGTTTTTCTCCAAAGACTGGAACCTCTTGGTTTCTTAGTGACAAAAATTGGAACCCTTACGATGAGGAAAAGAAAAGAAGATATTGGAAAAGATTTATTTCTTGAATCTAATCAAAACATGACATCTGTCCACATGGAAAACCTTCTCAACAGGTTAAAACAACTCTCTAATATCTCCCCTCAACTGGTGAATCAAATTTTCATCATTTGGACTCCCAAATGCAAAAATATCTCATATATTTGAAAGGAAAAAGTAACTAATTTTAACTTCTAATTTGAACTCACAACAACAGCAAAAATCAGTTAAAATATGAATTCTAGAAGCATGCCAATTTTTCCAGAATTCATTTTAGCAACAACAGACATCAATATATGTTCCTCAACTTATTCTGACACTCCATGATGAATTTTGCCCCTTTGATTGAGAATGCCCTAGAAATTGAAATTCTTCTTATAGACTGAACCAGTGGACAACTGTGCAAAATCTGACCTCAAAATTGGAAAATTTAGATTCTCCCGGTTTTGATGGTATATTATAGTGCATATTTTGGACAAAAAATACCCCCCTAATAGCATTTTGAAAATCAAGTCCTAGATTGTAGCTTTGACATTTAAAATGCAAAAAAATTAAAATTTTATATAGTCAGAACTATATAAAATCTCAAAATATTTGAAACCTTTTGTTTTGAATTATCAAGCATGAAATTTTTTGAATTTCATTTTATTTTTAATCCTCCTTATTCGTTCAATGTTGTGACGCCACTTCTTTGCTTCCTATTAGATCTTATTTTTTTAAATATTAGTTAATTAATATTTTAATATTAATCAATTATTTTAATCCTTTAAATCATTTTAACCCAATATATTCAACTTCCTTTATCCCATAGCACCAAAAGCTTTCATATTCTCCTTTATGTGCATATGCCTTTGCAAGTTTCCTTTATGCCTTTACGACCACAAGCGTATCCCTGGAGCCTTTGAATATTTCCTTCACACTTTTACGTTTAGCCATCCTTTTACATTCATACAGGGCCCTCGATTTGTGTATGGCCAGAACCCTTTCAAAATTGTTCTACGCCCTTACAGGGCACTTAATTTTTGAACCACTGTAATGCTTTAAGATTTCCCTCATGCTCATATGTGAGCATAACACTGAAGGACCTTACAAATCAGTTCATGACCATATGAGGTGAGTGTAACATTGAAGGCCTTCTCAAATTTTCTTACACTCATATGCTTGGGCATAGTTTTCAATGGGTCAAAATGTGTTGACTCTATTGGCCGTATGGGCCCCTCCCTACGTGTGCCTCACATCTTAAAAGACACTTTTTCTTTAGACATCATTCCATTAGTGTGCAATAGTATTTAAATATTTTGATAATCCAATACACGGGGCATGTGGGATACTGTCATGTAACTATTTCTTGCCCTTGCTCCTGATTTTTTACTGTGGGCTGTCCTTTTATGTCTGTGTGTGTCCTATAGCTTTTATGGCATCTTTGGACTTTAAAGTACGGAGGTATCCTTTGATGTACGTGAAGCTTCCTTCAAATGTCAATTTCTCATTTGGTATCCCTTTGAATTTTCTTCTAGTTCCTTTGACTATGCATTGCATGAGTCTGTTGTTTGCCTCTACTTTTGTCTTCAATAGCTCTCTCTCATACTCTCCTACCGTGGGTTTTTTCTTGCCTCTCAATTGAACAAGAACACTTCCCCTGTGTCTTTGATCTGTGATTGGGAGTGGTCTTCATTTTACTAGCTTGCATGGACTACCACCATGCCCTTGCCACTCTCAAATCTCCTTGGCGTGGGGTACTTCTTCAAACACTTGCATGAAGTTCCTAGTTTCTTCCCATGTTAATCTGTAGCTCATTGAGATGAAAAACCTTAGTCTTAACATTCTATTCTGACATCTTACTCTTTATATAGGTGAGACTTCTTTCCAACTCACTCTCATCATTCGTGGCTTGGGCCTTTGAAATGGCTTCATTGCTCTACATGGGGCTACTTTTCCTTTTCCTCACACCATCTGTGAGTTAGCTTCTTTGCCCATGGCACAGATTTTCTCTTGATGAAGGCATGTATGCCTTTTATACTTACTAGCATGATCTTCCTTCTTTTTTGTCATTGGTTGCCCCTTTGATAGTGTTGATTCTTCCTTTTAATTGTGTGGGTTACCTTTGGCGTTAAACTCCATGTTGTGGCTTGCTTCTTTTTTACACATGGAGCTTCTCCACTTCAACCACTGATCTGCATAATTTGGTTTGTGACATACACTCATGGAAAAGTGATTTAATCTTAAAATTAACATGAGGCTTCATAGAAAAAAGAGAAAAATGTTTGAACTAATTCCAAGTGGCTGATTAACATTAACATATAGAATAGACTATTGGTTATGAAGAAAAAGATGCCAATGAAGGATATGCTCAATAGTTACCATGATCCAAAAGAGTATCCTCATTGCAAAAACTTTATGTATTGCTACAAATATCAACAATTAATGTTGACGGATGCATTATAAATTTTTAACTTGATTCATGCTAATAATATCCTTTCCACTCTCAATAGGACTATCAATTAGTATACCAAAGTTGCATGCTTCTTTAAACCCTTTCTCAATGGCTAGGATAATCGTAAAGTTATTGCTTTACCAACAATAATATTTTCAAATTCAAATTTTGGGTCACATCCTTCTCGTAATGGTTCAATATACCCAATATGATGTAGGTAATGGATAAATAACTAGGGCCAAAGGTTCACCCAACTATCCAAACCACCCTGCAACAGTTAACAAAATGGAAGCAAACACAAGTGGATAGCAACCAAAGGAGGAGAAGAGGGAAATGCTTCTATTGATTCATCAAAATATCTTCATACATGCCCAGCTATGAGGCCTTCTGGGTTACGACCAATTACAATACATTCACATTCAGAGATCCAACAACAAATTCACACTTTCAGTTCTTCTCCCTCCAAAACTTTCCTTCTTCTAAAAAAACCTTCCTTAGCTCTAAGCCTAAACTCTCTATTTATACTTGCCAAAATGGCTTACAGAACATTCTAGAACATTACATAAGAGGAGGGCTGACCCAACAATGGTCTGGGCTCATTCCAAGAAAAGATCTTAACATAAATGATGTGAATGAAATAAATCTCGTGAGTCAGCTCACAAAATCACGTGCAGACACTAGCACTTAGCATACACTGGTTAACTTGGTACGTGAAGGATCACTCAACATCCATTGGGTAGCTTGGAACCTAAAGAAATGCTACAGTGATTCGGCACCTAAAGAGTACTACAGTAACTTGGCACTTGAAGAGTGCAATAAGAACTCGACACCTGAATAGTGCGATAGGAACTCGGCACCTAAAGAGTGCAACAGGAACTTGACAATTGAAGAGTGCTACAATAACTTGACACCTAAAGAGTATAATAGTAGCTTGGCACCTGAAGACTACTATAGTAACTCGGCACCTAAAGAGAGCTACAATAACTCGGCACCAACTACAAAATGAGCAAAAAAATGAGCAGGATAACAAGGCAACCTAGGATGCTCCTGCATTAGACAATTGGGGTTGGAAAAAATGATTCTCCTAAATCATTGAGATGTCCCAACCTGAGCTGAATCCAACTCAAATTGAAAAATCCATGAAGCATTTTCAATAGGTCTGTTCTTCCACTTCACCAAATATTCATAGTAATATTTTCCTCTTGTAGTCTTGCCAACTCTCTGATCCAATATATGTTTAACTTCCTCAATCTATTTCTTAGGATAATCATATGGTATAACAACTTCATCCTTTGACTCATGATACTTATACAAATCAGCAATGTTAAATATAGAAGATATATCCATGTCATCAGGTAACTCAACTTCATAAGCATTACCACTATCAAACTTCTTCATGATCTTACAAGGTCCAAATTTCTTCATCTTCAGCTTGCTATATGTTTCAACTAGGAATCTTCCTTTCTTTAGATGAACCATCACCTCATCACCAACTTGAAAATCATGGTGTCTTCTAGACTGATCAGAATTCTCCTTATACTTTTGATTACTTTGTTCCAACCTCAACTTCACTTCTTTATGCAGGGACTCCATAAAGTCAGCAAATTCTTCTCCTACAGCACTTTTCTTTTCTTCACCAACAACATCTCTCAAATCTGATATACCTCTAGGATTCATTCTAGTAACAATCTCAAAAGGTGTCTTCCCTGTACTCCTATTCATAGAATTGTTAAATGCAAATTCAGCTTGTGCCAATATCATCTCCCAATTACTTGGCTTATTCCCAACTAAACATCTGAACAAATTACCCAAGATTCTATTCACAACCTCTATCTATCCATCTGTCTATGGATAGAATGTAGAACTAAACTTCAATTTAGTACCCATGTTCTTCCACAAAGTCTTCCAAAAATAACCAATGAACTTACTGTCTCTATCTAAAATAATGCTTCTTGGTAATCCATGCAATTGCACAATTTCTTTAAAGAAAAGTTCAGCAACATGCTCTGCATTTGATGTCTTCTTACATGGTATGAAATGAGCCATCTTAGAAAATCTATCCATTACAAAAAATATGGAATCATACCCCTTCACCATTTTAGGCAATCTAAGAACAAAATCGATACTGATATGAGTCCAAGGTTTCTTAGGAACAGTAATAGGTGTATACAAATCAATATTTTGACTCACTCCCTTTGCAACTTGACAAACTCCACAGCTCTTTACAAATTTCTCAACATCCTTATACATTTGTGGCCAATAATATTTCTCTTTCAGCAAACTCAATGTTTTATCAACTCCAAAATGTCCAGCTAATCCACCACTATGATTTTCCTTAATCAAATTCAACCTCATAGGACTTCTAGGAATACACAACTGAATACTTTTGAACAACATACCTTCTTGAATGAAATACTCATCATACTTACTTATATGATCTATCAAATTTGGTGCTCTACACTCTCTCCATGCCTCAAAAAAATTAGGATCAGTATCATATAACTCTTTCATCTCATCAAAACCAAGAACTTCAACCTTTATTTTAGTCAATAAAGAACGTCTTCTACTCAATGCATCAGCAACTTTGTTAGTAACTCCACTCTTATGCTTGATCATAAATGTAAAACTCTACAAATACTCCACCCACTTCATATGTCTTTGATTCAATTTATGTTGACTTCCCAATTATTGTAAAGCTTTATGATCAGTGTACAACACAAACTCCTTAGGCATCAAATAATGTCTCTGTTTCTTCAATGCTTGAACAATGGCATAGAATTCTTGATCATACATAGAATATTTCCTTTTAGCATCATTCAACTTTTCACTAAAGAAAGCAATAGGCTTACCTTCTTGACTTAATATAGCTCCTATTGCATTACCACTTGCATCACATTCAACTTGAAATACTTTGTTGAAATCAGGTAAAGCCAATACAGGTAATTCAGCAACCTTTTGTTCCAAAGTCTCAAAACTCTTATCAGCTCCATGCTTCCACTTGAATTCATTTTTATCTCCACTCATTGTTTCAGTCATAGCATTACAAACAGCACTGAAAATCTTTATAAACTTTCTGTAAAAACTAGCCAAACCATGAAATGATCTTACCTCACTCACATTTTTAGGTGCAAGCAATTCCAAAATTGCTTTAACCTTTTCAAGATCCATCTTCAAACCATCAACTGAAATCACAAATCCAAAATACACAATCTCCTCTTGCATAAAAGAACACTTTTTTAGATTAATCATCAACTTTTCCTCTTTTAACCTCTGCAATACTTGCCTAATATTCTCAAGATGTTCTTCCTTAGTCTTTTTGAATATAAGAATATCATCTAAATAAATGATCACAAACTTACCCAAGAATCTTTTCAAAACTTCATTCATCAACCTCATGAAAGTAATAGGTGCAGTAGTTAAACCAAAAGGCATAACCAACCATTCATACAAACCATCTTTTGTCTTGAAAGCAGTCTTCCATTCATCACCTTCTCTGATTCTAATTTTATGATAGCCACTCTTCAAATCAATCTTGGTAAAATACTTTGCTCCACTCAAACAATCCATTATGTCATCCATTCTTGGCATAGGAAACCTATATTTCACTGTTATCTTGTTAATGGATCTAGAATCAATACACATTCTCCATTCTCCATTCTTTTTAGGTTCTAATACAACAGGTATAGCATATGGACTCAAGTTTTCTCTGATCAAACCTTTCTCCAATAGCTCATGGACTTGTTTGTTAAGTTCTTGATTCTCTACAACTATCAATCTATATGGTGCTTTGTTTGGAAAACTACCTCCAGGAATCAAATCCATACAATGACTTATACTTCTTACTAGAGGTAAACCATCAGGAATATCTTCAGCAATAATGTCTTTATACTCATTCAACAACTCTACAATTTCTCCTGGCACTTGGTCAATACTACCATTTGTCACTCGGTCACCACTAACTGGCACTTGGTTAACATTGTTTTCTGGCACTCGGTCTCCATTGACAAAACTCAATTTTCTTGGTATTATAGCAAAACAAACTTGATTCTTTTTCACTACTTTTCCAAATTGTTTCCCATTAACCATCCAAATTTTTATAGCAGTATAATTAACCTCATCTGGAACTTCAATCAAAGGCAACAATGTTTGTTTCTTCCCATTTACCCAAAGAGTATATTGATTCAATCTTCCATCATGTACAACATATCTATCATATTTCCAAGGTCTACCCAACAAAATATGACAACAATCCATGGGCATAATATCACACAAAACTTCATCAAAGTAATGTCCAATTTTGAACTTCACAAGGCATTGCTCACTTACCAATAGCTTATGCTCATCTTTGATCCATGAAACATGATAAGGTTTGGGATGTTTCAGCCTCTGCAATAGCAACTTTGTAACCAGCTCTTCTGATGCCAGATTTGTAGAACTTCCACTATCAATGATCACTTTACAACATTTTTCAACCATCTTACATCTTGTCTTGAAAAGACTTCTCCTTAAAATAGGTTCCTCATCACTTCCCTTATTGCATAATGTTCTTCTCACCATCAAATTTTCTCCAGCCTCAGGTCCACTTGGTGAACCCTCATCATCTTCTTGAATCACAGCATTTCTATTATTCTGCCACCTTCAGAAGATCTACATTCAAAGGATCTATGCCCTTCTTTGCCACATCTAAAAAAATTACCATGAAAGCCACCTCTAGAATAAGAATTACCTCTTCCTTGGTAAGAATTAGTGCCTCCTTAGTAAGAATTACCACTTTCCCATTCAGTCTTGCCTTTGTCATTATTCTTCCATTCAGATCTGCCTTTATCCGGCATAGAACTTTTAGATCTACTACTTTCTCCATAAGATCTACCTCTGCCTCTCTAAAATCTACCACCTCTACCTCTCTGTCTTTTTTCCTGCTTCTTTGTCAAGATCTCCTTGAATTTCAAGGCATATTGATATGCTTCTTCTACACTTTCCAGCTTCACAAAAATTATCTCATCTTGTATTCTAGGTCTCAATCCATTAATGTAGCTTGTAATTTTCTCAACATCATTATCCACATGTCTAGATCTGATGTCTAGTCTATAGAATTCCTCAGTATACTCTTTCACAGTCATGTCTTTCTATTTCAAATTTTGCATCTTTCTCAACAAGCTATGTAATCAGCATGAAGGAATTTGTTCTTTACCTTGTTCACCATCTTTGGCCAAGTTATGATCTTCTCCTTTCCTCTTCTTTGTTTATCAGTTTGCAAGTGCTCCCACCATAGAGATGCATGACCTTTTAGCCTAGTGACTACTATCTTCACCTTTCTATTATCATGAGTGTTTTCATACTCAAAGAACTTCTCCATATCAGAGATCCAATCCAACACAACATTGGTGTCCAATTTTTCATCATAAGGAACAACTTCTACAATAGGCTTTGAATTCGCTCTAGAAAATACTCTCAACAATCTTGCTTCATCTTGGTCTTCTTCAAGTTCTAGATTATGGTTTGGTGCTACTACTTCATCATCACTTATATCATCAAGATGTGCTACTCCTCTCTAGGTTGTCTGCACAACATCTAATCTGGCTACAATTTGTCTCAACTGATCCAATATAGCATTATCAATATTATTTCCTCTACCACAAACCATCTTTACAAATTAGGTTCCTGCAAGATCATAACCCTTTGCAAGTTACAGGTCAAATCCATAGATCTGCCACCCTACAACCAAATCCAAATTAGGCTTCTACATGATCCAATCTCTACAAGGACGAGCCTCAAGCTCTGATACCAACTAATGCAGAAAATGGATAAATAACTAGGGCCAAAGGCTCACCCATATATCCAAACCACCCTGCAAGAGTTAACACAATGGAAGCAAACACAAGTGGAAAGAAACCAAAGGAGGAGAAGAGGGAAATACTTCTATTGATTCATCAAAATATCTTCATACATGCCCAGCTGTGAGGCCTTCTGGGTTACGGCCAATTACAATACATTCACATTCAGAGATCCAATAGCAAATTTGTACTTTCAGTTCTGCTCCCTCTAAAACTTTCCTTCTTTTAAAAAAAAACTTCCTTAGCTCTAACCTAAACTCTTTATTTATACTTGCCAAAATAGCTTATAGAATATTCTAGAACATTACATAAGAGGAGGGTCGACCCAACAATGGTCTGGGATCATCCCAAGAAAAGATCTTAACATAAATGTCATGAATGAAATAAATCTCATGATTCAACTCGAAAAATCATGTCCAAATACTGGCACTCAGCATTCACTGGTTAACTTGGCACATGAAGTATCACTTGGCATCCACTGGGTAACTCGACACCTAAAGAAATGTTACAGTAACTCAATACCTAAAGAGTGCTATAGTAACTCAGCACCTAAAGAGTGCGATAGGGACTCGACACTTGAAGAGTGTGATAAGAACTCAGTACCTGAAGAGTGCTACAGTAACTCAGCACCTAAAGAGTGTGATAGTAGCTTGGCACCTGAAGAGTGCTACAGTAACTCGGCACCAACTGCAAAATGAGCAAAAAAATGAGAAGGATAACAAGGCAACCCAGGATGCTCCTGCATCACAATAACCTTTCTCTATTAACCTTGACCACCACTTTGTTTCTTATGAAGATAATCAAATTTAGCACGTTCTATGATAGTCTCAGGAAATTTGACTTGAGGCTTCCCAACTACAGCTTCAACTTTACATTCCCTTTTAATGCGCTCCACATAAATGTCCAAATGAAGCTCTCCCATGCCAAAAATATTTCTCAGACCACTAAAGTGATCTAAACCAACCTAAAATGTTGGGTCTTCTCTTTGAAATCAATTCAAAGCTTTTTGAAAATTATCCTCGCATGTCCTTGGATGTAAGTGCAATTAGTCAGGCCCATAGGTGGGTTCGGCTAAAAAAAAAATTGTTTCTAAACAACTGAACTATCCAACTGATCCACTAATCATCCGAAAATGACTAAAATCAATTTTCATCATTGATTGAGCTTTTTAAAACTCATTTTCACCTTTTTACGCAAACTGTAAATTTCATACCAAGAGGTCCTTTTACTGGCTTGAAAAACTGATCCAAACCTCTGATCGAGCTCTGAAATCAGACACAATGATTCTTTGTCCCACATAATTTCACCCTATCAAATCTTGTCTCATGATGAATTTCTAGTCAAAAGATATTCACTATCAAAGTTGTCCTCTCAGAACTGCTTGCATGAAAATATGTTAGAAAACAATAAATTAGGTTTGGACTTAGCTTGGAAACTGGGCAAATGAACACTTGGGAAGATGAAAATTGGGGGGTTGATTCTCTTTCATGAGGAGGCTATAAATCTACTATTTGGACTCATGATGAATAATAGGATGCAAATGGTGAATAGTCAAAGTGAGCTACTCAGAATTGTAGACTGGAGACAATGACAAAAATGTGATTTTTGCATATGGAATTAACCTGGAAAAGTGTGCAGATAGATTCATCATGATTTGAAAATTGGCACACTTAAAGTATTTTTAGATTACAACACAATGGTACAATCCATTTGACCTAGGCAATCATAGATCTGAGATAGGACATCATGAACAGGGGTACCAAACAATCTACATTTGCTAACACCAGTAAAAAGATAGAAATTGTATTCAGAATCATGTTTGAAAACTCATCAAATGAATATTTCATAAGCTAAACCTTGAAACATAACAATTCTTTAATGTCTACAATGCAACATAAAAATAAATTTAGCATTTTGGTCAATTGGGTCAAAGTTATAACTCATCAGACAAGGCTTCCTAGAATGGTGTGCAATGGGCATCAGCATGAAAACAGTAAACTACCAACTTTGAGGGATTCAAAACCTAGTCAAACAGACTTGAAATGACTCAAAATCTAAGACATAGGTTCTTATGTAGGGACACTAGACATTCATGACACATTTTTGGGTGTGAGATATTCAGTAGCAAACACAGCCTCCTGTCGCTGTTTGACACTTAGGGTAAAAATGCAAACTTAACAATTGCTCAAAATGAGACTTTACGAAATAGCTTGAAATGCCAATTTAACTTCATGAAATGTATAGACACACTGAATGGAGGGTGTTAGAAATATTAAACAACTCATGGGGCTCAAAGGTACAATCGGGTACAATCTCACCAAAAAGCATTTATAGGGCTTGAATTTCTCAATGGTACTCAAATCAGGAAGGCAATTTTGTGTCCCAGCAAGAGTCATATCGTCTGCTACACCATCTTCCAATGTTAGAGTCATATCATCCTCTCATGTTTAAGAGACGCTGATTTGTAGATCCGATGATATACACACTTCATCATGTCGTGTTGAAGGCACAACATCAACAAATCAATTAGGTAATATTCCATCTTTTGCATCTTATTGCCAAGGCACATCATCTTTGTTTCAAGTTATGCAATACACTCAACCTTATGTTGATGTTCAAAATGTTGAGGGAATTGAAGAGACTATAACACCTTCTAGAATTCATTTTAGAAGACAAAAATATTTGATTGATATTGATATAAACATTTTGAAATCAATGCCTGACAAGATTAGCAAGTGTACTTGTGAAAGAAAAGTTAATCGTATGTGGAGATTATATTTTGAAGAATTAAATATTGTAGGTCAATGCCAATTATTTGTTGAAATGATCAGGAATTCTAAATTTAAGCCTATCATGAAGATTCTTGTGCAAAGAACAATAGACGATTCAAATGAAAAAAGTATTGTAAAAAATCTAATGAGTGCTTATGACAAAGTGGGTTCTAAATCACACACCAAAGATAGTAATATCATAGAATGAGTACTTACATTAACAATAGTAAGTATCCAAATGAAGAAAGCTTGACTCATAAGAAAGACAAGAAAAACATTAGAAATTGGTAGCGGTACTCTAAGGAGAGCCATGCTAAGGCATGAGAGATTGGAAGATCCAACAAAAAATGAGTTATGAAAATTTAGCGGTAGACTACCATTAAAGGATAAATAAATTAGTGAAGCTTTGAAATCATTAATTGAAGATTTTTGAAAAAATAACACATGTGTTTCCCCCAATCAAACAGATGTTGTAAGAAGGAGAATTGGTAGCCAAAATTGTGACCCACATGTGAAACATTTTTTGGACTCAACTCAAACACAATTTTTTGCAAAATTTATTAGTATGCATCCTCAAATTCAAATAAGTCAAAGAATTTTTGAGATGGGTAAACCTTTTTATGTGAATATAAATCAAACGTGCACAACTTTTTGTTTTAGGATACATATTGAATTTTCTAACCATTTTGATGTCTTTAGGCATAAATGTGTGTTTTTGCATTCTTAGTTTGTTTTACAGGATTGTGACATGAATGAGCCACCAAGATCTTCAAGGGAATTCATATCCAACATTTTATGTCAAATAGGGGATGGACAACAATTCTACAAGACATCATGCTTGGATGATATGTACTTATTTTGTGGTTCTTTGCAACTTTTATCAACTTGTCAACATACGGATAGTACACATGCAATTGGAAATGAAATAGTAGATTACAAAAAATTTAAGATAGTGAGATATGCTCTAAAAGATGGGAAACATGATAAAAGATGTGATTTAGTCATTGAAAAGATTCCAGTGTATGAGTTCATGAAGATTTTTCATGAAAAAATTATTTATGAGTATGGAGGGTATACCCATAGAGCTCAATGGCTGGATTTGCAATTCAAGTGTTGCAAGGATATGTTTCCACTAGATACCATTGTTTTAGTTGTAGATTTTGAAGAGAACTACATACTACAACCACAAAATGAGGTGCAAGCGAAGTATTATACTTCTCAACAGGTTTCCATATTTGTTCGCATAACATTCATGCATTCACTTACAAGTACAAAGGATGATAGGAAGATTTTGAGGCAGTACCATTTTTACCTCAACGATGATCGAGCACATTCTATGGAGTTTTTACATGGTTTTTTTCAACTATTTTACGGAGATTTGGCTAACAAGGGCCTAACATATTGTTAGCACATTATTTGGTCAGACAATTGCACATCTCAATTCAATAATGCACAGATATTCTATTGGTTGAGCAGTATGCATAGGTTGTGTAGAATTCAATATATGTAGAATTTCATACAGGTTGTTCATGGAAAGGAAGAGCACGATGGTGCAGGTGCATGCATAAAAAGAGCCCTAGCTTGTGAAGAACTAAAGCACAAAGATGGAGCAATATTGATAGATAAAAAATCCATCATCCAATGGTGTAATGCTACAATGGGTCTAGGTAAAGAAGTTGAGTCTACGGTTTGTATATTTTTTTGGTTGATAGATAATACTAACATTGCACTACATCAGGATTGTTGCACACCAATAGGATCTAGTGAGTTACACTCTTTTAGAAGCTTTGATGTAGGTTCATGGAGTATCTACACATGAAAAATGGCATGCTATTGTCCATCATGTGCAAAGGAAAATTGGGATGACTGTGAGTCAACTGAATGGGTGGACAAATGGGATATACGAGTTTTGGACCCAATTAACACCTATCGTCCCCCACAAGCACTGGAAATGGTAGAGATGGATTCATCTATTGACTTTGACGACTTGTTAGATCTAGTGCAACTTGGTTAGATATATTTGTAATTTCAATATGTAACTTTATAACTCTTACCTAAGTATTTTTTGAATTAATGACTGCATTTTGTACGTTTATCACTATAGGCCATTTTTTTTTGTTAATGCACCTAAAGACAATGAAGAAGGGATAGATTATTATTTGTGTCATTTTGTCCACACCAAAAAAAAATTGGATCATTCAGTTATATATGGTGAAGGTTTAGAGTACCATGTCAGTGTAGTGGTTGTAATTGGCACATGGCTTAGACGATATTCTATGAAGAACCCTAACTTGTGGTTATTCAAGGATTGGCAAACAAAAAGAAAAATTCTTCATTATTTAAACCTTGTTGTCACCTCAAATGTCCACTTGATAAAATATGGTGGAAAACCATGTAATAAGATTCTTTGGAAATTTCACAAGTTAGACCACGAGGCAATACTTGAGACATTAAAATGTCGAGTAGATCTAGTTGGCTCATTAGATTGAATAGGGAGAGAGGGAGAGCAAGAAAGAGTGATCAATTGGATCCAAACACAACATGACTAAGGTGGATCATATTGTTATGATGTATAAGTGATGAGATTTAGTTTAAATAATAGATTTTATGTTTTGATTTGTTTAGAATCTAGATACAATATTTGAATATATATTAGATTCTTTAATAGGACCCATTTTTAGATTAGTTGTTTTAATAAGTGAAAGTCTAGAATTTGTTGTTTAGAAAAAAATGTAATGAAAGTACATGAAAATTGTAAGAATGTGAATGCTTTGTGATGTAAATTCATGATTGTGTGCATGTAACCAAAAACTTCAAACTGGTGAAAGCAAGGATACAATGGGAGAAGTTTTCAATACTCATCAAGCAAGGGTTATCATACAACTTAGAAAGCAAGCATTTGTACAAATGGTTAATTCTTAATGACAAGCCAAATTCATTTTTTGTCATTCTCTAATTTTAGTGGATCAATCTTATCTTAGATTTTTTACTGTGCTAATTCTTTATTTCCAGGTCACCAAAGAAGAGGGCTAATAAAGTCAAATCACCTGTGATAAAGGGTGAGATGCCAAAATCATCTACGAAGCAATTTAGATCTAAAATGCAATGTAAATGGGCTAATAATGCCTTAGGAGTTTCAAAAGACTTATCAATAAGTTTAATCAAGTCATAGGATCGGTTGAAAGGTATTAGTATTCACTACAAGTTAGTTAGAGTCTTTTGTTAAAAAGTTTCAAATTTGAAATAAGCCTAATGGCTACTTAGGATTACAGGCTTTTTAGGATTGCTTTAATGTTTTATTAGTTGTAAAGAGTCACAAAAAAATAGAGGAGGTTAGAATAGGAATTTATAAATCTTGGAGAGGCCTAGGATTTGAACAAGAAGAAGAATAAGAGGGTACTATATGGAAATTCTAGATTTGTGTGAATAAAGTTTAGTTTTTCTTGTCATTTGCACTATTTCTTTGAATGATTTCATTATACCTTCATTGACTATAGCATTCAAATCTTGTAGGGATGAATTAATACTTTCAGATAGTCATTTTATGGTTGTTTAAATTGATATTGAAGCATTAAAAGCCTCATTGTCTTGTTATTTACACTAATAGTGTTGTAACAGTCCCAAGAAATTAACTATTTTGAGGGGTTTTATGATGATTTAATCCATTCTTTGGGTAGTTTCTTGTTATTTCCTTGTAAATGGATCTATTATAACATTTTTAAAATTCTACTAACCAATTTGAGTGCAAGAATAAACATTTAAGGGGGGATCACTGTGACTAATAGTGGGAAAAAGAGAGGAAAATGCTACTACAAGTACACCAGTAGAACATTTACCTTAATGAGGGTATGATTTTATGTTTAGATGAGTTAGGGAATGTCCTAAATATGATTTTTAGTCTTTGGATGAGTCTTAGAAGTGATTGGAAGTGGGAGAACCATAAAACCCTTGTTTTGCACCATTTCATCAGAGGGTTTGTTGGAAAGTGTGCCTAGAAGAGTCAACTTGGAAAAAGGACTATGGAATCCTTAGTTTGGCATCAAAATACTATATTGTGGAAAGTTTTCAAGTCTAGAGGTAAGTTCAAAGCACACTTTCTTTATAAAAGTGTCTTAATTAGGTCTAATTCTGAGACAAACTGCCCTGTTTTGTACAATATTTACAAAGGAGTGATATCTTTTTTTTAGATATGTTATAAAAATTTGAAAAGGGTATCTAAAACAAGTTTTTATTTTCTTGGTGTTTTGGAAATTTTGTGAGATAAGTCCAAAAAATAGTGTTTGCTAACCTAATAGAGAGAGTTGCCTAGTCAAGGGGGGTAACTTGGTTTGTGTATGAACTTGAGTTTTGGGGTTATAAAACCTATTGAAACATTTCCATTTGAGTATATTAAAAAACATTATTAGGTTGAAATAGATAGTTGAAGGAATATTCCAAATTTGTGCATTTGAGTGCCTTTAAGAAGCCTACTGAACCTTGTGAACCATTCAACTTTGTGAATTTATTATTGAAGTTTTGTTGTTACCTCCTTGGCTCTACATAAATTAGTCTTGTGGATCCAAAGGTGTAGATTTCAGTGGGATAAGGCTTTTGAATGATTATCCTCTGATAAAAGATTGAGTGGGTTGGGTCATTATTTTAGTTACACTTAAGGAAGATGCATATAATATTGGCTAGTTGTCTCTACTATCTCATACTCTTCCTAGGATCTCCCATAATTTCTTGAGTATCCCTACACCTTTTTTTAACCTCATGGTTCTTATTTCCAACTACAGAGGATGGAATATCAACTTCTATATCTTCTTGATGCATTCCATGTTGCATTACCTTTTCCATATTTTGTGAATCCTCACCACATGATCCTACTTTGTATTAGTAACTGTACTTAAGATTCTATCTACCTTATATATAGAATGATTCTTTCTCTAAAAAACTCTATTCTACTATATATTATAAGGAATATTTCAATCTCTTTTTATTCCTTCCTTGGTATTCCCTTTATACTAGATCAAGAACAACCTCAAATCTAGTGTCACTGATTAGAAAAGATGCTTTTCTAAACTTCCCCAATAAAATCCTTTACATGAATCATAATGATATATTCTTATCTCTAGAATACATGTCACTATCTCTTGAAGAAATTTAAGTTATCCATGACGAATAAGGCCCATCCTCCTATTCCATATCTCTCTAAGATCTCTAGGATTATTTTTACTCATGAGTGCCTTAGGAGTATACAATTGCAACCTAAAAAGGAAATCGGTCCTAACTCGAATATTTATGGGAAATATATCCAATCCTTATACTTGATTATAACATGTGCCCCTCTAAAGAGTACATTATACGCTTTATCATAAAAGGTAAATATAGAAATCAGATTCCTACCTAAACTTGTAACATAAAACACACTATGAAGTAAATTATCTTCCCATTCTCCCTCTAAAACTGAAAAATCTATTTCATAATATTTTTGAGTTTGGAAAAGTTCCCATAGAAATATGGATACATGTTTCCTCCTCTTTATTAATGGATAAATACTCTCTAATTCATTTCATATGTTATACAATGACAATGACACCCAACTTCTACATTGTGATACAATGACAATGCTAATGGATCAACATTAATTCATACAACTAGACATTTAGAAAAGGGCCACACTATCTTTTCACCTCTTTAGACACCCTTTAACCACCTATTAGAGATTCCAAATGATCAAACTCTGACTCTATTCCAGCACCAACTAACACCCTACTTTGAGTCACAGACCTAATTGACCAGATTAGGGTGGGTTACAAAGGAAGTATGACTAAATGGGTTCATAGACATGATTTCACCCCTTGGAACTCTTCTTCACATCCAATTAATCCTCCTACACCCTTCACTTAGGTCAAATCAATCAGTTTGGAAGCATGAACCTTCTTTCTTCTTCAAATCTAGACTTGACATAATGCAATGTTTAGTTTAGGGCTTGTTGGTAAAAATAAGTAACCTACACATATAGTTCTAAATCTCTTCCATCTTGAATTACCCTCTCCTAACTTGCATTCCCAAAAGTGGCATTGAAATCCCATGGTGGAATTGCAAGTTAGGAGGCCATCTTGAAGAAACCCTCAGATTTAGGGTAAATCTAACCAACCTCTACAAAAATGAATGTAACTTTTTTTGTAGATGATGTAAAGACTTAAAACAAAATGAAATGGAATGCTAAATCAATCCTCTATCTAACCATACCGAAATTTCACTACTAGAAATCTGTATAAGTGATACAAAATTGAAACAACAGAGAAAAAGGTAGAAATTCTAAGTTTTGTTCAATGTTTTTCACTCATTGGTCAAGTTGATCACATATACGTATGGATATCTAGTATGGTTGGATAGATTTATGAATATTCTTTTTGTTTCACTTGGAATGAGGTCCTAATTAACTCTACAACTCAAGATATTCCCATTTTACTAACTGTTTTCCCCATTTTGTCCCATTACCTAGGGTTTCATCTATTTACACTCATATCTTGAGATTCCACCATGGGAAATTAATGACCCTTGGTTGCAACTGAGTTAGGACAATTTTTCTATGTTCCTTTTGGTTTTAGGTCAAAATAATAATGCTGGAGAGAAAAACTTGATGCCCTAGGCATGCAAGATCCATGTGCATGCTAGAAATTTGTAGCAACATCTTCCATAACACGCTACAGAGAAGGTTTTGAGACTTGAAAATTAGTATGTGATCATATTACATGATCCAACTCATGTTCCAATTTTTGGTTTAAATTTTTTCTCAAGGGGTAGGGTACTTCCTTTGTTAATGGATGCCTAATTGCCTACATTCCTAAGAGAGCCTTAAAAAACTCAGTTGCTACATACTTCTCTTGACATGCCAAGGCTTTAGTATGTTGTATAAAACCCAAAAGGGTATCCAAATCATTGATTCTTTTTTTTGGGTTGTGAGGAGATGTTTGCAATTTTCCATGTTCAAGGCTACAAGCCTAATCTTGAGTTTGTGAAGCAACTAGCGAATGAAAGTTGCCTAGTTTGAATCAAATGTTGAATTCATGTTAGTTTGGACCTAAAAAACCCTTTCCATGCTTGGAAGTCACCCCTGGTCATTATTTGTATTTGTGGGGTTTTGTGTCAAGTATGCCTATGGGCAACTTTTTAGGCATAAAAATGAGCAATATAAGTGATTTTGCAAGGAAAAAAAGAATTTTATGTTTCTTAGAAAGTTATAAATGTCCTTAGGGTCATTAGGTTATGTTTTAGGCATCTAGGAGTTAATATGTCAAAAATTGCAAAAAATTGCAAAAGTTGTCAAAGCAAAATTGCAAAAATGCTGACAACTTTCAAGGAGTTTGGAAAGTGGTGAAGGGATGAGAATTTGCAAATAATTTATTTTACTATTTTTGAACCTTTTCTAAGTCATAGAATTGGAATCAAGTGAAAAATGTAAAAATTGCACTTTTTGTGCAAAGTTGCATTGTTGAAAGTTGTAAAAGATGCTCAAATTTGCAACTTAGTGGAAAAAGGGTTGTGGAATTGAACTATCTACTCTGCTAGCTTTGAGTGGCTAGGTAAACCCTATCACCAACCTCATCCTATCCCCTTCAATGCTCGAATATTCTTTGGCATGCTGAAGTGGAATGTCCCTAAGGGTCACTAAATGCCATAGGGTTGTGATTTTTGATGGGGCATATCTCGAAGCTTGTGTGAGGTATGGATCAATTATTGTTCCTACAAGATATTTTTATAGAGACCTACAATAGCCTCTCTCACTTTTTGGAGATCACACTTTGTTTTCATTTTACGATGCCATCTTAGGTGATGCTAAAACTTGTAGTGTTGGCCAGTACAAAGTTGCCAACTGCCAAATCTTTCTCACCTTTCATCATGGGATCAAAGTATCTACTCCATTAGCTTCAGGTGGCCAATTAAACCTTATCCCCAACCTTTTCCTATCCCCTTCAGCACTCGAACGTTATTGGGCATGCCAAAATAGAACATCCCTAAGGTTCACTAAAGGCCATAGGGCTATGATCTTTGACAGGGCATATCTCAAAGCTTGTGCAAGGTATGGATGGAATTCTAATTCCTAAAAGATAGTGTTGTAGAGACCTACAATAACCTCTCTCACTTTTTTGAGATCACAAACTATTTTCATTTTACAACACCATCTCAGGTGATGTTGAAACTTGCAATGTTGGTTCGTACAAAATTGCCAACTACCAAATACCTCTCACCTTTCATCGTGGGATCAAATTGTTTGCATCATTAGCTCTAGTGGCCAGGTAAACCCTATCCCCAACCTTGTCCTATCCCCTTCAGTGCTTGAAAATTCTCAAGTATGCCAAACCAAAACGTCCCTATGGGTCACTAAATGCCATAGGACTGCGATCTTTGGCATGGCATATCTCAAAGCTCGTGCAAGGTATGGATGCAATTCTAGTTAATACATGATAGTGTTGTAGAGATCTACAATAAACTCTCTTTCTTTTTGGATATCACACTCCATTTTTATTTTATGATGCCATCTCTGCTGATGCTAAAACTTATAGTGTTGGCTAGTACAAAGTTACCAACTGCCAAATCTCTCTCACCTTTCATCGTGGGATCAAACTGTCTACTTTGTTAGCTTCAAATGGTTGGGTAAACCCTATCCCCAACCTCATCCTATCCCCTTCAGTGCTCAAACATTCTCAGGCACACCAAACTAGAACATCCCTAGGGGTCACTAAATGCCATAGTGCTGCAATCTTTGACGGGGCATATCTGATTCTAACTTCTATATGACCATGTTGTAGAGATCCACAATAACCTCTCTCACTTTTTGGAGATCACACTCCATTTTCATTTTACAATGCCATCTTGGGTGATGTTGAAACTTGTACTATTAGCCAGTACAAAGTTACCAACTGCCAAATCTCTCTCACCTTTCATCATGGGATTGAACTATGTACTCCACTAGCTCCAAGTGGTTGGGTAAACCCTATCCCCAACCCTATCTTATCCCCTTCAATGCTTGAACATTCTCGGGCACAACAAACTGGAATGTCCCTAAGGTTCACTAAATGATATAGGGTTGTGATTTTTGATGGGGCATATCTTGGAGCTTGTGTGAGGTATGAATGTGATTCTAGTTCCTATAAGATGGTGTTACAGAGACCTACAATAACCTCTCTCAATTTTTGGAGATCACACTCTATTTTCATTTTATGATGCCATCTCGAGTGATGCTAAAATTTTTAGTGTTGGCTAGTACAAAGTTTCCAACTGCAAAATCTCTCTCACCTTTCATCATGGGATTGATTTGTCTACTCTACTAGCTCTAGGTGGTTGGTTAAACCCTATAACCAACCTTGTCCTATCCCCTTCAATTATTGAATATTTTTGGGCATGCCAAACTAGAACGTCCCTAAGGGTCATTAAATGCCATAGAGCTGCAATCTCTAATAGCAGATATCTTAGACCTTGTATGCGGTATGGATGTGACTCTAGTTCCTATAGGATGGTGTTTTAGAGATCTACAATAACCTCTCTCACTTTTTGGAGATCACACTCCATTTTCATTTTACGATGCCATCTCGGGTGATGCTGATACTTGAAGTGTGGGCCAGTACAAAGTTGCCAAATGCCAAATCTCTCTCACCTTTTGTCAGCGGATTGAATTGTCTACTCTGTTAGCTCTGACTATCTAGGTAAACCCTATCCCCAACCTCATCTTCTCGCCTTCAGTGCTCGAAAATTCTCGGGCATACCAAACCCAAATGTCCCTAAAGGTCACTAAATGCCATAAGGTTGCAATCATTAATGGGGCATATCTCAGAGCTCGTGCGAGGTATGGATGTGATTCTAGTTCTTATAGGATGGTTTTGTGGAGACCTACACTAACCTCTCTCTCTCTTTTTGGGGATCACACTCCATTTTCATTTTACAATGCTATCTTGAGTGATGCTAAAATTTGCAGTGTTGGCTAGTACAAAGTTGCAAATTACAAAATCTCGCTCACCTTTCATCATGGGATTGAATTGTCTACTCTGTTAGCTCTGGGTGGTTGGGTAAACATGGCCACATCAATTTGGTCAAGTAAACATGCCAAATCTCTCTCAGCTTTCGTATGTCTTTCTTGATGTGTTCCTAGATTCTAAATATTAATTTGAACTCAGTTAGCATGATTGTAATGATATGTAGGTATTGCTTTATAGAGTGTTTAATGGTTATCTAATTTCAACTTATTATATGATGCAACTGAGTGCTGATTCAGTTATCATATATGGTATGCTATACTATTTAGTTATTTTTCAAGAACTAATGCTTATCCTTCATCCAAATTTAGTTGTTATAAAGATGCAAATGTTAGTGAATGACTTCTTGCTAATACTATTCTTCTATCAAATCCAGATTTCAATCCTTTTGTGGATCTACAGGCTCAATCACGAGCCCATAGGATTGGCCAAGAGAAAATTGTGATTGTATATCAATTGATTACAAAATGTTCAGTTGAGGAAAAAATAATGCAGCGATCAAGAAGAAAACTGGCCATGGAGAATCTAGTTATGAATTCTAATAAGAATGGAACTATTAAGGAATTGCATGATATATTAATCCATGGTGCAAAGAATATTCTTAATGAGCATGGAATTGCTGCTACATCTATTAAATACGTAGAGGAAGATATAGAAAAACTACTTAATAGAGAGATTAATCTTTAAAAAAAGGACATTTCAAAAGAAAATGGTTATCTTGGTGCCATCCAGGGTATGTCAATTACTCAAGATGAAGATACAAAGCCTACAGTTAATGGGAAAGAGTGGGAAGACCTTCTTGGACCCATAAAAGAAGTTATAGATAATGAGAAAGAGCTAGGAAGGGGAAAGCAACAAAGGAAAGAAGTAACATATGCATGTGAGCCTATGTCAGATGACGATGATGAATACTCACCATCTGTTAGTAGCTCAAGTAGTGATAGAAGATCTTTAGTGCACATGTACATAGACACAAGAATTTTAGATAGAGAAGTAACAAGTGCTATAGAATTATCCACTAAGTAATGTGAAGTGAAGCCTCGGATTGAATCATTATGCACTTCATTCCAGCACCACATATGTTCCAATTAGAAATGTTTATTCATCAATGCCCTTGCATTTATAGGACTTGGGAAGCTAGGATACTCAAGCTGGGCATGATCCCTCAAAGTTTTTGTCAAAATATATTAATGATCTTAATAGAACAACAAAAATTTCATTGCCACCTTTGATGAAGTAGTCTCACTCATTTAACAATGAGGACCAGCCATCTACAATCCAAGGTTTTAATTCAGCTAACAAATGAAGAGCTTGTCGAGCTACTAATTTCTTTCATGGAGTTCCTAATAAATCTCAAGGTTCTCATTTAGGTGACCAACTACTAGGAGGTCCATGAATAGATCTGATGATTTTCCACTTTTGGTGTTGGGAGGTCTTGGAACATCAAAATCCACTTTGTTACCTTGTGGGAAGAAGGTCATTGCTGATCCAATAAGGGGAAGTCGGATTCTTGTCTCCCTTGGGTGAGTGGAGTATGTAACCTATTGGAAAGTTGTATTATCTATGATGTATTCATTTGGAAGTGAGTCATAACCCTTGTTTAGTCCTTGTGAAGTTCGAAGAATTTGGGTAGTAGGTTGATTTGTTTGGTGCTTCCTTGTGCATATTCTGCATCATCCCCCATCTTAAGTCCTTTATATGACATGCAATGAAAACCTTACATAGTCTAAGTCTAACTTTTTTAAATATTTAAATTGTTGATTAACACTCTTCTCTCATAGCAATTTCAAAGTTGACTCAATGCATGTTTCTGGAATTATTTTTTATATGTTGGTAATACAATATATTAATTTGATAATATTTAAGATTAACCTAAATAATTAAAATTATAAAGTTTTTACATAGAAAGAATCATTTATGACCATTGCATTGTACTTAAATGAATCTAATCTACACATTAATCTACGACACCTAAATGGTTGATTATTGTTTGTATGAATACAAAGTTGGTGTAGTTGAAGAATTTGACCTTGGATAACACAAGATAACACAACTCTTGCGATCTAGTGATCCCTCCCAAGGTATTTTTCATACCACTAATCCTCACAGAAAACTTAAGACATAAAATATATGGGTGAAATAGAGGGTAGGAGCATACTTATAATATCACTTTATGCATTGGGTTAATACTATGAATCGTAGGATTGGTGCAATGTTGAATTGTAGGTAATACCATTATAGATATTGCATTGTTACTATGCTTATTGGGACCTATATTATATTATGACCTATTTTATCTAATGCTCAATGTATTTTGAATTTGATTGCTTCAATTTCGAATAAACTAGTAGCAGATATTATTTTTGTTAAGGGAAATGTTAGGTATATTACAGTAATGGATTTCTTTCTAGGGTATTTGATCCTTTTGTGACTGCCTTGGAAACAAGTCAAGTTATCAAGCAACACCTCTTTAACTTTGTGAGATAAATCTTGACTGATAAATTTTATTTCTGATCAATATTGTATAAAAAATTCAAACTAATTAGGTATTGAATTAAACTTGATAAACAAATGACAGAGAAGGAAAACTTTAAACATGAACAAGATGATAAACCATATGATGATGACATACTAGAAATGATTAACTTATGCTTAAACAGTGATAAAGTTTATTGATAATCAATATTGTATTAAAGTTCTGAACAGATTGGGTATTGAATTTAATGTCATACATGAACATATCTAATTTAATATCATAAATGCACATATCTAATTTAATTTCATACATGAACATATCTAATTTAATGTCATACATGAAAAAACATATCATATTGAACCACCTTACAATTGGTGTTCCATAGTCATGCGCTAGGTCTGGCTTAGGAATAATCTATTCAAGCTAAGGACTACTTTTCCCCTGTCATGAGGTGCATTTAGATTGTCAAGCCAAGGACGTATACTTGAAATGGTCAACATAGTATGTGCACTAGGTACCTTGATGAGTCATTATGCTTGTGGTGTAGGAAAGTAAAAATGCAAAGGAAGGAAACTACACTATTGCTATGGAAAGGAAAATACTAAATCTATGAATGTTGAAAACACAATGACAAGATAACAGAGATTCCATCTTATTCATCCACTAGACTAATCTCATAGATGTTGCAGGAACATTCATGAAGTGTGATGCTACATGAAGGAATTAACTAGCTACGTCTTACTTATAATACTGCTAATGCTAGTAAAATGAATCTATTCTATCCTAATCTAATCCACCTTGCAAGTGGGCCCCCTTGGCTGGCTTCTCTAATCTACCAACGTAGGATAGAAGCTAAAGAGAACTAATTCATTTCATTAATAAATCATTGCATGAATCAGAATTTTAAAACACAACTGCAACAAACTGTGAATCAGTGTTCTCTCTTACTCGATAAAACTTATTAAAAAATCAAAACTTCACACACAGGATTCAATCCCGACATATATAGGGAATCTACTCTTTATTACATAACAGAAAAGTAATTTTCCTAAGTTAAGTTTGCAGGAGAGAATATAGGATAACAACTGAAAGCGAAAAGGAAGGATAACAGAAATGAGGAGGGAGCAATGAAGTCTCAACATCCGCTTGTTACAACGTAAATACAAAGAAGGAAATGGCTTGTAAAAGCTCCTCCTTATTTGCTGCCATGTTTCCTAGAGTGGTTATAACTTCCTTTTCGTGGTTGTTCCTTGATGCTCATTTCTCCTTGAATGCTATCGGCAACCAAATTCTGGATTCTTCTGCTCATCCTTTAATCCTTATCATCAGGTTAGTTATGATATAAGACATATTTGCAAATAAACATCCATCAAACTAAATTCAGGCATAAGAACACACATTTGGATATTTATGTGAAATACTGCATATTAGATATAATTTAGGCAAAAAATGACATAGTTTTTCTACCCCATAAATCATCAAAGGTTTATCAAACATAGGCTTATAAGTGTTAAAACAAGGATAAATGGAGTATCACAAAGTATCTTAAATATAACAAAATAAAGGCACTTTTTAGACTCATCATCTACCCCCTGCTAAACTAATTCTTTTCCTCAAGCATTACACTTCTTTGTCAAAGATCTGAGCTCCCCAACTTTTGTCTTTCCCTATCTACTGCTCTTGAAGGTGTAATAGAATCCTTTGGTCCTTTCCCATACTTCTCGTCTGTGGTCTTCCTGCAACTTATCAAGTTTTTCAGCATCAATGTCATATAGAGGCCATAAAAGCATTTGAATTGCATGGTCAAAGGACACCATAGCTCTAGCCTTAGTTGCTTTCCTAGTTCTAAATATTTTGGAACTCTATATAGCGCTGCTTCCAAATTAATAGGACTGTGCAGCTCTGATTTCTTGACAGAATCAGGTAACCGTGCCCATCTACTTCTTACTCTGGTCATAGCTCTCTGGAATGCAAAGTAGTGCAAGTTTTCATATTCGGCATACACTTTGGCTCTAGCAGCAAATACCTTCTTTCTAAGTTCTGGATTACTCTTCCCATAGGTTAATGTAAACCAGTCTCGAAGCATTTCTTTTGGTTGTTTACTTTCTACCCTCAAGGGTAAAGGTTTTGTTCTCTCCTCATCTCTGTAATTAAACAGTTGCTTGTCATAATTTGCCTCATTAGACATCCATGACATAAAAGATTTCAAATGCACATCTCCTATATAGAGCAAAGGATTCCACTCAATTTCTGTAGGAATGACAAAATTATGAATATACAACTCACACAATAGATTTTGCTGCCATGGTGGTAAGGTTTGATAGAGCCCATAAAACTCTTGTGCAGTTTTGAATTTTGCATTTACATTTCTAAGGGTTAACATCAACTGAAACAAAAGATATTGTTCTTTCAAACAAAAAGCATATACTCGAGGAGGTGGTCTGCAAGAAAGAGCTTGATCAGCTAATTTAAGTGCATGTTCGATGCATTATTTCTATGTTTCTTGCTATTCTTTCAATTCTTCAATCTCCTCATTTTGTGATGTTATGATCTTGCTCATTCTTTCTTCTCCTCTTTCCATAGTGCTTTAGCAAATAAATGCTGTCCCTATAATTGGAAAAGGAGTTTTTACAAGGTGACGACACTGTTATCCTCTTCATAATCATTTTTCTTTTTTTCTTCCCGCCGTAGATGTTCTGCCAAACTATTGATCCATGTTGACTTATATGGGACTAAGGCAGTATTCAAATCATGACATTCAGGAACTACTTCATTCTCATGGCTTGAAACACACCTGGTAAATCTATTAAGATTTCGTTAGTTTCTTGTTCACATGCTGCAGGAGGATTACCAGAAGCTTCTATCATCTTAGTGTGAAGGGGAGAATGGTCAGAAATTATCTGCACAAGAGACTCTAGAGTAGGTGCTTTAGACAATATAGGATCTTTAAAAATCAGCCATCTCATTCTAGGGCTTCTCCATAAAGGGGTCTCTTCTTGTACTACTTTCTTTTGCCTACTTTTCTATTTTGGTGTCACTGCTGTAGGATTAGTTGTTGTAGGAACCTTCTTTGTTTTCTTCTGTTGCTTAATTGCAGGACTAGGTTTTTGTTGAGCAGTAGTTTCTTCTGATTACTTCCATTTTCTTTTAGCTTTACTAGTAGTGGGTTTAGGGATGTCCTTTTCAAGTGGAGGCACATTCTCTTGAATGGAAGAAAATTCTGGTTCAATTCCTTGTGCATTTTCTGTTTCAATTCCCTCAATATTTTGTTTTGCAAGCTCACTACTAGGAACTATGTTTTCTTTACCCTGTCATTCACTAAGGTCAACTTGGGGTTGTAGGGTTTTAAATTTCACAAAGTCATCCCATGTAAAAGGGGATACATCCCTAAGAGACCTTTCTATTAACAACTTAATCAAGGCATGGTGAGTGACAAAATTATCTTTCCCTTTTTGAGTCTCTTCCACACTAATACAAAGCATATTATACAAAAAATTTGGAAGATTCATAGCAATATTGTGCCTTATACAACTAAGCAACTTAAAATGGTGTGCATGTAAGTGAGAAAATCTGCCTTCACAAGTAAAATACCTGATGACATGCATTGCTAGCTCAGGGTATGGAGGCAGAAAAGATAATCTCTTGCACCCCTACTTTATAACATCTAATTGAGGGTCATGTGGAGTAGTGAACTGGGCCCTTGCTGACCTAGCATCATGCGAGCTCGAATAATGCTCTCCAACAAAAGGTAACCCTGTTACTTCTGTAATTCATTCTTCTGTTGTATTTACTATCAAACCCCTCAAAAAAGCTTCACCTTCATCAAATGTATTTTCTATAGCTTCTTCTTCATCATATGCTGTTAAATTCAAACAATAACCTAACCACCCACCTGCATTGAATCTTCTTACTGCTTCTACATCAAACAGCAACAAAATGTGCTCAACCAGCTCTCTTCTCTGTAAACCTCCTCCCATTTCTTGATACTTCTTCTGCTACTCTGTTTCTCTCTCCCTTTTTGAATGCAAACTTCAAGACTCTGCATTATTTCTTAGATGCTTCACCACTTCTTTTTGGGAACATTAATTGCCATAACCAATTGTTATGTGCCATAATTAAACTTTAGGTAAAAGTAAATCATGAATTTGCATGGAAATTGTCCAAAAACATGGTTCAAATGCCAAAATTTTTAAAATGGGTCACATCATGGCTTAACATGAAAAATTTGGCACGAACAAGAAAAAAAAAATTTCATTTAGAAAGTGGGAGTACAACACTTGACATGGCATACTTATGGCAAAAAGTTCTCATTAATAAAGGGTAATGCCAAGATTTTAGAAAATCATCATAGTTAATCAGGCATGTCATTGGATAGTATGATACTCCCCTGCCCCCTACTAATTTTATGGCAAGTGTCCTCACTTGTCAGACTAGTATGGGTGAGGGACTAGAATATGTCCTAATTATAGAGACTATGCAGTATTATATATAATTAATAAAATCTGCAAACTTATAAATGAATAATAGTTTGAAAATGTTTATACCTACCAAGTGAATTTTCATATGCTCCAAAAAAAAGGTGGCAAAAATAATGTAAATTGCAACATCCATCAGCATGTGCAGATTTGATTGAAAACACAAAAACTTAATTATGTAGAAAGTGAGTGGATGGAAGATTAAGAAATGGAGTGGGGTGGGTGGATGGAAGATTAAGATATGAGTGGAAAGAAATATCATGAAAATAAAATGGATTTTATGTGAACATAAAGTTATTATTATGGACATGTAAATTAGAATTAATGTTGAAGAGGAGCAGGCAGAAGGTTTTCACCTTCTGCTGTAGAAAGAGATACTTGAGTTGTTGTTGGATCCGGTTGTTCGAACTGTTGCATGAATTTAGCTTTTTTTTTAGGTTGTTTGTAAAGCTTAAGTTGATGACCATTGATCAACATTTTGAAAGGCACATCATCAATTGTGGTTAGTTGAACTGTTCCATTGTCAAAGACATGGATGATTTGATATGGTCCTAACCATCACGTCTGTAGATTCCTTGGCATATCCTTAAAGCGGGAATTATACAATAATGCCCAGTCACCAGCTTTGAACTGTTTGTTGAGGATATGAGAATCATGCCAGTGTTTTCTCTATTTTTGCACTAGTTCAGTGTGTTCTAAAGCGGTCTTGTGCATTTCATCCAAAGAGTTAAGATGCAAGAGGCATTCTCTTTGTGCTGTAGGAAGATCAATATCTAAGGTCAAGGTTGTTCTTAAAATCTTGTGTTCAAATTCGATTGGAAGCATTGCCACTTTCCCATATAAAAGCTCAAATGGTGTGAATGTGGTAGTGGTTTTCCAAGTTGTTCTATAAGCCCAAATAGATTCTTGTAACCAGATGGTCCAATCCCGACGATGCAAATGGACTATTTTAGTTAAAATATTTTCCAGCTCACAGTTGGTAACTTCTGCTTGTCCATTAGCTTGTGGATGATAAGGACTGGATCTGCGATGCCTAATGTTATATTATTTCATCAACTCTAGAATTAGGTTGGAAGTAAACTGTGTGCCTTGATCAATAACCAATTCTTTAGGAACTCCATAGCTTGTAAAAATCTCTTCATATAGGAATTCGACAACTTTTTCATCACGGGCATGCTTCATAGCCTTAACCTCAACCCATTTGGCTAGGTCGTCAGTACAAACCAGAATATAAGACTTTCCATTGGATGGAGGATCAATAGGACCGATGAAGTCCATTCCCCATTTGTCAAATGGTGTTACCACCACTTGAGGATTCAGAGGCATTTCATCTATTTTGGTTGGGCGACCCATTCTTTGGCATTGGTCAGACTTCATTGTATAATTGATTGCATCTTTATGAGGGGTAGGCCAATAGTAACCAGTGGCTAAGATTTTGAAAGTTGTTCTTTTGGCTGCAAAATGTCCTCCGTAGGGCTCATTATGACATGCATGCAAAATATCATATGTCTCATCTTCTCTTACACATTTACGCATAACTTGATCAGGTCCAGAATAGAACAGAAAATTATCTATCTATGAGAAATGGAAGCTTTTCTATATGAGTAGCTTTCTCTCCTTATAAGAAAAATGTTCTAGTGTCTTATTAGCTGCAATGTAGTTAGCAATATTTGCATACCATGGAACTTTAATAGCAATATGAAACAAATGTTCATCTGGAAATGTATCATCTACCAGAGTAGTATCAGTATCATGATGATTGATTCTTGAAAAACAATCAGCTACAACATTTGTTTTTCCAGGCTAATCCACTATGGTTATGTCAAATTCTTGTAGCAATAGTAACCATCTTGCTAACTTGCCAGTTATAGCAGGTTTGTTCATGAGATATTTGATTGCTGCATGATCAGTATGAACATAGATAGGATAACCTATGATGTAATGCCGAAATTTATTTAGAGCATAGACTACTACTAACAATTATTTTTCAATCATTGTGTAATTCAGTTATGGGCCATGAAGACTCTTACTGATATAATAAATGGCATTTTCAAGATTTGAGTGTTTCTGTGCTAAAACTGCACCTATGGCATAATCAGAAGCATCTGTATATATGTGAAAAGGTAGGCTCCAATCAGGGCCTTGTAAAATTGGGGATGTGGTCAAAAGTTGCTTAAGCTATAGGAAAGCTTTATCACACTCAGGTGTCCAATCGAATTCAGCTTCTTTGGTGAGCAACTTGTACAAGGGACTAGCTATTTTACTGAAGTCTTTTATAAAATGCCTATAATATCCAGCATGTCCTAGAAAAGATATGATATCTTTTAATTTAGTGGGTATGGGTAATGTTTGAATTACCTCAATTTTAGCAGGGTCTACTTGTATACCTGCAGTAGATATGAAATGACCGAGTACCACACCCTCTTGCATGAGCATGAAACACTTTTCACTATTTAGTGCCAAATTATGTTCTTGACATCTTACCAAAAAAATTTCAAGATTTCTCATTGCTTCTTCAAAAGTAACTCCAAATGTTGTAAAGTCATCCATATAGATTTCCATACAATCATGTGATATATCAGCAAAAATACTAATTATAGCCCATTGAATTGTTGCAGGAGCGTTACAAAGACCAAATGGTAAAATAGAGTATGCAAAAGTACCCCATGGATAGGTAAATGTAGTTTTATTTTTGTCTTCAGGAGCAATACTGATTTGATTATAGCCACTGTATCCATCTAAAAAGGAGAACTACTTCTTTCTAGCTAGTGTATCCAAAACATGATCTATGAAGGGTAAAGAAAAATGATCCTTTTTAGTAGCCTTATTCAACTCCCTATAATCTACACAAATTCTCTGTTTTCCTCCTTTCTTAGGTACTATAACCAGTGGTGATACCCATTTACTATCAGATATAGGATAGATAAATTCAGCATCAAGCAGTTTCTGCAATTTTCTTTTGACTATTTCTCTGAGGCTTGGATTTATCCTCCTCTGAGGTTGACAAAGTGGTAGACAACCTTCATTAATGTATATCCTATGGGTACACAGTGTACAGCTTAATCCTTTCATATCACCATAATCACAAGAAAAAGTCTTCTCATGCTTCTGAAGCAATTCTTTTAATTGTTCCATCTGTACAGATGTCAATTTGGGGTTAACATGCAATTTATGGCCTTTACTCAGTTCAACAAGAATAGTGGATTCTACCATAGCAATTTCAGAGATTGGGCTTCCTTGTAATTCACAGGGAAGTAGTGAACAAAGATTTTTAGGTTCCTTAAGTAAAGTACAACTTATATCACACTCCTCATATGTAATCAATTCTAATACAGAGCTTTCAAACACATTTTTTCCTACCACACAAGTGTTGGTAAGGATGCTCTGGATTACTGAATCTTCTTCTTGCAACTTTAGAAAAGATTGCCTATGTAACATCGTAAGTTGTACTATGGAATTTATTCTTCTTCCTCATTTCCTAAATCTAGCCAAAAAGATTTACTCAAATATGGTAATGGTTGTGCAGGAGGATATAGATCAAATTGCTTGGTTGCTTGGCCATTTGATATGGTCATATTCCTTGATCTGCAATTTATGTTTGCATCAGCTATGGCCAACCATGGTCTACCTAGAATGACAGGATAGCCAGATAGGTTTACTTTAGGGGACAAAATCATGAAGTTCATAGGATATTATAGGGAATCTAAGGTCACAACAATATTTTCTATCATTCCATC